>JARHVA010000091.1:7980000-8365168 GCA_037957365.1 Torreya grandis
TACCATTTTATCATTCAAATATTTGATCAATAGAAAGTATTTTACACTAAGATGAGGTAAAAAATTGTGAATCTTGTTATTAGACAACATATTCCTAAATTTTAATAAGCTCCTTATGTCCGAAAGCACTTGTTTCTCAACATATGTGTATCTTGTCTCATAGCCTTCCAAACCTTGTCTGAAAAATGTAATAGGTTGTTGAAAATCCTCATCATTTTATTTGGTAATCATGGTAGAAATTACCTATTCATTCTCAAAAGTGTACAAATTGAATTCCTTGGAAAAGCTTGGACTTGAAAGAGTAGGAGCTTGGGCAATGGCTTGCTTGATCTCTTTAAAACTTTCTTTCATCCTTCCTATCCAAGTGAATATCTCATTCTTATTTAGCATGGAGGTCAAGGGCTTGACCAGGTTAGAAAAATTAGGAATAAACCTCCTAATGAAATTTATCTTACCAAAGAAGCTTTTTAGACCCTTCTTATGTTTAGGCAAAGACAATGCCAAGATGGCACTTACCCTTTGAGGATCAATAGACAGACCTTATTTAGAAATGATGTGGCCTAAGAATTTAACTTCATGAAGAAAAAACACACACCTCTAAACAATCTATCTTAGGTGATTCAAATGGTATTTTGCTTCCTTGGAGAAAATTGTCACATCATCAAGATATACCAATACAATGTCATTGATTAATCCTTGAAAAGCCATATCCATTACACATTGAAAAGTAGCTACATAATTTGAAAATATAAATGGCATATTTGGATAGGCATATGTTCCCAATTTGGTGGTGAAGGCTATTTTTTATTGGTCAATTTCCTTCACCATAATTTGATTGTACCCAAAATAACCATATAGGAGGGAAAACCTCTCAGTACCTACCACCACTTGTAGAATTTGATCCATAGAAGGGAGGGGATAATGATCTCTCAAATAAACTCTAATCAATTCCCTAAATTTCACACATAACCTGATCTCCCCATTCTTTTTTATGATAGGGACTAAGTTGGCCAGCCAAGAAGAATGCTTGATGGGAAAGATGATTTTGGACTCAATTAATTTGGTGAGTTCTTTCCTCATGAGAGGCTCAATCTTGGGATTGATTGGGGTTTGTATTTGATTTATGGGTTTTAGATTTTCATCTATCTCTATGATCTGTTGAGCCAAGCTTGGGATAAAACCCTTTAAATCACTAAAGTCCCATGCAAAAATATCACTAAATTCCTTGCATAGTTCAATTAAATCATGCCTCTCTTGACTAGTGCATACCTTCCCAAGTGCAAGTAACTTATATTTAAATATTTATACCCTTTCATAGTTCTCTTTCTTAGTGGATATACCTGCCTTTTCATTCTTGAGCTAGTCATCCTCATTTAAAATGCTCTCAAGAGTCACTAAGCCTTTAGGAATCTTGTTGGACTTTAATTAGACAATATTCCCTCCATATTGTTGCTGTAGTTTAGACTGATTCTTGGAATAAAACTTAGCCTCTTATTGTATAAAAAATTCTATTTTTTGGTCACTATCAAATATATACCAATTGGTGACATTATCTAGTATGGATTGTCTCACAATCACCTTTAGATGGGGCTAGTTTTTGTCTTCCTTTATGCCTTTTGGAACATCAAGTTGAGCACAAATAGATTCCAACCTATTAGCATGATTATTGTCTTCTTAGGTAATATATTTGATGCTAAAATACATGTAATAATCTACAAGCCCCCAAAATCTATACTTATAGGATTTGAACAAGGAGTTCTTGGTCAAATTCTGCCCTCTAACTTGATTGACAACAAGCTCAGTATCACCAAACACTTGAAATTCCTTGACACCTCTTTTCCTTTCCCATTAAGGGACATGATAAGGGCCTCATACTCTACCACATTATAAGTTCATGAGAATTGAAACCTAAAGGCTGAAAAATACCTTTCCTTCGAAGGTGAAACTGGTATAGCTCCAGCACCTATCCCCATCTTGCTTCTAGACCCATCAAAGAAGAGATTCCATAAGTCATTCACATAATCACTTGGATTCATCAAATTAGGCATGAAAGAGACTTTATGATTCATATAATATACTCTAAGACCATATTATTCAATAAACTTGTAAGGATCATGCTCATAGTTATTATCTCCCCACTTATCTAGGAACAAATCAAAAACTCCATTAAGGGAAGATGATGGAGATTGGTCAATATGAAGATCCTCTTCATCAATGATAACATAGTTAACATTTGTTACCTTGTGTGAGTATAGTTACAAGTGATCTCTATGGATAGTTTTTGACTCAATTTTCACCTTCATGTCATATTTTTCCCAAACACCATGTAGGACCAATTGGCTGCCAAATATCCACCTATCTTGGATGTAAAGTCCCTTGACAAGCAAAGAGAAAAATAGAGAGGTAAATATACTACTACCACATCATAGGGAATTTAAAAAGTAGGAAAAACATGAAGGGTCAAAGTTAGACCTTTCACTACCCATAAAGTCTTGGCTGGTGATCCATCTAATTGCAAAATTCCTTTAGTCATTGGCTCATACTTGAGGCCTAGCTTATTTGGGATACATTTTGGCATAATTGATGTGCTTGATCCACTATAAATTATGAAATTATGAACCAATAAAAAACCAATAATTAAATATAGGTAAAAAGGAGGAGCATTCTCATCTTTTATCACTTGACCATCCATAGATTGAGATCCATTTACCAGAATGACATTGCCACTTCTAAATGGGCCAGTCTATTTAACCAATCCATGTAATTCCATTTGAAGTATATATTTATACCTTGGTAATTTTAAATAATCCCACAATGAAATATTCATATGAATCTTATTCATCTATTCCACCACATTGATGGAAGGATTACTCACCTTGGGGTTGTCTTTATGAACATTGGCATTTTATGATGTAACATGTGTAGGTAGAGTTGTAGCAGCTGGCCTAAAATTTGGAATCCTCTAATTTTATTGAAATTTAGGACCTATGTTAGACCCAAATACCATAGGATATTATTTAGGAGTCACAAAAGGTCCTTGATTATCTCCTTGAGCTTCATCAACAACCCTCCTATTGGACCTAGTATTAGAGGCAACACTAGGATTTTGATTGCTTGTATTTACCAATAAATTAATGGAACAAAACTCACCCTCCAAATGATTTATGAGGGCAGCATCAGTTTTAGGTTTTCCATTTTTTCCCCCACCTTTCATGGATCCTTCAAAACTTGAATTTTGGAAAGACTGACTGCCTTGCATTACCATACCTTGATTGTGCATTTCATTTGCATAAGCAACTTGTTCTTGACCATGTTCAAAAGATGGATAGTTGGGTTGTTCTTAGACAATTTTTTTTTGATTGGGTAAAAGGGATTTGGAGGTTGATGGAGCACTAGGATTGTATCTTTGATAAGGTTTGACATGGGTAATTTGGCCTTGTCCTTAATTATTTCCCTCAAAAGGAGGTCTGTTTGTTTGTCCAAACTAATTGTAAGATTGATATGGTTTATAAAATTGAGCTTGTTGTATTTTGAGGGAAAATAACTAATTTTTAAAACTTTGAAGTAGGATTTTAACTTCATGGATTTCATTGGTAGGGGAAATGGTATATTTTTCTTAACTAGGCAAATGAGCTAAAGTGGGCAATGCGCTTTAACTAAGAGAATGCAAATCAGGGAATAGTGGCATTATAGGTCTAGGAGCTATCTTTCCCACTTGAACAAGAAAATTCTCAACATTTATGTCTATTTCATAGGTGGTAGACAATGTGTTTCCACCCATAGATTGAATCATCATGGTAATTTCACTATTTAACACTTTCAAGTAGTACAAAAATGCATAGTTTGCGGTTGGCCTCACAAGAATTAGGATTCTATCCCAAGTTTTTTGGAACCTAATATTAAAATATTACATGAATTAATGTGGTTCCCTATTTATTATGGTCAATTGCTCAGCTAAATATAGGTGATCACTCTTTTTCCCAAACTTATCAGTCAATAGAGTCTGCAACTCATCCCATGAACCAATAGAATTTACAAGTAGGATCCCATACCAGTCCAAGAATTTTCCTTTGAAAGACAAGGGAAAAAAACTAATAGCTACATTTTATTGGGTAATATATTCGATATTAGAAAAGTTTTCTATATGCTTGAGTGCTCAATGGAAGTAATTGGACCATCTCCACTAAAAGATGAGACACTTTTGAGGGTAACTCCTAGAATCTGATCATATTAGGCAAGATGCAAGGGAGATGCCCTGGTGAAAGGCACAAAATGTTGTCTTCTATCCATTTTATAATGATCACTATAGGTATTAAGAATAGAATTTAACACAAAATTGGAAGCTTTAAACATAAAATATCTTTTGTAAAGATTAGTATTGATAAACCTAAACCTTTTGGTGGAATATGGAGGTAATTCCATAAACTCGAAGGGTACACCTTTAGAAACAGACCTTGTGGTCACCTTTGGCATGGAAAATAGGAATGATCATCAACCAAAGACTTGAATTATTCAATAGAGTTTCCAAGTACTAAATTTAGATGTTTCTTTCAATCTTCATCGATGCCAAGATTAACACCAATCTTGAGCAATCTTCTAGGACTTAGAGGTCCCATCGAGTGTGCCAAAAACTATTAACACTTGGATTTTCACCTTTGAGGATATACTCAACTATCCTCATCTAAGCATCAAAAGGGAATCATCTGTCTTATTGTGGGTGATAATTTTGTTGAGATGAATCTCTATATTAGGGATAGCTCCCCTTGATGTACCTTTAAAGCTTTCTCTAATCTATCAATTATGTATGAAAAGGGGTAAGTAAAAAAACTAAGAAAATAAAATGGCGATACACCTACATGTATTATCCCCCTATTTGACTAAAAATACACTACTTAAAGGTAAATAAGGATGTTTCACACAAACTCACAACATACAGACATTGATGCATCAATATTTCATAAGTTAGATTCAGGAAGGTACTTGACACTTAGGAGGGTGACTAATGATTCCATGAAGAGAATAAATTTATACCACTTCTAAGACTGTTATACACTTAGTAAAGAATCCTAACTAAGACCTGTAACAACACCCCTTTTGCACATTGGTAAGTGACCATAGATTGACATGCTAGAAAATTAACTCTTTCACTAGTCATCATCAACAAGATTCAAACCTATACTCAATAGTATAATATATGAATGGAAAAATCACTTGTATCTTTCTTCAAGAGTTCTACAAGTATAAATTTGGTTAGATTTTTTATAATAACTACTGGAGGATGTGAAATGAGTCAAGAGAATGTATATATTTAGCCTTGAGAGGTAGAGCAATCAAAATAATTCTTAGGGTCACTTAGACATGTGTCATATTAAAAGAATTAGTTACATTTGCATGGGAGATAAGTGGGTGAGCTATGTCATGTCATTGAATGGATTAGTTATAATAAGTTACAACTGAACCAAAAGCATTAGTTACATTTGTTACAACTGAACCAAAGCCTTAGTTACATTTTGCCATATGTTATCTCTTTTCTTCCTTCAGGTTCTCACTGAGCTTTTCTTTTAAACTCCAAAATCTAGTTTTCATAGTCTAAAATTGACATTTTGTAGGCCATCACTCTTCAAGCATTTTCTTCAGACATTTTTCCTATGGTCATTATTTGTTTTCCCTTTTAATTCCTTTCTATTGGATAAGTTTTTCGAAAGAATTTCTTTGATAATCTTTATGAAAGAATTCTTTCAGACTTTCTATTTGGCCCTTTTCGAATGAACATACCCTTCGACAAAGTGAAAAAGGCCTTTTATAAAATGAACATACCCTTCAGCTTCTTGAAAGTGACCCTTCAAAAGATTTGAAAGTGTCCTTAGGCTTTTAGAAATGATCTTCTGAAAGGAAAAAAATACCCTTCAATTTTTTTTGAAATGGTCCACCTTCCCATGGAAACAATTTTTCAGACTTTTTGAAAACATCCCTTTGGGAAAATTGAAATGCCCTTCAGACATTCTGACAAGTACCTTTTGGCGTTCTTGCAAATGACCCTTTGAGAAAGTTGAAAGTGTCCCTTAGCTTGAAAAAATCCTTTAGAAAAATTGAAACATACCCTTCAAAAACTTTGTCACATACCCTTTGAAAAATTTGAAGTTCTTTTCAAAAATGTTGTCTCAAACAAAATGTTTGAAACAATTCCTTCAGAAAAATTGAAACATACCCTTTGAAAAAAATTCAAGTGTCTAATTTAGAAAGAAATTACCCTTTGATAAAGTTGCAAATGATCCTTAAAAAAAAATTGAAGTGAACCTTTTCCCAATAAAAGATACCCTTCAGAAAAAAGGAACATATCATTAAGAAAAATTGCCTTGAATAATTTTTTGAAAGAATTCCACTGAATGAAAATTCTGAAAGAAATACACTTAAGGAAAGAGCCTTAGATAAAAAGTCTAAAAGAATTTGGTAAAGGATTAGAATAAAGACCTAAAATAATTTGGCAAAGACTTAAAAAAGACCAAAAATGAACTTTTTGAAAGGAATAGACTTATACAATTTTGGGGGGCTTTGTCAAAGAACACTTCTTTTGAAGAAAAGTTAAGTATTAGACCTAGCTAAAGATATAGACTTAGATGATTTTTGCAAATAAGGGTGCCTAATTTTGGCTTGAAGAGCTAAAATTTGATCAATAGTAACCATATGAATGTGTTATTATGAAAAGATCAATGAGAATATGTAATCCATGTGAGGATGAAATAATAAGAGAGAGGTAAGTGATATGCCCCAATAATTTATATAAATCAGGGACAAATAATATTCCCCAATGTTGTCAAAATATATAAATATGGTATCCAATATAATGAATACCATGTGACTAGGTGTATGGAGGACACTGTGATGTTTTGGTTTAAAAAAATATGGGAACAATAGCCACATAGGTGTAACAAGCTTTATGCATGTAAGATAGGGTTAATGAGGCTCATGGAGAGTGTATGGATATAAATCCCCAATGGAAATGAGTGATGTGGATATGAATCCCATAATGGAAATGTATATGTAATAATTTTGATAATTAAAGGGATAATTAATACACCTTGATGCAAACACATAGATGGAAAAGTGATATACTCAATTATATAAATGTGACCCTAAGAGGGATATATATATATATATATATAGTAGTGAAGTGAACACATAATAGTAATACTATGCCCTAGCTTATGCATGGTAGATACCATGGAAACATAGGAAATAACCATTGTATAACATATATAATAGTGTCCATCATATGGATCATGACACTAAGCATATGATACCATATTATATAGGAAATGAAATCACACATAGTATTATAATGACACATAGTATATGTAATCACCAATAAATAATTATTACTAAAAAATAACCAAGGACTTGACATTGAGACTAGAGGATCTTAAAATAATATTGGACTAGACATTTCAAGCAATAAAAAAAAACTAGTACAATTGCACATGTAAAAAATTGATCAATCATAGGGCACACAAGAGAACATAAAATGTAATAGTTTATCAATCATATTAATGTATGAGTGAAAATATATTCTTAACACCTATATGAATTCACTTGAAATTTTTTAAGGATGATGAAGGTGAATTTTATGTCAACATAAAATAAATGTAGCTAGTGGGTGACTTGCCATACTTGATGACATTTAGGACAAAGGATTCGTTTATAATGAGTATTTTATCTTGGTTTGTGCATAAAACCAAATAAATTCATTGAAAAGAAGAAGAAAAAAATATTCTTTTAATTAAAGGGAATAAAGACATATGGCCTTGTGTACCACCATAACAATAACTTAAAAATTATTGGATTTTATGATGTAGATTATGGTGGTTGTGTGGATGAAATATTATCCACAATAGGTTAACATATGCCTATGGGTTTAGTTTTCAATTATTTTTATTTTAAGAATCATTATGTGGTGGAAAACACGTCAATAGAATTAGAGTATATTATAGCATGGGATGCTTCTAGTATCTATGACATAGACCTAAAGATCTTAGAGTATCTCAAATGTCTCCTATACCCTTATTAATTAATAATAAAAGTGTAATCAAGATGTCCAAGATTGGCATATTCCATGAAAATAATAAGCACATGTAAATCAAGTATCATTATTAAAAAATGGTCTTGAAGAAAACATTGGAACCAATCTTCTAATATAAAATTTTCACAAAACCATTTGATAGATTGAAATTTGAAAATTTTAGAAAGAAATTTGTATTTGTCAAAAGAGTTGTATTTGACAAGAATAGGGTTTATTAGGAATTAAAATTCCTCAGTGTGTTATCATATGTAAATAATAAATTTTAATAGTGGCATGCATCTTTCATAAAGACACCTCCTTAAATAAATGATCAATGTTAGTAAATAATTTACTTGTCTTCATCTCGTAATCCCATGCATAAGTTATAAAGATACTAGATAAGTGGTTATATATGTTTAATGGTTTTCTAAAACCTAGATATACACTTTTTATGGCATGTTAAGGGTTAACTACATAAAGGTACCCTATTTTAAATTTTAATTTCAATTAATAATTTTTTTCCACACATTAGTGTTAACAAGATTCAACCTATGGTAGTTTGATCAAAATAGATAAAACAACACAACAATCACTTACAATTAGTAGGGAAAATTTAGATGATTTGGAGCACATTCGTGCATGATCATGCCAATTTAGTTTCAATTAGAGATAAAATAGGGTATTGAAGAATTTTTTGTCACTTTCATGATACACATGTACCCAACCATCAATTTATTTTGATATTACATGAGACTAATTCCGTTATTGGCTCAAATTGACATTAAAACACCATAACCATTTGTGATAAATGTAAGTCCACATGAATGAGGCACATTTTTTCATGATCATGCTAATTTATTTTTAATTGGGGCCCAAATATATTTTATTGGTGAAACTTAGGATGAATTGGTGACCAACACACCTAGCCACCCCTTTATGTTGATATTGCATGCGATTGAGTATATTTTAGGTTGTAATCAACATAAGAAAATGTAAAATACTTATAAAAGAGGTAAACATAGATGACTTTAGGAAAATTCATGTGTTATTAGACTATATTTTTAATTTGGTCCCATAAAGGTATGATTATAGTAATTTAAGTTAATTTGCTTACCCTCACACAACTAATCACACCTTTATATTGATACTATGTGTAATTAAGTCGACTACAAGCCAAAATAAACATAAAAACACCATAACCAAATTAAATTGGGGTCATTATAGATGATTTAGGGCACATTCATACATAATCAAAGAAATTTAATTTTATCTGGAGCCAAGATAGGTATGATTTGGGAAATTAAATCAAATTGGTGACTGAAACCCACCTAAGAACCTATTTATGTTGATATTATGTGTTATTAGGTGCCTTATGTAGGCCAAAATTGACACAAAAAAACTTAAACCATATACAAATAAGAAAATTGCTAATGATTTGGGGCACATCTATCATTAATTAGGACATTTTAATTTTTGTAGACACTAAAATCTAGTAATTATTACTTGACAATGTCAGTTTTGACTTACCTTCATTGAACATGACTTGTGCATATAAACATGAATATTATTCACCATTATTTTGAATCCATTTGTCCTCTATGGGTCTTAGCCTTCCCAAGTTTCTCTCAATCACCTACAAGAAACCCCATAGCTGGTGTAAAACCTATTGTTTATCTTACTAAGAATTGTCTAGATCATTATATCAGTGTTATTGTCTCTTGGACAATAATATCAAAATTAAAACATATAGTATGAGGGTCTTGTATGAGTTTGATTGTTTCAAGTCACACTAAGAAATAGTCATAATTCAAAATCAAATCATTCCTATGGGTCATCCCATACATTTTACATGTCACTAGTGTGATAAAGTATGCAAAGAGTCTCCTATAAATACAAAATAAGCATATACCTATTATTAATTTATCAAAAAACTTATCAAGCATAATCAAACTCTTTCAACATAAAGAGGACTTTCCTATTCTTACAAATTTTATAATGAGTCACCAAAAGTATGTCATTATCAAGTTTGAATCACTCAAGATCCAAGTCAGAGTTGCCAATTGTCAAGTATTGAGAGCTATGTCATAGGTTCCATACATTGAGTGAGCATAATTACACACATCCACCTAATGGGGAGAAATACATGTGATTTTACTTACCTCTTCAGATTATTAGATATGTAGGTAGTTTTTAACCATTCAAAGGGGAGTGGTTAGGGTCAATATAAACCACCTTTATTTCCATTTTCAAGCCTAAATCTATCATTTCAAGTGGACATATGTTTTTAATTGATTTTTTTTGTGAGCCATCTGCATAATCAAATATAAATGTTTTACACAAAGTCAAAATATATATAGTTTGACCTACCTATATCAAGAAGAAGATTAAAATATACATATATAATATCATTAGATAGGGAACACAACATCTAGTAGTATTGACTTGAGGCTGATGATATCATCTGGGCAAACATATAGGTCCAAATATTGATTCAAGTGACTTATAGTCTTGTTTTTAATTATTTTTATTTCCTACCTATGGTCTTAGTCTTCCATAGAGTATTTAACTACAAATTATATTAACAGTTTGTTGTACTTTCCATATTTAGTAAGCTAGACTATCAAATCAATTATAAGATTTTAATGTAGATGTTATATATTTGTTTATATTGTAATATGAATTCATATACAATATTTATATCTAATTAGGGTCAATTAATCAAAATAATCACAATATACGTAAAACATATTGGTGAACCCAAATATTATATCAAACATTTATAAACCTTAAGTTTCTTTGGTTTCTTTTTCCATTGTACAATTTCATATTTAAGCATAGAAATCTGATTCAGTTTAGATATCTTGTTTTACCTAATAAAAAATTTACACATGGCTATAATGGATGAATATAGTTTATATTTATTAACTGAACATATGATTTTAAATTATTACATTTTTTCCTTTGATATGAAAAATATGTAATGAAAGTGTAATTTCATGGATCTAATCATTGTACACTAATAAGGTTGAAATAACTAATGAGAAATATCAAGCCTTTCCCAATCCAATATCCTATATTATAATCTAAGTTACTTCATCTCACTACTAGGTGCCAAATGACATCCAAATTCCCTTTGTCCCTCCTATTTATCCTCTTTATAGAGCTTGTTTAATGGTTGAATATGATATGGATCATGAAACCAATACCATGGATGATTATCAAAGAACTAAAAATGTAAACATTCCTAATAGATTCAATGATATTGATGAGAAGGAATTGACTCGATTTATTGATATGAATCTAAAAATGGATGATGCATTTTTATATGTCACTAGAGATGAAGATATAAATTTAGCTACAAATAAATCATCCAAGAAACAATATTATTATCGATTTAATATTATTAATAAACATTTTATGGGTACCATTAACACCATTAGTGTTCCAACAATTTTAATTGCTACTATTCCTATGTCTACACCTTTGGTTACACGTATTTCAAACCAAAGGTGGGGGGAACACAAGGTTTTTCTCATAATTCCACCCATAAAAACCTATGCACATCCTATTAATACTATGAATATTACATCACCAACATTTATTATTGCATGATATCTTAATCAAAATATTATAGCTTTTTAAGCTAAGGTGTTATAGTTAGAGAAAAAAGCCTCTAGAGATAGTCATTCTATAGATTTACATGCTTTCCTTGATAATTATTTAGACATATATATTTCATCTTAACTTTTGCCTATATATTTATTAGATCATAAGCTTCTCATGTATGATGGTAAAGGTGATCTTGAGCAACACCTTTGATCCTTCCCACACAACATGTTTGGATTATGCATCCAATGAAAAATGTTGAAAAAGTTATTCCCATGTAGTTATATATATTATGCACAAAAAAGGTCACATGATATACCATCTCATTTATTAAATAAGTTTAATATTTTTTTATTTCAATTTATAACACACTCCTCCATTAGAAGTAGTTAAAAATTATCATATGCTCAAATTTACAAATTCAAGCAAAGATCTAATAAGACATTTAGTTATTATGTGATATAGTATAAGACCAATTTATCTAAGATGACCAATCCTATGGTTGATAATGAGATTTAACATATATTTAAAAAAATATTGTTATCACCATTCCAAGGGTCAATTGTATTTAATAAGTTCAAATACTTTGATGAGTTACACCATGCAGTTAGAGATTGATAAGTAAAATTCATAGCTTTAAACAAGCTCAAGTATAGCCTAAATTATATAACTACTTCCACTAATAAATTTCAAATAAAGACAAATTACAAGGATAAAACAAATGTTAGTAAGAATGAAACCAAGACTATAGTTAATGAAATATCATAAGATAAAATTTGGATTTTCATATTCACCCCAACAAAGAGGTAGTTTTCATGATTACCTCAAGCTCCTCATTTACTATTGACCAAGTTACTGGAATCTAACCTCATATCTATTCCTTCCCCATTAAGGTTGATATGATCCAACCATTACCTAAGGGATTTTACAATAACACATATTGTGACTATAATTAATGTATTAGACATTCATTGAGTAAATTCTATATGTTGAGGCATAATATACAAGATCTCATTGATAATAATAAAATTAAGCTTAACACATCCTTGAAGAATTCAAGAGCACAACTTAATGGGAATTTAGATTTATAAATATTTTCTAATCTCTCACTAAATCATCAAGCACCAACATAATACTAAGATAGTCATCAAGTGAATTTGACATATAATGCACATTCATTTCCTATTAAATATGAACACCCCTTAGATACTATTATTGTTAAATTGAAAAAAGTTAAAACATGGATACACATAATTAAATTTGATAATAATGAGAATTTAAGGGGAAAATTTGATCTCAATTATTTATTTCTATGAGAATATGTGGATTTTCAAGTCATTTATAGTGTCATTATAGATAATGGTTTGAATAAGAATGATTGAAAAATGATAATTTTATATTATCCTTGATACACACATGAGTATTCGTAGAAACAACAAATATAGTTAAAACATATAATGTACACCAAAAAAATACTTTGAGACACATTATGGTACTTATTAAGGTAGGAATTGCATTAATTAGTACATGATTCCTAATTGTATCAAGTATAGGGGTCTTTTATATGTTGTTTGGGAATCCTTGGATACACAAGCTCTAAACAGAACCATCATTAGTGAATTGATGTGTCAAGTATATATATTACAATAGGGTGGTGATAGTTCTTAGTATTTCATATGAGTACCCTCTTATACCATAGAAATTTACTCATCAACTATCATCATAATTATAGTTGGTTATTACACCTATACACCATTATTATCCATATATAATTATTATACCTATTCAATATTTTTCTACTGAGAAAATTATTACACTTATTTAGGATTATGTTATCGATATAGTCACCCCATATACCTTGATGTATTATGCATAGTAAGTTAAACAACATATTTAGGTTCATTCTACACACACTATATAGATGAGAATTATGTACTTTTCTATAAGGCCAATATTATAATGACCATTACATCAGAGGGTTATTTAGGATACATGACATCCAATATTTACTCCATATCATAGACTGTAATCAATTACTATTAAGTGTGTTCCAAAATGAACATAGGTAAAATATTCTCCTATGAGATAGTAGTTTTCACTAGATATGGTACATTATCAATTTACTCATTATACCTAGGACACTATGAGTGATGATGATTAGGGTTATAACACAACATGAGATCATTTTTTAGATTCATATTTAAACTCACATCTAGTTCCACATCACACCATTGGTTTCCACTAGGATACCTTTCAAATGTTTGATATTGGGCCTCATCATGACCATCTTGTTGTTGGTTTATTGGTTAACATCTACATTTAGAACATATTCTAAAAATATAAAAAACCTTAAAATTACAAAAAAATTCAAGAAATTATAAACTAGGACTTAAGCATGACATGACTCCTAGTTTGTATCTTTTACATATGTTATTTAACACATATTTGGTAGAATAAATATCCTTAATATATACACATGTATTCCGCAAGGTGCATGAGTGATATGTTGGGCATACACATACACATGATATATGGATGCATAGATTATAGATCATGCATATACCTAGGGGCCATGCTAGTGTTAGGGGCATCTCTTTCAACTTGTTACACTATTACATGAAATATATTAATATGACCTTTTTTTTTAATCCCTAAAACTATAGATTAAGTTGATTTAGGATTAAGAATAAAAATGAATAAGCACCAGGATGATAAATAGATCTATAGCAGGTTAATTAATTATAAAACTTAGATAGATCATATACTAAATTTATTATGCTTAGATATGCTAAAAATGTAAGGTATAACTATGATAAATATTGAAATGATAATTAAAACAAGTTACTTATCTATTTTTTATGTTAATACAAATTTGGATATAGAACATGCATATAATAGTTTGGGAGAATAGTATGGAACAATCACCAAATTATGTATTTAACACTTATATAGCTTTAGACACTTGTGTCAACCTTAGATTATTGTATCAATGATAGCGTATGGGTTGGAAATATGTGTCTTATAGGAATTCTTGATAGAATAATATGTAACCACATGGATGCTTTTGGATTTTTCATCATCTTTGCCCTAGTGCATTTATATCTAGGTCATAAACTATCGATCCTTATCAAATTAAAAAACCATAGTTATTCTTCCTCATAGTGGATATGGTAAAAATGGGTTAGGGGACACATAATTTTGAGCTACCCTAAAGACCCCTATATCATTGAATAATACCTACATAGACAATACTCCAAAGAGGGCCCCATACTAATGTATTTATCCCCTATATGTTGGATTGTATGTGAAAAGAGTAATATGTGGAAATAATTTACAATAATGACCTAGCTTATAACTTGGTAAATATAGATCTTAGGCTACTCCTTCAATACTTTAGATGTGTGTATGTGTTATCCATATGATATGTAAAAATGATAAAATAGGTAATCTTTGCTCACTTGAGTGCTTGATTTAATGCTTTTTATAAGTTGTCTAGTGAGTAGGTAAGAAATTTATAGATGAGGAATTAATTAAAGTTGATTTTGTATTTATAAAAATCCTTTTGTAGAAATAAATCACTTAGATAAACCATTAAGATACATTTAATTTTAAAATTAGATGACTTTAGTGCACTAGACATTTGTGTCAGAGGACACCTATGTCAACATAGGTGTCTATCTTAGACACAAGTGTCCATGTAGAAGGAAAGTAGGTATAGGGTTAGAACTTATATAGATGGAAGATAAGTAGGCTTGAAGCATTCTAGGTAAGATAGAAGGCCTAGGCCATCAACATAAGACTGGCCAGACTAAGAAATATGCCAAGAGGCACAAGAGAGAATAGATGTGAGACTTATGAAAGAAGGAAAGGTCTAGAACTAAGAGTAACAACCAAGGTCTAAGTTTTCTAAGTGTACACTAACAAGAGGATATATAAATTAGATATAGTGTCTACATTCCCCCATTTTAATCTAGTAATGAAATTGTTAGTTTAAAGGAAATGAATGTGTACCTGGGTATGTATAACATACCTTATCTTTTCTTGAGTCCATATTGAGTGCCTTGATATTAAATGAACTAAAACCAAGAGCATGTTATAGTATATAATTAGTTCATATAATATGAAATTAATAGTATTTAAATTATTGAAATTGAAAGAGAAAGGTTTAGGAGTACACCTATGTATTGATGTAATTGCCTTGCCTATTAGCAAATTTAATTGGAAATATGTATCATTATGTATCAATAAAACTAATATTAGGATAAGTATATAAATATAAAAAGTACATATATATAAGGATATAAAAAGGTAAATATAGGAGGACACACAACCCCAAGCTTGGAGAAAAGATGACTTTCCACCTAGCAGTTGAGACTAGTTCAACCATTCAACCCAATCATAGTTACAACTTGGTGACTGTGAGTGAACCAAGTCAACTCAAATTATAAAACTAGTGAGGTTAGATGAACAATAAATTATAGCATGAAAAATTTGGCAATATTGTGTGATTTAATCATCTCAACCATATCAAAAAGTGAACCAAATACTGTAGTAGATTGACTCAATATATTTCATAAAATTCCAATCTGGTGGTTGGTGATAATCCTAGAAAGTGTGTATAATCTAAAACTAATTTGGATTTTACAATATTAGGTGAAAATTTCATAGCTTATACATCTTAGATATGCCTCATGATGAAACTATTTATAACAATAGTACCAATATATAGAATTATACCACAAATATGTATCTAAATCATATAACTATGTGTTTTGGCTAATCCATAAATTGTGTAAGTGTGGAGAACATGATTTAAAATCATGCATCTATTGAATTTGAGATTGTGAACATGTGGAATCCATTCCTCCATTGAATCTAAAACTATGAATGTGCATAATCTATGCTTCTATGACAAGCCTCCATTGATATGCTCCCCCTCACTTTGAGATGAGGGAAGATAGAAACTAGTAGTTACCTCACCTCAAAAGGGTAATAGAACCATATACCTATTAATTAATCATGTATCATATATGAGAATATGTATAGGTAAATGTATCTTTTTAGTGCATTAAATGGGATCATATTAAGGCTTAAGGTGCAATATAAATATCATGATAACATCTAGATATCAACAATACAAGATCAATAAGCAAATCAAGTACACACATAAGAGAACTCAAAATAATTCAAAAGGCAATGTCCAAAGAGATTGAAAATAAGGGGAATGTTTAAATGCCACAAAATAAAATTGACCTTAGTCCAATGTCCAAAAAAGTAAGAATGACATACTCAAATTTCCATACAATAAGAAATTACATATTAAATTTCAAAGGAGCAAAAAAAGTCATGGGGGATGAAAGAAATGGAGTATATTCAAATTCTCAAAAAATAAGACAATAACAAGGAAATAAACTCAAGGAAGTGCATAAATGGAATCACAAAGAACTACCATAATCATATCATAGTAGCCCACAGATCTAATGTGTTAGTAAAAATGTCAAGTATATAAGATATCCAATATAGTGTAGAAGACATAAGCATGGATAAAGGCATGAGTAAGAAAAAATATGTGTTCAAAAGATGATAATGTAAAGTGACCATAGAATGATATAACCTATAAGTATCATGATCATAGATGTGGATTCCCCTAGTGTCTTGGTAGCATGAGTACAAGGAAATCCCAACATCTATAAGTGCATAAATCATGTATTTATGTATACCTATATCACATTAAAATAGAAACATGAAATAAATGTGTATGTAGAATTAATTGATATTTTATCCATCAACATATAACTAACACATAGATGTCACAGAGCTAATAGAATAGATAAGTGCTAGAAACATTTTTATATTTTTTGAATGTTTTTATTTTTTAGTATTTTTGGAATATGGGAAAGGAAAAGAGTATCCTATGATGCCATCCAAAGGGTGGTCATATTTATCTCCCAAATATGAATCGGGTATAATAAAATGGTGATGTTATTGAAGAGCATGTATATGTACAATATCTGTCATTATAGTATTTGGCATGCTTTACATATGTATAATGGGAATTTTTCGCTGTGAAGAAATGGTATGAGTAATAGGAGTAGGTATTTGTGGATCCCATCATTGAGTGTTTTGTGGTTTATTTGGAATAATAGTAATAGTAATGTGTAGGTGCTCAAGATATCTAAAACTGGTGTGTATTAGATGAAGATTTTATGGAACCCATTATGGATCTCTAATGTAATGGTCTCTCAAGTAGTAGCTTCCTATTACAGTGAATTGGCCTTATTAGGCATGATAATTAATATTGTGGGTATAAATTTATGTGGTTTAAGAGGATGTTCATATTTAACTCTAGAAAATATAATTACCTGATTATAATGAATGTATTTAACATACCCATGCACTATAAAAGGTACTGATTGAAGAGTATGTTTCAAATGGCATCCCAATAACATATCAAAGACACCTATGGAAGGTATAAATGAAAATATTATAATGAAATATGTAGGGCCTACCTGTAAAGGTAAGTCAATCTCACTAAAGACCTATTATGAGGTCCCATCAAATGCTCTAACTAATCTAGTAGAAGGGTGTAAATCATGATGAGTAAAACCCAAGTTCATAAGTAATGTCATGGTAAAAATGTTTTCACTTGCATCATTATCAATCATAACACTATGTATAGGGTGTTTATAAATGTATGATCAAATGAATAAAGATTGAAGATCAAAGTCATCATCCTTAATCTCACTATCATTGAAGGTAATAGAAGGTATCTCAACCATAAGATTTTTATGTCATGTATAAGTACCAATAATCCCATATAATGGGTGCCCATAATATGATGGATGAGAATGTGCATTGTATGTCATTTACACTTTTGGATATTTATTAAAATGGTCTTACAAAGGATTGTTACATATTTAATTTTTCTAGTGATCACTAGGTTTTGAACTTGATTCCTTTGGAGGATCATCAAATTTAATCTTTTGGTCATCGATAAGGTCATATATCTTATGCTCAAGGGTAAAAAATTTGTTCATAAAATTTCCTAGATCTTAGTGATAATTAGTATAGGCATTCACATCATATCCTTTAGGTAGATGCTAAATCATATCAACCTCTATAGGATAAAGGAGAGATATGAGATGACATTCCACTAGCCATGGGAGTAATAAATTAGGAGACTCATGTAGGTGTGTAATTTGTTTCCTTAGTACATTGGACAAGATAAGCTGATGAGGTTAATATGAAACTAAATTAACCATGGAAGTTGTTTCCTTTTAAGGCTCAGGAGGATTTACCTTATAACTTAGTTTGATTTTAAATTTGACATTGGATGTAGATGTATATGGTGTGTTTTCTATGTAATTAAATTTGTTCAATGAGATAAGTTTCATTTCACAGTCTCAAAAAATATGGCATAATACATCAAAATATATATATTTTTTTAAAATAATGGATTCATGTAAAGGAGTAAGTAAATTTTGCTTTAATTTGTCTTGAAGTTCTTTATCTACCATAGGATTGGTCATTTTATCCAGCATTGTCTTGTACCTCAAAACATATTTATTGATAGGTTCATTGGTTCCTTGTTTTATTTTTGTAACTTGGGCATATGAAACCTTTTTGATAATGTTAACATAGAAGTGTTGTAAAATATTATTTGTAAGAGGTTTGAATACTTCCATAGATTGGAAAGGTAAATCATATAACAACCTCAAAGCATAATCCTTGAGGATCCTTTGGAATACTTTGGTCAAAAGTTTATCATTGGAGGAATAATCAAGGCATGCCTCATAAAAATATCAAAAATAATGCTTAGGATCACCCTCACCATCATAAAATAGGAACTTAGGTGGAAAAAAAAAGTTGTAAAAGGGTGTAAAGTTATCTTAAATGCAATAGGGTTATTCAACACAACTTGGGAATCAATATCAGGAGGAGAATTTAAAGCATTTTGTTCAATGTTTGTAACCCTATCCTCCAAGGTATTTATAAGTTGAAGGAGTTTTTTAATGTAGACCAATTGGGGTTTAAATTAGTAAGTTGAGTAGTCAAAAATGGAGAAGTTAACATGGTTTAAGTAGCAATATGCACTAACTAGTATTTGAGTTAAAACATTTATTAGTCCCATGGTAGATGTAGCAATAATGTTTGTCCAAAAAAAAAGGTTAAAATACATATCCCTTGCCCCAATGAGAAGTATTAGGTTTAATGTGTTAAGGGAGAGGGTTGCTAGTATATGGGGATGACTAGGGACTCTAATAGCATGATCAATATCTGGACTTTCTTGGTCACCTATGTTTTTTTACTTTTGAAGTTTCTATTATGGTTTTTAGGATTTCATTAGAATCTTCAGGGTTTTGATGAATACGCTTATGAAATAATTTAATTGATTAAACTTCCTCATGATCTATTTTCTCATATTCATTATTTTCATTATAATAATGGTTTTTATTAACAAAATATTCTTCGATGATAACCTCATCAATATGTTTGTAATTATCAACATTGGTATCATCATGATACATAGGATTAGGTCCCTTATTAGTTTGAGACATCTTAGGTGGTGGGAGGAGAAGCTCAATGTGTTCAATAGGCACACCCAAAATTTAGGGCACACCTAGCTTGAATGAAAAATAATATAATAAATGAAAATGTATAGCAATATAAAACCCTAATTGGATGACAAACCTAGGAATCAAAAATGTTTACATTCATATGAATCTGGTTTACCAAATGTTTAACCCTAAAAGACTATATTAAGGGGATTTAGGGTTAGGAATATAGAAATGAATAATTACAAGGGTGATAAATAGATTTTTAGTAGGTTAATTAATTTTAAAACTTAAATAGAACATATATTGAATCTATTATGCTAAGATATGATAAAAATAGAAAGTATAACTATGATATATATTACAATGATAATGAAAACAAGGTACTTATCTAGTTTTGAAGCTAATTCAAAGCTAGTTATGGAAATTTGGAAATTAGATTAGGAGTAGTTGCCAAATTCTATATTTAATGCCTTTTTAGCCTCAAACACTTGTATAAGATTTGGACATCTACGTCGATGCTAGTGTTTGGGTTAGATACATATGTTCTATATGGAATACCTATTAAAACATGATGTGGCTAGCTAGATGATTTTGGTTTTTAATAACCTTAATTTTGGTGATTTTGAATTTGGGTCATGGACTATCATTCTTTATCAAATAAAAAAACCTTAGTTCTTATTCCCCATATTGGCTCTCAAAAAAATGGGTTAGTGGACACATGGTGTTGAGCTACCCTAAAGTTCAATCTATCAATGAGCATTGCATACATATAAAATACTCTAAATATGTCCTCGAACTTATGTAGGTCTCCACTATGTGTTGGATTGTGTGTGAATCATGTAATATGTGGAAATTAAGTAGAATAGTGACCTTGCTTGTAACTTGGCAAACATAGATGTTGGGCTGATCCTTCAATAATTCAAACATGTGTATGTGTTATCCCTATGACTAATATGGAAATATTTTAAAATAGGGAATAATTTCTCATTTGAGTGCTTGATTGAATGCCTTTTATAGGTTACATGTTGAGTAAGTAATAAGTTTCTAGGTGAGGAATGAGTGAGGGTTGATCTTGTATTTATACCAAACCCTTTAGATAAATAACACACATCAAATCACTTTGGTTGAACATTAGGATACATTTCATTTTTAAATTAGATTAATTTATGGCACTAGATACTTGAATCAAATAAATAAACTGACATTGATTTAGGTTTCTATCTTGGATGCAAGTGTCCATGGAGTAGGAAAATAGGTACAAACTCAAAATTTTGAGAGATGGAACATAAATAGGTTTTAATAATTTTGGGAAAGATAGAATGCATGAGTCATCAACATAAGACTAGTAATATTAATAAATAGGCCAAGTGGCACAAGATATGTGAGAGTTATGGAAGCATTAAAGGTCTAGAATTGAGAGGAATAACTAAGTTCTAAGTTTGCCAAGTGTACAAGACCGAGGTACTATATAATTCAGAAATAATGTCTACACTTTCCATTTACCATGTTGAGCTAATTTTATTTCTTACACATGCCTTGATATTTTTCATGATTTATACAATGTTACATAGAAATATTAATTTATTAAGCTATGAAAATTAAATATTTCAATGCATAGACTACATTATAAGTTCTAGTCTCTTCGATGTTGTTTAATATATAATAGGCTAATCCTTATTTTTCTATTGTATGTAGCACCTTAACATTATTTATGTCTCTTTGACCTCATTTTTTTAGTATTTACTATCCCTTGATTTTTTTCTCATTTACCTTTTATGTGAGGCATTTATTTCCACATGATTATGGATCCTTGGCATTATTTATGCAATATTGATTGTCATTTGTTTGTGGCATCTTGGCCTTATGTGTGGCATTATGTGCTACTACATGTACTTATATTGTGTGACCTTAAATTTTTATATTATTATTATTGGTGAGATTTTTGATGTTTTTAACTATATCACTACCTTCCCCTTTTTTATTGTGTCATGATCCATATCATGTACTTTATCATATGTATAATTATTAGTGATGTTTATTACTATGTTCCTCTTTGATATATACTTCTTGAAATCAAAATTTACTTTCCCTTACATTAAATATGTTTCAAAAACATATTGTATATTATGATGACATAATTTACACATGTTTACTGATTAGACATTAATTTTTTTATAAATAAAATGAAACAGTTAACTCATTCTTTTGAGAGTGACTTGTAGGCCACATACCTCACCTAAAAAATGGGGCATATTAGTGGGATTATTATAAACAAATTATCCTCCATGGACATAGGTTAAAATGTTTTTAAAATATTCTATAGGTTATATATATTTTAGAATGGTTCAGATATAAGACTGGATACATTTTAGATCATAGACAAAGCATATGAACTCATTTCATAAGAAATTAGGTATATGATTTCAAGTTATGCACATATCTAGATAAAATTTGGAGAATGTATGAGGAATATGCACTCACTTAACAATGTATGAGTTACATATTTTTATATTTTTAAGATATGAGATACACATATCATATTTTCAATGAACAATTCAAATTATGGGGCATTGAAGTTATTTCTTGCATGAAAATTTAAAAAATATTACCAATATTAAACCATACAATTCATATTATGGGGCATCAAGATATTCATGCACATTTACATTATGAAAATTTACATTTTTAAAGCACATTTCATGGTATTAAGTAATGAGCAACCTTGAATCTATAAGTCTATCTACAATGGTTGATTCTTATATAAATGAGTTGTGTGGTTTGGGTTCTATGTCACTAAATGGTTTGATAATAATCTATAAAATAAATATGTGACTCCCACATTTCATCCAAGGGTTAAAAGATCAGCGCAAACTAGTTACATGGTTTAGATCAATTTAAGTTTTTCATCATTCAATGGTGTGGAAAAAATCCCTTTGTTATTTTTCATTAAGGATTTGGGGCATCTACCTTTTAAATACATGATAGTTTATTTAGTTAAAAAAATTGGAGATCAATCACCCACAAATATTCAAATTTATTTAATAAAAAGAACCATTCTCTACTACTTCAATAAGGAAGAATCATCCTCAACAAGTTATAGGGCAACCTAAATTATCCACACATAGGTGTATTATTTATTTAATTTTCAATTCAAATTATAATTTATGTATTTTCATATTTAGTTTTATGGAAATTGAATGCCATATGTTAATTTAAATTTTTATTGGAGTATCTTTCATGTTTGGAGCCTTCCACAAATATCAAATTTTTTTTCACATTCAAGTAAATCTTAATCCTTTTGCTTTAATATTTATATTGAATTTCAATACTATAATTTAAGGGGGGAATTTTTAGAATCTAAAATATGGAAAATGGTGCTTGAAAATGTCATTTTTGACTTACCTTAACCCTATTTTCACTTGGATTTGTACCCCTTGAGGATATGTCTTAGCTCTCCTCATCCAAGTGGCACAATTAAAACACCTCTAGGTTGTGGGTAGCCTAAGAATGAGGTAAATCTCTAGATAAGGTTAGATCCCTTGATGTACCACTTTTAGATCACTAATACACCTATGATTGTAAGGAAAAAAGAGAGAAAACTAAAATTAAGCTATCCTAAATGTGGTGATACACCAAATTAATTGATAACTACTAGCCAATTGCATGTCACATATGAGACCAAGAGACTAACTAGGCATATACTTCTCTAGTATGAGTCTTCTCACATCAATATTTCATTATGAGGTTGTGATGAATATTTGGATATGAGGAATAGAAAAGAGGCATATAATATCACTATTGAATATACTAACTCACTCAACCTTGACACTTCATAGAACACTTCACATGACCTATAAGAAGAAGCTTTCAAGCTATAAATAGGTGAGAGAATGAGACAACAATGCTAAGGAAAAAAAAGTCATCACTAATCAAGATAAATAATTCAATTCAACACACTATGAATAGTCATAAAAAAGGTAAAATCATTAGTATTTATTGATCCATGGTATGCAAATGAGCAGGGCTTCACCATACTCAAGTGGAGCATCCTTACAATAGCCAAAATGGCTAGTTATTATAGAACTTGAGAGAGAGAAGGGAATAAGGAAGTCAAAAGGTCATAAGGAAAAGCATAAATTTGAGAAAAGGAGTTAATTTTTCATGATAAGTGAATGTGAAATTAATCACACAAATTCAAAAGAGACAAGTGTCAATCCAATGTATGAAACTCTTGAAAAGTGAAATGAAATTCCTTTGGCTAGCTTAGAAAACTACCTTCATCATTTATCTTTGTTTTAACATCCCAAAAATAACTATGGATATATCTCATGTTTGGAATGAGAGGTAGGGGTTGTATAAATTCTCCTCCATGCATTGGCTACATTCCTAATCATCTGGATTCCTTTTAAAGTGACTCATCACTACCTACAATAAAAAAAATTATTTTTCAGTCAGCCCTCACACTTGACCTCAAAATTAGCTTAATTTTTCCATTAAAATACATAAAATGGAGTGGATTACACTTTTAAATACTCTCCACAGACTTAGATTTCTTAGGTTTACCTTAAATAGGCTCTCACTCAGAGTTTTCACACTTCTCACCATCTTGCTCACTTTGCCAATTTTGACTAGCTGAGATGGATCTACTTATGGGAACAATTAGGAATTGTTATAAATAATGAAATAGACATGGATATTTATCTTAATTATTAATGTTTCCTCCCATGTAATTGTCAGATTTATACTCTTCTTAGATCTTGCAAAAACACAAAAAATATCAATAAAACCCTATTTTATACTCCATTCGTACAATTTCATATAATCCAAAAGGATGGGGAGTATCATTAAAGATTCCCATACAACTTTAATCCAATTTTATGGTCATTATGTTCCATTTTTATGGCTCTCTATCTTCATTTATTTCATTAGGTCTAGAACCAGGGTTTGAAAGGGTTTTAGATAGTTTTGACCTTTAGTGATGTTTCATAAAAGTCTAACATTGGACAGAGAAAATAATTCCACAAAATTTTTATTCATGACCTTATTAAACTCATATTATCCCTTTGGGTATGCATGTAAGGTGTAAAATTAGATATGAGCTTCCAATTTTGACCACTCAGGTTCTTTTCTCCATTCCCTATAGGCTTGAATTGGTCCTAAGCCAAAAAGTGGCTTTCATTATGACTTATCTACATTAAAAAATCTTGGACACATATAAAATTACCCTATAAACATTCTAAAATCCATTTTAATTCTCTCTTGTATTTAGAATTTAAATTGACATCCCATTTGGATTTTAGGCCTAACTATGCATAATAGGACTATCTACAAATTTGAGGGTCTAGGCCACCTTGTTGAGATTCATATTTATATGAAAGATTAATAATTTTTAAAATAGGTTTAATTCAACTTTTCAAACATGTTTTGAAGGTTAAACCAGCCCTTATCTCACTTGATCATTCCCTCTCTCAAAAATTGTAGAGTTTGTGCATAAAGGGAGTGCCCTCTGTTTGAGACAAAATAGTGGGAACTTCCCCTATTTTCTCAAACCAACCAAATATTGGATGGGATTATCCAATTCATATATTCATTTTTTACCATATATTATCCATTAGTATTATCATTTGACCTTCTAATTCGTTCAAAACCTAAGACAAACCATGTACAAGGTTTTATCATATGGACTGTGTGTTGCATCATTGGGGTCATGTATCTATTTCCTTTCCATTTTAAAGAGCCTATAAATACTATAATGATCATTATTAAGGTATTATAAATCCACTTATCATTACAAACTCCCATATTCCCTTTCATACACCTTGATTGGCCAAGACTGTATGTATTTCCTAAGTTTCTTGCTTTGGAGGGTGTAGCTGTAAGTGACTTTGCATGGATTATAATTTAAAAAAATTGCATGAAACTATTTAACACATTCCAATATCATTTTATCATTTATTTAGACCTATGGTCACTTGGCCTCAACTAGACTATCATCTAGACACCATGTTTTATCTTACTTTTTGCCTACAATCACCTATAGTTGACTGTGTTAGAGTCATTAGTATCCCTACATGTGTTGATTTCACATTGGAATATGTGTCATGTTACTTTATATATAATTTTATGTATTTGGTATTATCTTCCATCAAAAAAACTTGGTTATTCCTTGCTTAATTCTGTATCATGGATGAGGTAGAAGCTAATAGTTAGCTGTAGGTGGATGATTTTGGAATTAGGCACACCTGTAGGTGTAAATAGGGCCTAAAACATAGTATACACATTATAATTATGATAATTATTCTACTTGATATTAATTTTAAATTTATAAGGTCATTTAATCATTAAAATATGTTTCATTTACACCCTTGGGTGTAAGGATTTTATTTAGAGCTGAAAACCTATAGATGTTATTATCTAAATTCAGTGCATAAAAGTGTAAATTTGGGTCCTTCAACAACCACTTTCCACTAATCATCTGCTCTCCATATTTTTCATATCTCTTTTCCTATGTGAGGGATATAAGGAAAATTCATTAGGATTCATCAAAAATATTGGAAACCTTGTTGTATGTTATCAACCAAATGGTGAGGTGCTCTATTTTTGTCTTTTAGGGAAAAGATCCTTGAAAATAGTGATCTCACTTTTGATCATGGTTTTCAATTTTATTTTTCAATATAACACTTAATATAGCTCTCCTATGCTCTCTAAAACACATTGGGACTTCAATAAAGGTTCCATCTCATGATCCAACACTTCTATATGACACCTCTGATTCTCTGCTAGTACCACTTAGAGGTGGATCCTGCAATATCTAGTCAGTGGGGTGATATTTCAAAAAGTGGACATTTTATGGGCTTATAACCCATATTTTATTTCCTAAAAGTTCTCAAATTTATGTTCAAAACTTTTAATGGATTTAGTGAGCTATTTTCCTTATTTCCACATGATTTTCTTCCTCCAAGCACTTGTAGGTGCACATTCATGGCTTACTGATTGTATATGTTGCATATGATTACCATCACAAACCCTTTATGTCATTTGGAAGGTTAAATATGAATATTAATACAAAAATAACATGTAAAACACCTTTGGATTCTCCATTGATCCTTTATAACATGATTAGAGCTTAAACACCATGATTTTACTTGAGAGCAACTAAAACTTTGACTGTGAGTATAACATGACTATATGTTTGATCAATCATGGTGTTTTAAGACAAAAAATGGAAGAGAGGTGGTCCTTATGTAATTGAGACATTTAAAACATCATATCCCATTCACATGAGACCCTTGTAGAGAACTAAGCATTTTATAAACAAGGAAACTTGACTAAGACCTCACATGGTGGAACCTTCCTACAACATGAGATTGTTTGCCTATTAAAACTCCTTGAAACATGAAAAAAATAATGGAAAAAATTATAAGAGGGATTAAACATATTATAGAATCAATATCAACAATTGGATTGTATGAAACTATCCATACAAGAGTAAAACCTATAGGGTTGACGAATTGGCAAACAAATTAGGCAGATCAACTTCTTAAGAATGGTTCATAAATCATAAGCCACCATTATTATATAAAAAACATAAAATTTAATTTTAATAAGTGTATAAGACACCCCTAAGAGCAATTTTCTTGAAACCTCCCTGTTGGCCATACCAAACACAAACCTACTGACTGGTTTTACATGTCTAAAAAGGAGATGAAGGAGCAAAATGGTTTTAGTTAAAATTTGGCACTTCTAGAATATATAAATCATGGGAATGGGTATAAGGAAGATAGTCATCTAAAAACCATCTCCTATGTGTCACACTCCCTTATGGGTTTTACAAGTGCCAAACTCCTCCTTTTCCAAGAAAACTACTCTTTCTTCTGAAAATTGACACTTTTTAGTTAGAAATAGTTGATTATGGAATAATAAGACACATGTCATGTGAAATCACCTTTATAAACCTTCAATTTACCCAAGGAAGCTATAAAAGTCATTAAATGCTCATTTTATGACCTTTAAATGGCTCAAAAAGATATAAGGACTAAAATGACTAAGACCAAGACAAATATGACATGAAATGTCATGTCCCCTTTTTCATGGACATTAACAGACTTGATGATTAGCCTATTATACGACACTCATAGGCTGAGAAGATGGATAGAGGGTCTTGATGGAGCTTGGCTTGGCTTAGATTAGTAGAATTTGTTTTAGTTGGCATTCATTTGGGCCTTTTTGGGCATGTTTATCTAAGCTCCTATTATTTAGGGACTTCTAACATGTAACAGAGCACCCTTACTTTGGCATGATCATGTGCAAAATCACTCCCTGGTTTACCAGCTTTGAACGGTTTGAGGATCTGACATGTATTGAGGGAGATATTAATATTTGATTGATTTAATCAAATATTAATTTTTTAGCCTATTTTTAATTAAAAACCCTAATTCTAATTTAAGAAACCTAATTAGGGCAAGCATATCTTTTTGAGGGTATAAGGGTTTCTCATGGAGGCCATTATTGATTATGCATTGATTATTGATTTTGATATTGAAAGAATTCTTCTGTGAAGACTGAGCCAAGGGTTCTAGGATTCCATTTGCATTGGAGAACATTCCCTCTTTAGTGTGTGTGATTTAGAGGCTGTGAAATATTAGCTGATCTATTGCCAAATTGAGAGATAGCTTCATACAGAAGTTATCACAGAGATTTATAGGGTTGCAAGATAACTTCACACAGAAGTTATCACATATATTCTAGGTATTTATTTTATTAGGTTTTTGATCCAATAAATTATACAAATATATATCTTCTGTATTAGAATCATATATCTTGAGATCAGGTTGTTCAGCTATCAGGGTGTGTTATCTTATATTTGGCAACCGTACGAAGTCTATACAGATATGTGAAAAATCTATAAGCATCAGCAAATTCACTCAGACACCAACCTCGGTAGACAGAGATCCCCAGTGACCGACATCGACTGACTGAAGACCGACGTCGATAGAGAAGGACTGACAAAGACCGATGTCGACAGTATATTGATCAACGCCGGCAACTGTGTGTTCGACACAGCAGGCCGAGACAAAATTTCCAGATTCAAGCTTAACTTCTAGATTTGTAGAAGATCAGGGTTTTAAGACCATATTTTAATATTCTTTTATATGTATGAGAGAAGACTGTAATTGTAATTATCTAAACAAGTGATAAGATATTTGACTGGAGGTAAGAGATTTATTGTGGTTTATTATTTATCTGAATTTATTTTGCAAGATTGTATATGTGTTTTATTTATTCATATTTGAAATTATTTTGGCAAAAATTGTATCTTTATTCAGAGCTTTTGTGTTTCTATATTCCCTGTTGAAGGGGATATTACAGTGGTATCAGAGCTTATGCTTAGGAAAAGGAGCCCCTAAGTAAGGGACATTATAGTGGTATCAGAGCTTTTGATTAGGAAAAGGAGCCCCTAAGTAAGGGACATCACAGTGGTATCAGAGCCAAATTCCTACCATCCTGTTGGGTAGATTAGAGCTAATATCTTGCCATCCTATTGGGTAGTTTGGGTAGAGATTGGACATTGAATCAGTTAGTAAATCATGATCATGTGGGACACTCTTATGACAGCAAATGAGGAGTGGGAGTTAGTACCACCTCAAGTTCGGGAATTGTTGTCTTTTGATCACTTTGTTAAGCTGAGGAGAGAGCACTACAGATCACTTAGACAAGAGAGTAACATGTCCCATGATTATTATGATTATTATGAGATAGGAGATAGTGAAGATGAGGATGAGTCCAATGCTTACACTCAGAGTGTGGAGGTGTGCTTAGATGTTAGTGCACTGAGGGTTGATGATCTCTCAGTTATGGTAGAGATTTTAGAAGAGTCCCAGGATCCAATTATTGCAGATGACACCCAGGTGGATGCAGTGGATAGTTTTGAGGACTTAGTTTCCTTGGTAGTTTCTTTTGGTATGGAGGAGTTAGAAAATGATGCTACAGTTGTTGATACTCTGTATGTTGATATGAGCTTTGGATTTGATTCACAGAGTATGGATGGTAGTATTACAGAGGTCAGTGATTCTGAGTCTCTTCTTTTGGACCATGCATCAGTGGAGGATTGTAGGATACAATCTAGCTAGCACCATCATGTGTCTAGTCAGCTAAGAGTTAGTGAGCAAGACATTGCTACCGCTTGCAAGAATTTCAATGCTGCTCATCAGTTGTTAGGAGTTTATGGATGGGGTTCTCCTACTAGCATTGAGCAGGGAGGTAGTTATTTGTCCTTGATAGAGATCCACTCTTTATGGGAGGCTATCCAGATTCTGAGATATGATTATATGCAGTTGGTAGCCGACAGAGATTATCTTATGGAGTGGGGTAGCATAGCGTATGCTGGAATATTGGTCAAGGAAGATAAGGTGAGTGAGCTTACTCAGCAGCTCGAGGTGACTTCTGAGATTCTTGAGAGTATGCAGTTGGCTTATGAGGAGTCACAATTTCATTTGGCTGAGATGACCATAGAGTTAGAGCATTTGCAGTCTTCACCAGCCTTTGACCTAGTTCATTTATATATTGAGGTGGTTGGTGGTGAGTACATTCTTGTAGTTGTTGTTGAGGAGCATGTTGTTGAGGCTGACACACATGTTCAAGATTTGGAAGTACCTAATTCTAATGAGTTTGAGATACTAGTGGAGTCGAGTCTCCAGATTGATTCTTCTCACACATATGACAGTGTGGTATCGTTCGCTGTGCCACCTTTACAGAGGGATCAGTTGTGGGATGGATTGGCACCATCTTTTATAGATGGAATTAGTAGTTGGAGTTGTCCATTCTACTTGGGTTATCATACTTTGAGAGTTTGTTTCTCATGCGTTCTTGACTATGGTAGTTGTGATTTTAGAGTTTGGTTGAGTTACATTCGCCAGTTTGACTATGGGTCCCTCTTTGTTCTACTTTTAATTATATTGCAGGTATTTGCATTGATTTATAATAGTACAGAGCATAACTACGTTTGGGATCTAGGTGGATCGAGTGGTTCATTGTTTCGAGATTGCTTGGGGACAAGTAATTTCTGGAGGGGCGGATTATCATGTCCCCTTTTTCATGGACATTGACAAACTTGATGATTAGCCTATTATGTGACCCTCGTAGGCTGAGAGGATGGATAGAGGGTCTTGATGGAGCTTGGCTTGGCTTAGATTAACAGAATTTGTTTCAGTTGGCATTCATTTGGGCTTTTTTAGGCATGTTTGTCTGAGCTCCTATTATTTATGGACTTTTGACATGTAGCAGAGCACCCTTACTTTAGCATGATCATGTGCAGAATCACTCCCTGGTTTACCAGCTTCAAATAGTTTGAGGATCCGACATGTATTGAGGGAGATATTAATATTTGATTGATTTAATCAAATATTAATTATTTAGTCTATTTTTAATTAGAAACCCTAATTCTAATTTAAGAAACCCTAATTAGGGCAAGCATATCTTTTTGAGGGTATAAGGGTTTCTCATGGAGGCCATTATTGATTATGCATTGATTATTGATTTTGATATTGAAAGAATTCTTCTGTGAAGACTGAGCCAAGGGTTCTAAGATTCCATTTGCATTGGAGAACATTCCCTCTTCAGTGTGTGCAATTCAGAGGCTGTGAAATATTAGCTGATCTATTGCCAAATTAAGAGATAGCTTCATATAGAAGTTATCACAGAGATTTACAGGGTTGAGAGATAACTTCACACAGAAGTTATCACAGATATTCTAGGTATTTATTTTATTAAGTTTTTGATCCAATAAGTTATACAGATATAAATCTTCTATATTAGAATCGTATATCTTGAGATTAGGTTGTTCAGCTATCAGGGTGTGTTATCTTATATTTGGTGGCCGTACGAAGTCCATACAGATCTATGAAAAATCTGTAAGCATCAGCAAATTCGCTCAGACACTGACCTCGGTAGACAGAGATCCCTAGTGACTGACATCAGCTGACTGAAGACTGACGTTGGCAGAGAAGGACTGACAGAGACTGACATCGGCAGTATATCAATCGACGCTAGTGACTGTGTTCGACACAGCAGGCTGAGACAGAATTTCTAGATTCAAGCTTAACTTCCAGATTTGTAGAAGATCAGGGTTTTAAGACCATATTTTAATATTCTTTTATATGTATGAGAGAAGACTGTAATTGTAATTATTTGAACAAGTGATAAGATATTTGACTGGCAGATAAGAGATTTACTGTGGTTTATTGTTTATCTGAATTTATTTTGCAAGATTGTATATGTGATTTATTTATTCATATTTGAAATTATTTTGGCAAAAATTGTATCTTTGTTCAGAGCTTTTGTGTTTCTATATTCCCTGTTGAAGGGGATATTACAGTGGTATCAGAGCTTTTGCTTAGGAAAAGGAGCCCCTAAGTAAGGGACATTATAGTGGTATCAGAGCTTTTGCTTAGGAAAAGGAGCCCCTAAGTAAGGGACATCACATGAAATGACATCAAAAGACTTATTATACACCTTATGACATAATACTAGACCCATAAAAACACCTAAATATCTATGTTTTACCTATAAGGGTCCCAATTTGACCTATAGGGTCAAATTTGGTCAATAATTGGTGACTCATAGGGGTAGCATGCTTGCTATGCTAAAGATAAATAACCTTATTCTATTCATTGGCTTAGGGAGTCATCTAAAATATAAATCAAAACCAAAATACCTAACACTTGATAATAAGGCTTTGATTAAGATAATATAATTAATTACCTCAATGACACAAAATAAAGTATACACACAAAGCAAAGCAAACACACTAACAAGACACACACGTGTGCTCAAATCACTTAGGGGAAATAGAAAACAAACAACTATGCACAACTAGAAATTAAGCATACTTCCTTTCTATTATCAAAAGGAAATTGTATTTAATATTCTTCTTTATGAGATGAATCATAGTTCCAAGCATGTTGCTCATTGGAATGGATGCTTGATAGATCAGACCTATTCCTTGGCACTTCACTTGACCTTTTCTTATGTAGATCATCCTTAAATAGGTCTCTAATGTAAATTTATTCCTCTTAAATTTGTACACATACCTCATAGTGCTACCTACTCTTCATCACATGATTAACTTCTATCTTCTTGTTAGGCATGGCTTCAAGAGGAGTAGTTTCTTGTTGCTTAGAAGATTGAGGCCAATGGAAGCTTGTTCTATCCTTCAAAAGCTGATGTGTTTCTCCCAATTATTTGAGAAGATTATAACCCATTTCTATGATTTAAAACATATCATCATGATATACATATGCCTCTTTAAAGGACAAATTTGAAAATTTGTTTCTTCTTTGTATACCCACTTGAGTGTCAAGGTTACCTTTTCCCTTTTTGATTAGATAATAGCCTCCTTGAAGAGGAGTACAACCTGATCCAATGATTGTAAAAAAATCATCCCAAGGATAATTAGAGAATTTTTCTTTCCCATCTATGATATCTTGGATATTTATGGAAGAACTAATAATGATTTCCTCTTCTTTGACACAAGGAAGACAATCTTCAATATCAACACAATCAAAATATGCAACATAAGAAATAACCTCTTCTTTAGCATGTAGAACCTATTGAGGGATATCAAGTTATATGTCAACTATTATAACCTAATTTTACTTCTCAAGGACTATAAGATGCTCAATTTATTTCTCTTTCTTGGTGATGCCAATGCTTGGCATTTTATAATCAGTTGACCTAGCCTAATGAGGCTGCCAAGGAGCTATTCTTTCTTCAAGAAAGAGTTTAAAATTCTTACAAAATAAATTATCCTATTTAGGTTCCAACACTGTATGTCCATAAAGGCAAAAGGTGATAGGGTGAGGACAAGATGAACTAGTTGGTAGAGGTGGAACATAATTCTCAAAATCAAATTGAGAATGAGTTGTAGGAGATATTTTTAGGAGCTATTGAGGAAGGGTAGGAAAACCTTAGGCTAAAATAGCTTGGTTTTATTCCTTGAATTTAAAAATAAATTCATTAAAATATAATTCAGATTGAGCACTCTCTTGATGAAGGTTAGGTGGGGTGTGTTTAGGCATAGGATCTTCCATTGGCTCTAAACCTTCCATCACAACTTGACTCAACAATTTCATTCTCAACTCTAACTCTTCAATTTACTTGGCTAGGTTCTCTTAGAAAATTATATCTTGAATTTGAAAGGCATCTTCATGAGGATAAGGGGTATAAGAGGGATGATATGGAGAATAAGAGGTCTCTTGAGGAAGAATGAGAGGGATTGCATAGGATCAAGCTCTTTCTCAACTTCACACTCTTTATCTAGGCTTTTATCCCATTTATTTTCCCATGATTCCACTACCTTATTATAGCTTAGGATGTCAAGATTATGAGTCTTTTCTTAAGGTAGTGATTTAATTTGAGGGGTGGATGAAGTGTTCAATAAACTTGGGATCTCTTTAGGCTTGGATTCTCCACCTTGTCTCCAACTTAGGATCTCATATCTAGAAGTCTCTTCTTAAGGTGGGGATGTAATGGGAGAGGGAAATGAGGGCTTATATTCCAATTAATTTAATAATGATATGGACTGATTCATCTATTTTTTGGCTAACTCAATCTACCTATCAAGGTTTACTTCAGAAAGAAAGTTTGTCCTTCATACTCTCTCTTTCAACTAATTGGGAAAAGATGACTTTGATAAGTTTGATTGGGTTCATGAGTAGGGGTCAAGTAGAAATAATATAAATATTGGGAAGGTGGATATGAGGGATGATAATTTTTTTGAGTTTGATTCTCATAAATTCTTATCTTATTTTCTAAGGATGAAACTAGGTCACTCAATCTAGCATCTCACTTGTGAGCCTTTGCCAATTTGCTCTCTCAATAGGTGCCCACCCTCTTTTAACCAGGTCTAATGAATTTCTCACATTATGAATGATATGAATAGGAACATCTTGATCATTCCCCCTTTGTATGTTAAGATCCATCATGTACCTGTCATAGCCCAAGAAAGTTTGATTTAAAGTTGAAATAGACTGATTTGAGAAGTGACTAGGTTGACTAGGAGGAGAAAAATATTGAGAAGGCTAGTTATAGGAATGATACAATTCATGACAAGTTTGATAAGGGTCATATTATATTTGTTAATAATCATGAAAAGGTTGATAAGAATCATATAAAGGCTGATAGGGAATGTCATAAGCTTGAGATATATCATCAACTTGTTTGTGTAAAAAAATACTCAACACCAAAACCAACCATGGAACTTTATTGGGAAGCAAGAACACAAATTTTTTTTACCAACAATATTAAAAAGGAAAACATGAGCTACTTGACTATTTTATATAACTTTAGAGTTGCCATTGATGCTTGGATATATTCCTCCAAAGGCTGATGTGTTGAAAGACAACACCAAAAATATTTCAACTTCTTGAACAATGAGTCCCATCGAGTGTGCCGAAAATTGTCACTTGGATTTTTACCCCTTGACGATATGTCTCAGCTCTCCTCATCCAAGTGACACAATTGAAACATCTCTATTCTATGGGTAGCCTAAGAATGTGGTGAATCTCTAAATAGGTCTAGCTCCCTTGATGTACCACTTTTAGATCACTACTACACCTATGCTTGCAAGGAAAATGGAGAGAAAAATAAAATTAATCTATCCTAAAGGTGGTGATACATTAAATTAATTGATAGCTACAACTAATTGCATGTCACACATGAAACGAAGAGACTAACTAGGTATATACTTCTCTAATCTAAATATTCTCACATCAATATTTCATTATGAGGTTGTGATTAATATTTAGGCTAAGAGGAGTAAACAAGAGGCCTATAATGGAACTATTGAATACACTAACTCACTCAACCTTAACACTTCATAGAACACTTCACATGACCTACAAGAAGAAGCTTTCAAACTAAAAATAGGTGAGTGAATGAGATAACAATACTAAGGAAACAACAGTCATCACTACGTAAGATCAATAATTCAAGTCAACACACTATGAATAGTCATATAATATATAAAATCAATAGTCTTTATTGATTTATGGTATGCAAATGAGAAGGGCTTTTCCATAATCAAGTGGAGCATCCTTCTAATAGCCAAAATGGCTAGTTCTTATAGAACTTGAGAGAGAATAGAAGAAATAAGTCCAAAGGTCATAAGGATAAGTGTCAAGCTGAGAAAAAGAGTTAACTATTTATGAGAAGATAATGTGAAATTGATTATGCAAATTTAGAATATACAAGTGGCAATCCAAGGTATGAAACTCTTGAAAAGTGGAATGAAATTCCTTTTGCTAGCTTAGAAAACTACCTTCATTATTTAGCTCTATTGGAACATCCCAAAACTAATTAGGGATAGATATCATGATTGGAATAAGATATATGGGTTGTATACATGCTCCTCCATGCATTGGCTGCATTCTTAGTCATCTAGATTCCTCTGAAAGTGAGTCATCATTGCATACAGTCAAAGAAAATCCTTTTTCAATAACCCCTCACACTTGGCCTCAAAATTGGATTATATTTTCAATTAAAATATATAAAATGGAGTTGATTACACTTATGAATACTCTCCATGGACTTATATTTCTTAGGTTTACCTTAAATAGGCTCTCACTTGAAGTTTTCACACTTCTCACCATCTTGCTTACTTTGCCAGTTTTGACTGGTTGAGATGGAACTAATTTTATTAGAACTTATGAGTTTTTATGAATCATGAAATGGAAACAGAGGGTTATCTTAAGTCTTAATATTTACTCCCATGTGATTGGAATCTTTAGAATTTTCCTAGAACCTATAAAAACATAAAAGTTGTCAAGAAAACCTTGTTTTATACTCCATCTGCATAATTTTGTATATTCTAAAAGATGGGGAGTATCCAAAAAGAGTCCTATACAAATTTAATCTAATTTTATGGTCATTATATTCCATTTTAATGGCTCTCTATCTTCATTTCTTTCATTGGGTCTAGAACTAGGGTTTGCAAGGGCTTTAGATAGTTTTAACCTTTAGTGATGTTTCATAAAGGTCTGACATTGGATAGAGAAACTAATGCCATAAAATGTTTTTTCATGACCTTATTCAACTCACGTTAAACCATTGGGTTTCCATGTAATGTGTCAAATTAGACATGAGCTTCCAACTTTGACCACTTGAGCTCTTTTCTCCATTCCCTATAGGCTTGAATTGGTCCTAATCCAAAAATGGATTTCATTTTGACTTATATACATTAAAAAAGATTAAAAAAATATTAAATTACCCAATAAAAATTATATAATACATTGTAATTCTCTCCTATATTTATAATTTAAATTGACCTCCCATTTGGATTCTAGGCCTAACCATCCCTAATAGGCCTATCTACAACTTTGAGGGTCTAGGACACCCTATTGAGATTAATCTATATATAAAAGATTATTCATGTTTTCATATGTGTAATTAAACTTTTAAAACCTCCTTGAAAGGTTAAATCAGCCCTTATCTCACCTGATCATTCCCTTTCTAAAAAACTATAGAGTTTGTGCATAAAAAGAGTGCCTTTTGTCTGAGACAAAATAGAGGGAACTTCCCCTATTTTATTATAAAAAATAAATATTTAATGGTATTTTCAAAGTCATATAGACATTTTTTACCAATTATGATCCATTTGTGTTATCATTTGACCTTCTAATTCCTCCAAAATCCAAGATAGACTATTAGAAGGCAGACTGTGTACAAGGTTTCATCATATGGACTATGTGTTGCATCATTAGGGTCATATCTCAGCCTATTTTACATTTTAAAGATCCTATAGATAATATAATTATAATTATTAAGGTATTATAAATCTAATTATCATTACAAAATCCCATATTCCCTTTTATACACCTTGATTGGCCAAGACTGTATGTATTTCCTAACTGAGTTTCTTGCTTTGGAGGGTGCACCTATAGGTAAATTTACATAGATTAGACTTTGAATTTTTTTAATGAGACTCTTTGACACCTTCAAATATCATTTTATAAATTATTTATACCTATGGTCACCTTGCCTTAGCTATACTATCACCTAAACACCATGTTTTAGCTTACTTTGTGCCTACAATCACCTATAGTTGACTATGTTGGAGTCATTAAGACCTTGTAGTTGTTGATTTGACATTGTAATATGTGTCATGTTACTTTATATATCCTATAAGATCTTTGGGATCATATTACATCAACCAAAATTGGTTATTCCATGCTTAATTCCTTATCATGGATGAGGTAGAAGCTAACAATTAGTTATAAGTGGATGATTTTGGAATTAGGCACACCTATAGGTGTGAATAGGGCCTAAAACATAGTATCAACATTATATTGATCATAATAATACTAATTGATATGAATTTTCAATTTATAATGTTATTCAATAGTGAAAATATGTTTCACTTGCACCCTTGGGTGTAGGGACCTTATTTAGAGCTCAAAACATGTAGATGTTATTGTATGAATTTAGTGCATAAAAGTGTAACTTTGGGTCCTTCAACAACCACTTTCCACTAATCATCTACCCTTCATATTTTTCATAGCTATTTTCCTATGTGGGGCATACAAGTCAAATTCATTAGGATGCATCAAACCTATTGGAAACCTTATTATATGTTATCAACCAAATGGTGAGGTGCTCTATTTTTGTTTTTTAGGGAAAAAATCCTTGAACATAGTCATCTCACTTTTGATCATGGTTCCTATTGATATTTTTTAATATCACACTTCAAATAGGTTTGATATTATCTCTAAAACACATTAGGACTTCAATAAGGGTTCCATCTCATGATCCAACACTTCTATATGACACCTCTGATTCTCTATTAGTACCACTTGTAGGTGGATCCTGCAATATAGAGTCAGTGGGGTGATATTTTAAAAAGTGAACATTATATGGGATTATAACCCATCTTGGCCTTCCTAAAAGTTATAAAATGGATGTTTAAAACTTTGAGTGGAGTTAATGAGATATTTTCCTTGTTTCCACATGATTTTCTTCCTCCAAGCACCTATAGGTGCACATTCATGGTTTTATGACTGTATATGATGCATATGACTACCACCAAAAACCATTTTTGCTATTTGGAAGGTTCCATATGACTATTTATGCAACAAAAACATGCCAAAAACTTTTAGACTCTATGATGAGTTATCAATTCATCATTTAATAATGTCAATCTAGGGTTGGTGTCCAAGGCTATATGCAATAAGAGAAAGATATCTCTAGCAACTGGTCTCTTCCACCACACTCCACACTTTTAGGAATTGAAAACCACACTTGAAAGAAATTAAATCACACTTGCAATAAAGTAAATTATTGAATTGAAAATAAAGGATAAACATAGAAAACACTTGTAGGTTCACAACAAACTTTAAAGAAAGTAAATGTTTACATAAAAAGTAAATAATAATAATAATAATAATGATGATGATGATGATGATGATGATGATGATGATGATGATGATGATGATGATGATGATGATGATTACATAACAAAGAAATAAATAAAATTACATTTATACATCTTCCTTGGAATGAGTGGCCAACTCATTCCTCAAAAGAGGACTTTAATCAGAACACTATATTTATGTCACAAAGCTTCAAAATGTATTATTGATAAAGATTTTTTAAAATGGTATGGAAGGTTGCATTTATAATCTCATGCTTCTAACCAAATCCTTATTTAGGAATAAAAATCCTATATGCTCTCCACCAAATATGGACAAAAACATAACAACTTAGATATTTGATCTTATCTCAATCTTCCACAAAATATGGAGAGTGACATTATTATCTATTTACAACATAAGATCAATCTTCATGAAATATTAAGATAATTAGTTATGAAATCAAATTACACAAATATAAATTTAGATGCAAACTCTAAACTTGAAGAGCCTAAGAAAAGAATTCCTAGATGGGCACATAGTTTGTATATAGGCACACTCCATAGATATGCATAGTCCACAGATATGCTTACATGATCCATAGATGTCTAAACCTATAGAGTTCATAGATTCTAGTCCTGCAGAGTCTATAAATAGGAAACCTACAAAGTCTATATATTTTCTCCAAGATGCATTCTTAGAACTATTGATGAATATAATGGAGTCCCTTAGCATTTGATGATTCAAACTGGTCTTCAATTAATGAACTATATGGATATAGAGCTACTAGCTGAGTCCATAGTAAATCTGATTGAGTCTATAGCTATGTCTAGAGTGCTTTTAGCTCACCTTCAAGCTAATACTTGGTTGGTAACTCATGCTCATGTCTAATATGGCTTATTTTGGGTTGTATATACACATATTAATAGCTTTTTCCAAAGATTTAGTAACAAGAATCAACAAGAAAGAAAATAATGATTTATAAAGAAATAACCAAGTATTAGTTCTCTATTTCATTCTAAATAAATCATAAGTTTAGAAATTAAACTTAAATCCAATTCTTATTCAAGGAAAAGGGATGTTATCACATGGATAAAATGAGCCATTTTATGGTCTCGTCACTCTACATTGATCCTTTATAACATGATCAAAGCTTAAATATCATGACTGTAGCTGCGAGCAAGCAAAAATTTGACTGTGAGTATGACATGACTAGATGTTTGATCAAATCATGGTGTTGTAAGACCAAAAATGGAAGGGAGGTGGTCCTTATGTCATTAAAACACGGAAAATGTCATATCCCATTCACATAAGACTCTTGTAGGGAACCAGGCAATTTGTAAATAAGGAAACTTGACTAAGACCTCACATGGTAGCACTTTCCTACAACATGAGATGATTTTCATATCAAAACACTATGAAACATGAAACCAAGCATGGAAAACATTAAATTATGGATTTAACATCCTATAAAATTAATCTCAATAATTGGATTGTACAACATGAGATGATTTTCATATCAAAACACTATGAAACATGAAACAAAGCATGGAAAACATTAAATTATGGATTTAACATCCTATAAAATTAATCTCAATAATTGGATTGTACACAACTATCCATACAAGAGAAAAACCTATAGGGTTCACAGATTGGCAACTATATTAGGTAGGCTAATTTATTAGGAATGGTTCATAAATCACAGGCCACCATTATTATATAGAAAAACATCAAATGGAATATAAATGATTTTAGAAGACATCCCTAGGAGTAATTATTTTGAAACTTCCCTTGCTGGCCATACTAAGCAAAAACCTGCTAAGTAGTTCTACATATCTTGAAAGGAGATGAAGGACTAGAATGGTTTTAGCTAAAATTAGTAACTTATAGAGTATTTAAAGAATGTAAATGAGTTTGATGAATCTGAAGAGTCATCTCACAACCTTCTCCCATGTGTCACACTCCCTTATGGGTCGTACAAGTACCAAAATCCTCTTTTTTCCAAGAAAACTACTCTTTCTTCTAAATAACTACCACTTTTTAGTTAAAAATAGTTTATTAAGGCATAATAGGACATATGGAATGTGGCATAACCTTTTTAAATCTTCAATTTACCCAATGAGGCCGTACAAGTCATTAAATGCTCCATTTATGACCTTCAAATTGCTCAAAAAGACATAAAAATTAAAATGACTAATACCAAGACTAATATGACATGAAATGACATCAAAAGACTTATAGTACACCCTATGACATAATAATAAACCCATAAAAACTCCTAAAGATCAAGGTTTTACCTATAGGGGTCCAAATTTGACCTATGGGGTCAAATTTGGTAAACAAACCCTACACAAATTTTGAATATAAACATGACTCTCATTTTCAATTATCTCACATCCACATGCCTAGTACAAGCCTTATAATTCCTAAATTTCTCTTAGCAACCTACATAAAACCCCATAGTCTATGTCAAACTAGTTTTTATTTAATCTTACTTAGACATATCCAAAGCATTATAATAGTGTTCCTATACCCTATACAATAACACTAGAATCATAACATATCACCTGATGGTATCATAAGAGTTTGAAAATTTCATCCCATTCAAATCAATAGTCATAACTGAAATTCAAACCATTCATATGTGTCATCCTATATGTTTTTCATGTTTATGGTATGATAAATTACCCAAAGAGTCTCTTATAAATACAAAATAGGTATATGCATATTATCAATCTATAAAACACTTGTAAAGCATACTCATACATTAACACATTCAAGAGTACTACCTTATTCTTCCCAAATTGCCAATCATTCATTAAGAAAAAGTTATTAAGAAGTCTAAAGCTCTCAAAATCCAAGTCAAAGTTTTAAATTTATCAAGTATCAAGAACTAGACCATAGGTTACATAAAGTGAATGAGCATGATTACACACATCCACCTAATAGAGACAACTATATGTAGTTTAACTTCCCTTTATGGAGTATTGGATATGTGAGAAGCATTCAACCATTCAATGGTAAGTGGTTGGGGTCATCTTAACCCAGATTTCTTCCCCTTATTTATGAATAACTCTATAATTACAAGTGGACCTAGGGTTTCAAGTGAAAGATAAATATTTATATGAGACACACACATAATAAGGCCTCAAGATCAAACACAAATCTAAAAGAAAATTAGACACTACTTATATCAAGCACAAAAAATATATACACATAAAAGACCATCAGATAGGAAAAACAACATTTGATGGTACAAACTTGAGGTTGATTATACCACCTAGGGGCATATAGAGGTCCAATTTGAGTGACCTCTAGTCCAATTTTACATTTTTCCTATCACATGCCTAAATTCTCAGTATTCCATGAAGTAGTTAATCATTATGTATTTTATCCCTTTGTTTTACTTTCCATATTTAGTAAGCTAGAGTTTCAAATCAATTATAATATATTAGATTCAGATATGCATATCTTGTAATCTCAATTCATTTAAAATAATTCTATTTAATTAAGGTTAATTAATAACATTAATCTAAATGTAGGTGAAATAATTTGAATATAGACCTAAAAAGTTTTGATTGGTTTAATTTAGGTTTAATTAGAGACCCATGCACACCTAACCACACTTTTGGTTTGATATTGCATTTGAATAAGTCTCTCAAAAGATAAAATTGAATAATAAAACCCAAACCACTTGGGACTAGGGAAAAGGAAAATGATTTGGAACACATTATCACTTGTTCAAGTAATTTTAGTAAAATTTCGTGTCAAATAATTATGATTGGAGTAATTTAGGTTGATTTGGTGACCCTAATCACACACCCAATAAACCCCTTATATTTATATTTCATGTGATTATGTCCCTTATATTCCAAAACAATACAAAAAAATCATAACCACTTATGACAATGGAAAATGCAAATGATTCAAGGCACATTCATGTGCGATCAAGCCAATTTAATTTGAATTGGGGCCCAAATAGGTATGATTAGAGTAGTTTATGTTATTTTCATGACATAAGCACACCCAAACCACCATTTTTATTGATATTACATGTTATTAAGTCCATTATAGTTAAAAAAAATTGTAACAATGCCATAACCACATACAAAGGATGTAATTTAAGTGATTTGGGAAACATGAGTGTTCGATCAAACACAATTATTTCAAATTTTGGAAAAAAATGATGTGATGAGATTTATTCATGTTTATTACATCTCATTTATGCCAAAATAGGTGTGATGAGAGTAACAAAGGTTGATTTGATGTTTTAAATACACTAAACCATGTCTTTTTGTTGAAATCTTCTAATATGACAATAATAGTATCAAGGAATTGTAAAAATAGATGTCTTAGTGGACTATACAGCATACAAATAAATATTCAAATATGAGTGTAGTTCATGGAGTGAAACAAAATCACAATGTTTACAAAATTTACAATCTTTCACCTTAAACATATATAAATGAGGTTTTTCATTACTTGGATGAAGATGTCATTAAAAATGTGCCCAACATGGCTACCACTTCAGTAAGTGCTAAATTTTTAGATAATGGATTTATTTTAATAAAATTTAATACATTTTTATTCTTTATATTATATATAAGTTTAGAGGTAATTAATTTCAAAGTTGGGTACAAAACATGTTTATATGAAAGGAAAAAGGTATAGGGGCCTAGAAGAGGTTTAGGAATAATTGATAAAAATCAAACATATATTAATAATTTAGTAAAAAGTTTTATAAATTTCATTATGGAAAATATCTATTACATAACACATATTTAGTTTTTAAAGTAGTGTTAAAAGAATATTTATTGTAAATAGATATCCATCTCAAATGGATATTCATTTTATCTTTCAAAAAAATCATTCCTTTTTTCCTTTGTTTTTCCTCATTTTGAGGCATATATATTGAAACCTAACCTTATTTTTGTTACACATGTAAATCATTAAAATATTTTTCACCTACATATTTTTCTTACTTATTTATGTCCATATTAAAAAAAATTGAAGGTTTTTTCAATCCGATTGTCTAGATTTAGAATAAGTCATTTTTTTGGAAATTAATTATTAATTATCTATGAATATTTATTTATCTCATTGATTATATTATAGTTGTTAATAGATACAAGCACAATCCACACACACACACACACACACACACACACACACACACACACACACACACACACACACACACACACACACACACACACACACACACACACACACACACACACACACACACACACACACACACACACACACACACACACGCACACAGACACAGACACAGAGAGAGTTAGATAACAAATAAGACTAGTCAGAGTAAGAAATAAACATGTTACATACCCAACTCTTTATTTAATTACCTATAAACTTAGATATCATGTAAAGAACAAAAATGTATAAACTTATATTAAAATAATTTGTTATCTAAAAATTTAGCACTTACTAAAGTGGTATCCATCTTAGGCACATTTTAAATGACCTCTTCATCCAAGTTATAAAAAACCTCATTTATTTATGTGTAAGGTGAAAGATTGTAAAATTTTTAATCATTTTGATTTTATTTTGCTCCCTCAACTACACTTATATTTTAAATTTATTTTTTTGTTTTTTTATGCCGCACAATCCACTAAGACATCTATTTTTACAATTCCTTGAGACTATTATTGTCATATTAGAAAATCTCAATAAAAAGATGTGGTTTAGTGTTTTTAAGACATTGAATCAACCTGTGTTATTCTCATCACACCTATTTTAGCATAAATGAGATGTAATTGACATGAATTAATCCAATCGCATCATTTTCCCCCCAATTTGAAATAAATTTGTTTGATCAAGCACTCATGTTCCCCAAATCACTTAAATTACATCATTTGTAAGTGGTTATGGTGTTGTTACATTCATTTTTTTATTATAATGGACTTAATCACATGTAATATCAATAAATAGGGTGGTTTGGGTGTGCTTCTATCATGAAAGGAACCTAAATTACTCTAATAATACCTATTTGGGCCCTAATTCAAATTAAATTGGCTTGATTGCACATGAATGTGTCTTGAATCATTTGCATTTTCAATTGTCACAAGTGGTTATGATTTTTGTTTGTTGATTTTGGCATATAAGGGGCATAATCACATGAAATATTGTTATAAGGGATTTATTGGGTGTGTGATTAGGGTCATCGAATCAACCTAAATTAATCTAATAATAATTATTTGACACTAAATTTGAACTAAGTTAGCCTAATCATGTGATAATGTGCTTCAAATCATTTCCATTTTCCCTAGTCCCAAGTGGTTTAGGTTTTATTATTCAATTTTATCATATGAGATACCTATTTGGATGCAATACCAACCCAAAAGTGTGGTTAGGTGTGCATGGGTCTTTAATTAAAATTAAATAAAACTAATAAAACCTATTTAGGCCTAAATTCAAATTATTTCACTTATATTTGGATTAATTTTATTAATTAACCCTAATTAGATAGAATTGTTGTAAATACATTGAGATTACAAGATATACATATCTGAATGTAAAATACTACAATTGATTTGAAACTTTAGCATACTAAAAATGGAAAGTAAAACAAAGGGTTAAAATACTTAGTGGTTAATTAATTTATGGAATATTGAGAATTTAGCCATGTGTTACGAAAAATGGAAAATTGGACTAGAGGTCACTCAAACTGGACCTTTATATGCTCCTCGTTAGTATTGTTAACCTGAAGTTTGTACCATCAAACATTGTGTTTCATATTTTATGGTTATTTATGTGTAAATATTTTTTATGCTTGATATAATTAGTTGCATTTACTTCTATTTTAGCTTTGTTTTCAATCTTGAGGCCTTCTTATATGTGTGTCTCATATAAATATTTATGTTTCACTCAAAATCCTAGGTCCACTTGCAATTATAGAGTTACACATAAATAAGGGGAATAAATGTGGGTTAAGATGATCCCAATCACTCACCATTAAAAGGTTGAGTGTTTATCACATATCCAATATTCCACAAAGGGAAGTTAAACCACATATAGTTCTCCATTAGGTGGATGTGTGAGATCGTGCTCATTCAATGTATCCAAAATATGATCTAGTTCTTGATACTTGATAATTTAAAACTTTGACTTGGGTCTTGAGAACTTGAGACTTCTTAAGGACTTATTTTTAAAAAATGATTCAAAATTTGGGAAGAATAAGGTAGTCCTCTTGAATGTACAAATGTTTGAGTATGCTTTATAAGTGATTTCTAGATCAATAATATGTATATGCCTATTTTATACTTATTGGAGACTTTTTGGGTACTTTATCATACCCAAAACATGCAAAAAATACGGGTCAACCCATATAAATGATTTGAATTTGAATTATGACTATTGCTTTGAATGGGATGAAACTGTCAAACTCTTATGATACCATCAGGTGATATGTTATGATTCTAATTTTATTGTCTAGGAAATAGGAAAATTATTAAATACTTTGGAGATGTCTAAGTAAGATTTAAAAAAAACTAGTTTGACATAGACTATGGGGTTTTATGTAGGTTAGTAAGAGAAACTTGAGAAAGCTAAGTCCTGTACAAGGCATGTGGATGTGAGATAATGGAAATGAGAGTCATATTTATATTCAAAAGTCATGTAGGGTTAAGGTAAGTCAAAAATGACATTTTCAAGTACCAATTACCGTATTTTAGATACTAAAAATTACCCCCATTTATTATGGTATTAAAATTCAATACAAATATTAGAGGAAAAGGATTAAGATTTACTTGAATGTGCAAATAAATTTTGTATTTTTGGAAGGCTCCAAATATGCAAGCTACTCCAAAAAAAATTGAAAGGAATATATGGTATTCAATGTACATAAAACTAAATATAAAAATACTTAATTTATAATTTGAATAAAAGAGTAAATAAAGAATACACCTATGTGTGGGTGATCTAGTTTGCCCTATATCTTGTTGAGGATGGTTCTTCCTTATTAAAGTAGTAAAGAATGGTTCCTTTTATTAAATCAATTTGAATAGTTGGAGGTGATCGATCCCCAATTTTATAACTAAGGAAACCAACATGGATTGAGAAGACAAATGCCCCAAATCCTTAATGAAAAATAACAAGGGATTTTTTCTAAACCATTGAGTGATGCAAAACCTAAACTAATCTAAACCATGTAACTAGTCTACACTGATCTTGTAATACTCATATGAAAGGTGGGAGCCACATATTGCATTCATAGAGTAATACTAGACCATTTAGTGACATAGAACCTAAACCACATAACTCATTAGGCAAGAATCAACAACTGTATATAGACTTATAGATTCAAGGTTGCTCATTACTTACTACCATGAAAAATGATTAAAACATTGAAAATTTCATAATGTAAATGTGCGTGAATAGATTCATAACCCATAATACAAATTGTTGTGGGTTAATATTGGTAATTTTAAAAAAAAATCATGCAAGAAATAATTTCCATGCCCCATAATTTGAATTTTTTGTTGAAAATATGATATAGAATGCTAAGCATCTATATGATATGTGTGTCTCATATCTAAAAAATATAAAAAAATATGTAACTCATACATTGTGAATTGAGTGCATATGCCTCATACATGCTCCAAAATTTATTTGATATGTGTATATCTAGAAATCCTATAACTAATTTCTTATCAAATGAGTACTTATGTTTTATATATGCTCTGAAATGTATCCAATCTTAGATTTGAACCACTTTAAAATATATATAATCTATAAAATATTTTCCAAAATATGTAATCCATGTCTATGGAGTCTAATTATTTTATAACAAGCCCAATAATATGCCTTATTTTTTATGTGAGGTATGTAACCTACAAGCCACTCTCAAAAGAATGAGTTAACTGTATCATTTTATTTATAAAAAATTAATCATGTCTAATCATGGAAACATGTGGAAATTATGTCATCATAATATATAATATGTCATTTCATGTATGGGACATATTTAATGTGAGGTAATGAAAATTTTGATTTCAAAAAGTATATATCAATGAGGAACATAGTAATAAACATCATTGATAATTATAATGAATAATTATACATAGGATAAAGTACATGATATAGATCTTGGCACCCTAAACAAGGGGGAAGGTGCATGATATAGTTCAAAACACCCAAAAACTCATCAATAATAACAATATCAACAAGTAAGGTCACATAATATAAGTAACACAATATAAGTACATGTAGTAACAAATAGTGTCACACATAAGGCTAAGAGGCCGCATATAAATGATAATCAATATTGCATAAATAAATCCAAGGATCCTCAATCAGGTGGAAATTAATGCCTCATATACAAGGCCAAGGAGAAAAAATCAAGGGGTAGTAAATGATACAAAAATGAGGCCAAAGAGAAAATAATGCCAAGGTACCGCATACAATAGGAAAACAATGACTAGCCTATTATAAATTAAACAACATAAAAAAGACCAAAACTTAAAAAGTAGTCTATACCATTGAAATATGTAATTGGCATAGCATAATAAAGTAAGATATCCATGTAACATTGTATAGATTATTAAAAATATCAAGGCATATGTGAGAAATAAAATTATCTCAACATGGTAAATGGAAAGTGTAAACACTATTTTTGAATTATGTAGTACCTCAGTCTTGTACACTTGGAAAACTTAGAACTTAGTTGTTTCTCTCAATTATATACCTTTAATGCTTCCAAAACTCTCACATATCTTTTGCCACTTGGACTATGTATTACTCCAACCAATCTAATAAAACACACAATCAAATAATAAGGATACATACATGTAACACACATATGCATCTTTTACATATAACACTTATATTTTGACACTCGTTATTAAAAGAACATCAACACAAAACAAGTTCAATCTTTGCATTTTTTTGAAGTATTTACATACCATATATTTCATTTTTGGAAAAAGAGGAGGGACTAGGAAAAGAGTATTTTAGATATGTATCATGCTTGTTTGAATCATGTACATTCTTTAAGGAATAACTATATCATCCTAAGGTCCTTATCATTTTGAGTATGTAGGCAGTGCTGGTTACAACATGGGTTCTGAGGATAACTTGGCTACTTCCCATTCCCCCATCCACCCCAACCACTTTGTATTTTATATTTTTTTATTATTGTGTGAAGGACCCCATTAGGGTTTTTGAAGAGAAGAAGATAGTACAAGTTGAATCTCACAAATACAAGTTTGTGGCCACCTGAACTACAACTATAAGAATTTTTCTTAGGGTAGCAGGGTTCAGTTTTATTCCAATAGGGTTTTTGGATAGTAGTGACCTATTGGACATGACTTCCATGCTCTTTTGTTTGAGTCCCCTCTCTTGTAAATTTAAAAATGATAACCAAACAGTCAATTTGTATTGTTGTACAGTCATCTTTGAGGTTAAAAATAGTCAAATATAACTCCTTGAGCACATAAAATATAACTCATCTTTTTGCAAGATTTTAGTCAAAAACTTAGTTGCTTAATATGATTTTATATATGCAATTAAAATATGATTGAGTGGTGGTTTAATTATATATTTTACTGTACTCAACTATTTGTTTGATTAGGATTAATTTTATTTAATCACAAACTCAATAAAACATATTGGTGAACCCATTTTATTAATCGAACATAGCCAAACCCTATATTTTTACACAAGGGATTTCCTTGAAGAAAATGTACCCTAGGTCTGAAACTAAATTATTATTTTTCTCTAATATATGGCTATGTGGTAGCATATCTTTTGATTTCTCTTTCATGTTGGATTATTTATTACCATACATTTTGTTCTCCTCTAGTTTTCATTCTACTTTGTAGAAAATTGCAAATGACTACTAAGGAAACTCTTCCTCCTCATTCGGTTGATCAATTCAAAGGAATTAAGTATAATTAAAATAAATAATGGGTATTTTAACAAGATTGTGCATTATAAAACAATGATGAATATTATTTTATATATACAGATGATGATTATTATTATTTCCATGATGGTTACAATGAATATGATGAATGTGATGATCTAAATTCTAATGAGGGTATCGTTGATGTATGTTCTTCTCATACTTTGTATTATCCTTATATTCCCATACAAGGATAATAAATTAACAATATATTCCTAAAATAATCTCTCATTGGTGATGAATTGTTTGATAATACTCCTATGTTATCAAAAACATTATTGCATCTCCATTTCAAATTCTACAATATAAAGCAAAATTTTTAAAAAAAATCATTACATGACAAAAATGACAATGTTGTATCTAAAAAAGTACTCCCTAAGTAAAATAATTTTCCTTTATCATAAGATAATTATGTATCTAAAGTATAAAATGATAATGCATCTTTTATTCCCTTCTCTTTCAAAAAAATAAATAAATGAAAGTTGTATTCTTCCTTCATATGATGATGTTTCAAACAATGTAGAAAATATCCCTCTTTCTCCTTTCTTCATTTTTTATTCTAAAAATAATGTTACAATTTCAAATCAAGATCACGAAAATAAATATTGCATTCCTCTTTCATGTGATGATCATTCAAATAATGTTAAAACTATAGTCTTTAATCCTCTTTATCCCTTTACTCCAACTATTGATAATGAAAATAAATATTGATTTCCTCTTACATGTGATGATGTTTTGAATGATATCAAAGACATACATTCATATCTTACACCCTCCTTTAGTGAACATGAAAATGTGGTTCTTTCTAATGTTGATTCTATAAGTGATGAAGAATATGATTGTGATGAAGATTGGAATGGTGATGATTATAATGCATATAGTGAAGAGGAAAATATTTATACTACACATAGTATTTCTTATTCTTTACCCACATCTCATGTCAATGAAGATTGCATGTTACATGATCAACCAAAAGATAATGTACTTAGTAATAATATTATTACAACACATGTTGACGTTCTTAGTTTTATTTCAAAAATGAAATTAGGTGCACATATTAAATCTAATGATGGACATAATAATCTTATTTCTTATACTTAAATAGAATGTAATATTCCTTTGAAAAATAATACTACATTAAATTCTAATTAATCTCCAAAACCCACCCGTACTATAGTATAACATTTTCCTCATCATAACCTTCACGAGGGTGATAGTTAATTTACTTATAACCAGGTCCATGCTATCAATATTCTAAAGGATAAGATGACCCAATCCATAATTCCAATGAAGCTAAGTGAAATAATGTACCAATGGAGAAGATTAGTAATAACATACAATTTTTGAATGAGCCTATTAATGATTTAAATGTGCCTTTGCAAGAATTTAATTTTTTGATGCATGTTATGGGTGATTTACAACATAAAGTACATGAACTTAATTTGAAAATAAAGGCTTATTAAACTTGGGTTAATTCAAATTATATTCATGAAAACCCTATTCTACGTAAGTTATTCCATTCACAATTACCGAAGGACTTCCTTATACCAAAAAATCCTAAGTTTAATAGATATGGAGATCCTTATTTATATCTCAAAGCTTATAAGAAATATATGAATGGGTGAAATGGTAGTTTGATATTATTATAGTTTTTTTCTAGGATATTAGAGGATGAAACATTAAATCAGTTTCATCATTCACTCCCTAGTGGTTCTTTACATACATATGATGAGCTAGAAGAGGTCTTCCTTATGCATTTCATTCAGAATAAAGGACCCAGAGTCACATATGAGATATTCCATTCATTACACAATGAAAATAAAAGTTAGTTAGTGATTAAATAATATGGTTTAAGTCATTTATGCATTATCTAATATATCAACCAAAAATTTTGGAGATACAATATATCTTCTCTAGAGCCCTCATATTTCCTATTAATGAACATTTGTCATATCAATCATCTAAGTCATTTTAAAATATTTTTAGTGTCTCTATTACATTATAAAATAAATTGGGACTTATTGAGGCTAATACAGAGGCATATTTTGATATTGAGTTCTTCCCATTAGAGTCATCCAACATGGTCCAAGCACCTAATCAGCATCTTCAATAGGAAAAAATGGAATTGAAACCACAAGTTAAAGTACTCAAAAAAGTAAAATAATCAATTTATCAAATAAATCCAAGTAGAACACAATATACTAAGTGAGAGACTATACAGTTTGATTAATTTAAATATAGGCCTCATGAAATTATTTTAACATTATTGGATAAGAGGATGATTACACTTTTTCCCAATAATTATTATCAATCATATCACTTTGATAGATGTATAAATTAACCCTATTACAACTATGATCACATAAATGGTCATTGGGATAATGATTATTGTGCACTTAGAGACTAAATTCATCAATATGTCAATAATGGTATTATCACACTTATGAAGGGGACACTTAGGTATCCTTCTCTTTATTCTCCTAGGTCACATTATTTTATGACTATGTTATCATAAGACATTCCTACCAAGGAGAAAATGGTTAATCATCATGTAAATAGAAAGGTTTCTAGAGCACGCTATTATGAAAGATCCATTTCACCACAAAATAAATAGATATGGTAACCAATATATAAGTATAAGCTAACTTACAATAGTATTGTAACATAAGAAAAGTAGAATCAATAAATAGTAATAGTGATAAAAATGATAAATATTTTTTTAATAGATCATACACATATTCCTAATACATATATGCATAGAATAGTGTCACCACCAGATTATACTCATTCAAGTACACAACATGATCAATATGGCTCATAGTTTCTCCTCCCTTCAAGGTGGTGTAGACACTAGAAACTACACACAATTTTTGATGACTAAATGCCTCAGGATCCCCTAAAAATTATTAAACATTCCCAAAACCCCCCTTAACCCAACCAAATAATTATTCTCCTAGTCACATAATATCATTTAAAATCATTATTTGAAAGTACTATTTAAAATTACTATTCACCATCACTATTCACTATGAGACCCACTATCACTATTCATGATGACATGGCATTTGACATGGAATGTGACATGGAAAGTGACATGAAAGGTGATATGGAAAGTGACATGGCTCAGGAGTGATGTGGCTTGATGTGGGACACCATACCCCACTTGGGACCCTTTCTCAAAGTGCCTAATGACCTCATTTTAGCATCACAAAGTTTCCCCCTTGAAATGTGGAGAATTTACACTTAAGTGGTCATAATTAAACATATATTTTGTCTTCCCACATGAAATTATACTTTAAAAGAGATACCTAGCTCTTTAATACTTTGGGAAAGACAAAGAGCACCCATTTCTTAACTTCTTAGCCCAAATTGGAGACTCTTCAACCCAAATGGGAATATTCCACAACCTCTCCTTGGACTATTCATCCCCCACATGGAAAATGGCACCACATTTGGTGTGCCACACCTTTAAGTGCTTGTTTGAAAGCAAGAAAGGGTGGGGAGAATTCTTTGGTCTCATTTAGGCCCATGTGCATGATTCCCATTCAAAATTGGACTCATGTGCAAGGTAGGAGACACACCAACACCAAATGGAAGAATTATGATCAAAGTGGGAATCCCCACCAAACTCATACTTGACTCATTCATGATACCACTTGTATAAATTCTAAATACTTCACTATTCTTCTATTTTGGCATGTTTCTTCACATCAAATTTTATAAATATCCCCCCTCTCCTTTACCCAAGGTTAAGTTCAAAGTTAGTATTTTATTATTAAAATTTATGTTTCAGGTTTGGAGGTATCATAAAGGAAGTAATAATATTTAATATAAGGATATCAAGCAACAAAACTATGCCAAAATTACTTCAAGTATTCATCAACTATCAACAAGCCAATCTTCATCAACAAGCATCTTCAAGCATTGAGGTAATCTTGTTGTTTAGTTATCTTAATTTTTTTATTCCTTTACATTTGCAATTCTTCTTTCACTTACTTCATTCATCACCATGTTGTAATTTTATCCTCTTATCCAGATCCCCTTTGTCTTCTTGATCACCATTTTCACCTTTGCCTTCTTGGCCTCATTTTGGACCATTTTCCCCTTTGCCTTCTTTCCCCTCTTTTGAAAATTTATCCCTCCTATTTTATTGAAAACATTATCCTTCACCATATCAACCCATTTAAAACCCAAACCAAATCACTCTTTTGACCTTTATCAAACCAATCCAAACCAAAACCCACAACTTTATATTAGCCAATTTTTAGCATTAGCATTATTTAAACTAGTTTCTTTATTTTAGCCATCTAAGCAAAGCATTTAGTTTTATTAATTAATTTGATATTTTTTTATATATTTAATTTATTTTAATTTTTACATTCATATAATGAAAATATATTTCTTTTATCATTACCACTTAGGTTTTTAAAAGCAGGTGGATTGATAGCCTCCTAGAAAGCTTTTGCTTCTAAGATCTAGCTCACGCTAAGCAATCCACCCATCTAATTATCTAATAATTTTTTTTATTTTAGTGTTTTATTATTTTTATGTCATCCACCCAAGCCAAATATTATCGCTTAAAAATTACTTGGATCCAATGCATGCACTTTAATAGGTATTCTTCCACACCCTTCATAACTAGTTTCTACTTTTCAGACTTAGGAAAAAGCAAAAATAGAAAGAAACAATGGATGAATTATATTTTTAGTTTTAGATAGTTATAATATAATTATAAGATATATATAATAAATATATATTATTAACATTCTAACATAATTAATTCAAAATTATACAACATATATATATATATATATATATATATATATATATATATATATATATATATATATATATATATATGAAACATCTATAATAGTAAAGAAAATACAAACATCAGATGCCGATATACAAAAACATGTCATATCCATATATATAAATTTAAAAAGTCCAAAAAATGAAATACATAAAAAATAACTCTATAATTGGAGTGTGATCCACAAAACCTCCCTCTTTACTATCATCTATATAAATTACTACATGAGACCTAGATCTAGATGCTCTATAATCACCTTGTATCTTAGAATGTGGCCTTTATATCCTCTTAAAATCCTCATAAATAGCTAGATGTGCCTTGATATTATCATGTTCTTATTTAAATTATATATACTCATCCAATAACCTAGGACCTAGAGTACCCATTGTATATAATGGAGACATCTATCACCTCATCTGCTCAACTATCAAATCATCCCTCTCTATAGTAAATCACACATATATTGTAGTACAAATCATGGATCAATCAAATAAGGGTTCATGCACACCAAAAAATAAATTAGCCTACTCAATTAGACCATTATACATAATCTCATTAGGTACATGCCTTGTAAAATCACATAACCCTGACGCAATCATGATGACCTAATACTCCTCATCACATATATCAACAAAGAAAAAACCATTAGCTATTACGCAAAAAAACATTCAAATAATGATAAATGTTTAGATAAAAAAGGTAATTCAATGTATTTCATAACTCCAAATATCCTTACAATATTAGGATTTAACACATAGTTATTAACTGTTACTTATCCTACCAAAAATAATGAAACCCATATATGACATCTCCTCCATGATATATATGCATCAATGCATCCTAAACCATCCATATCTGGGATTTTTATCACATGATCCATATAATTTTATGGAATAAGATCCATATCCGATACCAATGTTTTAACTTTGTTCTATGGCCTCACTAGATATTTTATACTACTTTCCCATACCCATGAAGTTGGGGTCACATCTTGAATTTCATAGAACTATCTAGTGACCCTCTCATACTAAAATTGATCATACACATTTGGCCATTGATCATGAAACTATTGAATATTTTGACCACACTTAAAAATATCTCAACACCCTCTAGTATAAAAATTATATAGGGTCATATTAGTGTATTATAGGGTGTATATTAGTCCTATCAAGGTCATTTGGTGTGTCACCACCTTAGTCATATTCACCTTTAGGACTATGTCATGTTAGGGGTCATATTTTAAGTTATTTATGAGAGTTGTATGATTTAACTTAGTATACAAATGTTATAGGTGTTCCTCAACATCCTTCATGTTAGTCCCTTGTTAGACATGTTAGTTTCTAACTAAAAATTATAGGAGTAACATCAGAACAAAAATAAAAGTGGTAGTTTGGGTAGTTTTAATTGGTTTTATAGCTTTTATATAAGTGTGGCACATGTGGAAAGATTATAAAGTGACCCTTAAACACCCTTTAAATTATTTCAAATCTTTATTAGTCTTAGAGATAACAAAATTAGACTAAAACCATTTAAATTCTCCATTGCTTCATTAGGCATTTAAAAATAAACAACTCATTTTGGTCTAATATAGATAGCGAAAGATGAGTCAAGTCAAATACACCTAGGTGGTAGATAGTACATGTGGTTTAATTCATATTCATGGTAATATTTCAAGGTTTGGTGTAACAATATTTATGAACCATTATTTATAAATTGACTGCTCCTTTATGTATGTTTATCCCCACACTCTACAAGTTTCTCTTTTGTTTGCCTAGTTCTATACAAAATAGTGGTTGTAATTGGTTATGAAGAGTGTGAATAATATTATCACATGGTTATTGAATTGGTTTTAACTTGTGTTGAGAGATAGATAGGAATAACACCCCACATTGCTAATGAGAAGCTCTATTGAGGTGGCAGATCAAGTTTCACTTGTTGCAGGGTCATTCTCATGCAAATAACTTCAAAACAAATAGGGACATGATGTTTCCAACCTCATGTTTCATGATGGTCAATTTATATTTGAAGGATTTATATCTCAATAAATTTCCATTTGATGATTCAAATTCCTAAGACACTCACACAATCATCCTTCTTCATGATTGCCATTCATAGTTAGGTGAATGAAAGAGTTTACACAAGCATGGTGATGTAAGAAAAAAGTTTCAAGGTAAAATAAACATGATATAATGTCTAAATAGTCTCTTTTAGATGCATTATCAACCAATTATTTACCCACTACCTTGTAGCTTGCATATGCACCTATAGTGGTTTCACTATAGGTACAACGAGGTTTGTGAGGGTGTAATGAAGGTGTTTGAAATTGGTTTAAAGTATCACAAGGTGAAAAGGATAAAATTGAAAACTTTAAGAAAGTCTAATTTTTATCATAGGACTATGCATATTATCTACATCCCACCTTCACTATCTTGTATCCTAATGTACACTTATAGGTGGCTCCAACAAAGGTCTAAAAGTATTGTATGGAGGTTTTTGAACATGTTTGAGACTTTACTTAAGGTCTCGAAGTGTTGAATGTGTCATAACAATAATTATGGATCCATAGAGTGGTAGATAGAATTTAATCATTATTCATGATTGGATAAATTGATTTTAGGGACTTGTTACCTTAATTCTTCCAAAACAGGGCCTTGTCCATACCTAATGCTATCATATAATGGGGTGACATGAAGTCTAGATGGATTTGAATTTTTCCATGAGGTGATCCATTCATATAGGTAGTGATTTAACATGACAAGTAGTGGTTTGGCCAATGGATTATGATGCTATAGGGATCCTAACTCAAGAAATTCTTCACTATAGGTTCTCAATATTATTAACAGTATTTAGGAGCCTAAATAATCCTATACTACTACAAGGATATAACAGGAGCATATCTACATGGTAAATGACCTTTTTAAGGTGAGAAGGATAATATTGATCCAAATAACATTGAGAGAGTTTAAATTATAATGTCTTGACGTCTATCATCACCTATATGTGTATCCTTTGCCCTTAGAAAGGTCACCTATAGTCTGATTGTAGGGTGACAATATAAGCTGAACACAATAGTTGGTGTGTTGGTCTATCTCAAGGTATGGCATAAAAAATTTAAATCATGATATGAGACCAAATGACTTAAATAAGGTCATATGGTAATACATATGGCCTAATATTTTAGTATACACTTGTAGGTACACCCCTTTTTTTGAGTAAATAACACATTCATAATTGACTACAAGCTAGCCTAGGTCAGTAAAAAATGCACTTTAAGAAGTTAGAAAGGAAGAATTGGTGTGAAAATGATTAAAAACACCTTAAAAATGAAAATGAACATGTTACATGATGATCATTATAGGGAGAAAAAACTTTGAGGGTTTTAACATGTAATCTACAATCCATGTCTACAAAACCCGTATAGTTAGTAAGATTAAAGGGTCTATCTTGGGTTTCATGATATTTGGGGATGTTAGGAGCATGATATAACTATGTAATTTATTACATAGGGTCATAATGATATTAATTATACTCTGATACATTAAATATTATTGGGACAATAAGGGAAGTGCCCTCTATTCTATCTCAGATAGAAGACACTCTTAGAAAGTACAAATCTATAGGTTGAGTGATTAAAGGGAAATAATATGTGTTGGGAAATGTCAAATCACTTTATCAAGGTTTAATAAGTGGTTTAAATCATGGTAAAACATGATTAAGGTCTCATTATACTTAGGAGTCCATCATAGTAGCCTAAACTCACAGGTATGCAAACTAAGCCTACTAGATCTTGATTAGGCCTAAAGCCTTAAGAGGGGTGTAGTATCACTTATAGCACTAGAGGAACCTTCCAATGCATTGGAAAATATCAATGAGGATATATGAGGAGTGTGAGATCCATACAGTTTTAGAGATTCATAACAGTTTGGCCAAACATGACCTTTTTCACTTCATGATACATAGAATATAAGGAAGGGCTTAAGAGGCAATCTTTAGAAGCTTGAAACTATACAAACAAGGTACATGGAGGTCTAAGGAGATATGATATGTTGAATAGGGTCCTAAAAATGTTATAATGATATTTATCTAGGGTTTGGACATCAATTTTTTATGAATAATACTTAAGGGTTTGAACCACTCAAAACCCTCCAAAACCTTTGATAATGACATGATGGAAAAAACCAGGAAATGAATCTAGATGAGCTAGTTTGGTCAGGGAAGTGATTAGGAATTGCACAAGACTTTCCTAAGCTCCTTGCCATCAAGTTGGCTTATACCCTATTTATACAGACAAGGTATAAAACTAGTTTTTTTGATAGTTTTTTATGTTTTGTAGGAAAAAGGGAGTTTCAAAGGATGAGGATCACTTTGGGAGAATAAATGAGACTTAATATAACTCCTCATACCATTTTATTGATTCATATAATTAAACAAATACCTCTACAAGTACCTTCACTCCAGGGAGTCCAAACTAGCATAGTAAATGAAAGGTGATCACCAAGTGAGAAGGTGATAAATTCAATTGGGAGGCATTTTAAGGTTTGCCTAATGAATTCAAGGGTAGGATGACTATTGATAGGTTTCATTCCACCCTTTTTATGGATTGGATTAAAAAATTGATGGGAATCTTGGTGACAAGTGTGAGGAATGAGTGAAAGAAGGATTATAGTGATTGCAGGTAGTGAGAACACTTATCTAAAATAATATCAATGATTAGGGACACATCCAATACATATTAGATATTTTTATTAATTCCCTCATCATATTACACATGTGGAAATTATTCCTAGTCTATTATGGAGTGCTCAAGAGAAACTAATGATGAGGGCTATTTCAAGAAGCTAGTTGAGAGACCTATATGCCAAGTTTAGGGAGTTTGATGCTTCTGAGGGACATTTGTCCAAAGAGACCTTTCATGGTATATTAATAATCCATTATCCTAAAACCATTACTCTCTCTCTCATCTTGAAAAGTGACATTGTGACCCTTGAGCTCCACTTTCTTTCTCTTCTCTCACACATTCTATAAATACTAGCCATTTTGGCTCTTGTTTTCTAATTCCACACCATGTATGATGAGAATTACTAGTTTGATGTTGTACTTTGTCTTTAAATAATACATGAAATATGGTTTTGAGTTCATATATCATCTTGTCAAAGTGTGTGAAGAGATGTATAGTGAATAGTCAAGTGATTTTCATCTATCATTGATTTCTCTTAATCCTTCCATGTTTAATGCAAGTTGTTCAACTCTAACAGGTCATACAAAGTGTTTTAAAGTATATGGGTCTATATTAAATTTTGAAAGTAACCTTAGTGTCTACAGATGATCAATGGTTAACTTACCCTAGATAATTATCATGCACATCACCTCCATATTGAAATACTAATGCTAGAGTATTCTAGGACTTTGAAGATAGTGTTGTAGGTCTTGTTGTTTAGTGATTGATGTATGATGATCTTGTGGATATACTTATGGTGTATCACCCCTTATAATAGTTTACTTTAATTCATATGTTTCCCCTTTTTCCATAAACAACTAGTTAGCTTAGGTGATAAGCACTTAAAGGTCAATCAAGGGAGCTAGCCCTTAAACCTAGAGGTCTAACTCTACTATAGGCAACCTATATGCCTATAGATATTCCAATGTTTCCCAAATCTTAGATTAGGATTGAAAAACCTCCTCTAGTGTGAAATATGTAGTGAAAATAGTAACTAATAACTCATGCAAATCCAAATTAGTTGTGCCCAATCCTCTAGACACCTAATAAAATCTCTACATTGTGTTCATATGATAGAATCATCAGTCACTTGATCAAATATCTACCTATAATGCATAGTGCTTTGATCATGTATCTTACCTATACTAGTATAAATCACCATGTACACTTTTAGATGTGCCAACTCAAGGCATGGAATCCCCATTAGTCATGAAATTTATATATGCTCATATGCCTAAAAATGTAGCCTAACCAATGTCACCATTGAGTGAATCACACGTTTAAATATACAAATCATGATACAAGTGTGCAAGCATAGTCTTATCTGGTGAATACACACCCCCATTCTCCTTTAGATCTTGGATGATCTTATGCATCCTTTGTGATATTGAAACACCACTACCATATGCAACTATAAATTATGATAGTAACATAGCTAATAACTTAAGTAAGTGTAAAACATCCAATAATATAATCATAGATAATAGCACATATAACCTGATACTAGTGTGATACTGAGCATCTACACTCTAAGTTAAATATATACAACTAAAATATCTGGACCTAGATTGAATATCACCCTATAACATCACTCTCCTACCAATCACTAGTAGATGTAATATATTTCAGACATCCTCTAATGTAATGGTCATCTCACTGGTCAATAATTAAAATGTACAAGTATATACATCCCACTTATTAGCCAATGTGTTCATCATATGATCATCATAAGACATAATATATAATGAACATACATATCCTAGTTCATACCTCTCAACTACCTACCTCTCCCCATATAATAAAAGTAAGACACACATACTCTCCATCATTCAGCCTCGTTAAAACTCTCTGTTATGAATATCCTCCTACAAATAACAAATAATAGTAATAAATAATCATGAACTATTACACAAACTATATAAAAACATTTAGAATATAAAATGCACACACATTTCTCACAAACCTTGTCTCAAGGAATAAAAGACCATATACAAGACTACAATAATGGAGTGTTATAAAATAGACAATAAAGATATGACCCTAGACAACAGTGTCCCAATACGGATAGTAGCACTCTAATATTAAAAATCACTATGTAGTCATTATAGATACATTTTTCATAGTAATCACTCAAGCTTGTTTTAGTTACTCACTAATTTTACCTCCTCTTTGGCTTGGGTTAGGGCTTTTACCTTCTCGAACTGGCTACATGAGATTGCTCTCCTTCACAGTATCTTAGACACACTCAAAGCTCAATTTAAAAATAAGCTCAATTTAAAAATATAAAAATGTTAAAATGAATCCAAATTCTTTAAAATCCAAATCATATGTGTACTTTTTGTCTATGCCACACAACTAAGGTATTGGCCCCACTTTATCAAAACTAGATTGCCTAAAAATTGAAATTTCAATATCTTGAAAATCATAGATTTGTTTTTAAAACCATTTATTCCATGATTAACAAAACCACAACACCTTTCATATCATATGGGACTAACTCCTATACCTATTTTTTCATAACCACATTGACACTTACTTTATTTCCCTAATAAATTATCCTATCTACTATGGAAAACTATCTGAGTATTAATCTATGTTCAATATCTTACCAATGAATGGTAATCAATTCTAATCATCTTGTAATATATAACCTGAGTAATAAAATCACATGATATTGTTTATTAATTTTGGCTTGACCTCATTACAAATGTTTTATACCTCTCACCAAAAATGGGGCATATATATAAACTATTCATTGTAACTCAAATACATAGAGGATAGTTGACTCAGTACACACTTATTACTAACTAGATTTTAACTCAGATCATACTAGATACACAATTTGTTATGGTGCACTATGATTCATAACACATGTATTTCTACATAAAATACCACACTTCACATAGATTATACATAGTGATTCAAATTGACTTAGTTATCTATATTTTCTCAGTTACTCAAACTTACGTATACATCTAATAGTTTACATAGTCACTCAGATTCTCATATATACTCATGACAATGGTTTTAGTTTATTACAATTATCATAGTTTACTAGTATTGATCAGATTTATATAGATAATTGCATAGATTCTATGTAGTTTGGATCAGTTTTTACATAGATTATGGTAATGGGGGCATGCACATAGTGGAAGTCTACATAGACACAAGCATTATTACTTAGATTACATGACACATTTTTTTCAAGCCCTATTTTTTTTGCATAAGTTTCTATTTATGGGATGATAAACCATGTCATTTTTTATGTTATTATACTAGACTCAATTCAAAATTATACTTACACTAGTTTTGGCACCATTTTTATGCTAGAATGAATCTTATAGCTGTCTATAGTGGTTGATTCAAAAAATTTACACCAATACCTAGTTTAATGGATTTTTGTGGGATTGGAGTTAAATAAAGTTTGACTTATAGGCATATCTCTACCTATATATCAAAATGGGGGAAAGCATAACATGGTTCCTCACACCAAAATTATTTACTTAGATTCAGTACATGGATAACCACATTATGGATTCATTCTTTAGAGGCATCAATTGAACTCTTGTTCAATTATCTAGCCAAAATGACAACAATATCAGAGCTCATATCATTTCCACATGGGTTGATCACATCAAACCCATGGCACCTCCAATTCTAAGAAAGCACATGATACACAGGTAAGTACATGTACACAATTTTTATTTTACTTTAGTGATTTCATTTTATTACATTAATATATTATAGGGGGATTTATAAACCCAAATTTGGTCAAGAAAACACAAGTACTACGTATTTTGTGGATTTTATGTTTATAACTTCCTAACTTTGAAACAAACTCTTATTCTTGCATGTTGTCTTAGTCTCATGTTTCTGTTGTCACACTTTCACACTTATTTCACTCTTTTCTTACAGTATTAGTATTCCATGTCAATATTTGTTAGATTTATATAGATCCATGGTCATGTTTTGGATTCATTCTTCTTTTTTTCTTGATTTTGGATAGGATTTCCATATTAGACATGAATTCCCCTAATGTTTTCCAATACATGTTTCAAAGAGTTATTTGGGTCCCATTTCTTTTGGTTCTCTTTTTATGATCATTTTATCCTCATTTGAGTTGATCGATGTGTGAATAAGTTTTCAAACTCAAAATGTGGATTCTTATATTAAAAAGGTTCCTAATGAATCTTACATCTAGCACTTATCTTTTGGCACTAGTTAATAAAATAATATCAACATAAAGCAAGTTCAATCTCTACATATTTTTGAAGTATTTACATACCACACCTATATTGCATGCTTGGAACAAGAAGAGGGAATATTAAAATATAATTTGTTATACACATCATGCTTGGTTATGTTATGCATATTCTATATGGGATAAATACATTGGCTTGAGGTCCCTATTATTGATGTTATGTACACAACACTTAGTATAATAGGGGTTCTAAGGATAACTCGACCACTTCTCATTCCCACATTTTACACCTCTTTTGAATTTGATTTTTATATGTTTCTTGTGTGTAATACTCAAATTTGGGCTTTAAGAGAAGAATACAAAGTACAAGTTGAATCTCACAAATATAGATATGTGGCTAACTGAGTTACATCTATAAGAAATTTTATCAAGGTTGAGTTTTATTTTTATTTAATAATTATTTTTTGAGAGTAGCACCCTATTGGACAAGAGTAACTTGCTATCATGTTTGAGTCCCCTCTCTTATATAAATTTAAGGCAACAATAAAAAAACTAGATTTGAAAGTTTAGTCATCCTTCAAGTAAAAATAGTCAAATATAACTCCTTGAGCCTAGAAAAGATATGTAACTCATCTTTTTACATGTGCTAAGTCAAAACCCTAGTTGTTCAATATCATTTTATATGTGATTAAAATACATGGTTTAATTAGTTAGTTTACTCTACTCATTTATTTTCTTTATTAGGATTAATTCCATCAAATTTTAAAATCAACAAAATAATTACAAGTGCTGCAATATATTTAATATTATAATTAAATAATAAGACTATATTTTTTGTAATTATTAATGTTGAATAATTTCAATTAACTAAAATATGATTATATAATATAATTTAAAAATGTAAAAAAAATATTATGATGGCAAATAATTTTATGGAATGTTGTGCTTAAATTTAACTTGATTGGAAGATTAGTGGGGGCATGCCATACAAGAATAGATTCCACACACATTATAGTTTTAGATTTAGTGGGGCGGGGGGTGGGGGGGGAGGGAGGCATGTCATAGCTACTAATTTGGAAGCATGTTCTCCTCACTTATTTAGTATTTAACATACCTAGATTATAGTGGGGGTAAGTTTTAGAAACATGATCTCCACATTGGCACTTATATTAATTTTTCATATTTCTTGATATATAATGGAATCATGATTTTAAAGCATGTTATCCACACTTGCACAATTTTAAAATCAGCTAAAACACACAATTACATGATTCAGATTCACATTTATGGTAGAATTCTATACACTGGTACTATTGTTATACATAGTTCAAGATGAGACATATCTAAGCTATATATGCTATGTAATGTGCACCTAATATTTTAAAATTCAAATTAGTTTCATATTTGAAATAATTTCAAGGACTTTCACCACCCACCAGGTTGGAATTTTATGAACTATATTGAGCTAATCTACTGCAATAGTTGGTTCACCTTTTAGTATGGTTGAGATGACTAAATAACTCAATCTTGCTAATATTTTAGGTTGAATTTGATTGTATCATCTAAACTCACTAGTTTGATAGTGTGATTTGAATTGGTTCACTTACACTCACTAGGTTATAAGTATGATTAGGTTTCAAGGTTGAGTTAGTCTTAACTACCAAGTGGAAATTCATATTTTCTCCAAGATTGGGAGCATGGCCTCTCTCTCTCTCTCTCTCTCTCTCTCTCTCTCAAATATATAAAATTTCCAAATTATTATTTGTCCTAATCTCAATTTTAATGATTCATAATAATACATCTTCCAAATCAAGTTGCCAATAGGCAAGATGCTTATATTGATACACAAGTGTACTCCTAAAACTTTCTATTTCAAATTTAAATCATTTTAATACTTTAAATTTAAGACTATATGAATTGATTATATACTGTAACATGTTATTGGTTTTTAGGTTAGTCACAAAAATACACTCAAGATGGACTCAAATAAATATAAGGTGTGTTATACACACCTAGGTGTGCATTCCTTTCATTTAGACTAACAATTTCATTAAATATTTAAGGGAGAAAATTTAGACACTATTTATGAATTATATATCACCTTAGTCTTGCACACTTATAAAACTTAAACCTTGGTTATTCCTCTTAGTTTTATACCTTTACCACCTCCGTAAGTATTGTAATTACTCTCTCTTATGCCCTTTGACCTATTTCTTAGTCTGAAAAGTCTTATATTGATGACCTAGGCCTTCCATCTTACCCAGAATGCTAAGAAAATGTTTATCTTATTCCTTTGTAAGTTATGAACATGTACCTACTTTCTTGCTCCCTGGACACTTGTGCCCCAAATAGACACTTGCATGGATGCAAGTGTCCTTCTTTGATGTAAGTGTCTAGTGCCCTAAAGTCATCTAATTTGAAAATGAAATGTATCTTAGTCATCAGACACAGTTATTTAATTCAAGTTATTTATCCAAGAGGATTGGTATTAATACAAGATCAACCCTCATTCATTCCTCACCTATGAAATACCTAGCACAAACTAAGGCAACTTATCAAAGTATTAAATAATGAACTTGATAAAGTAAATATTCCATATTTTATCCTATTTCCATATTATTCATAGGGAAAACACATACATAGGTCTAAATTACTAAAGGAACAACCAAAGAGCTTGATTTGCTAAGTTATAATATTGGTCATAATTATCCTTGATTTCCACATATTGCATGATTCACACACAAGCCTACACTTAGGGGAGAACTAAATAAGTTTGAGGCCCTATTCAAATTATTTTCTATGTAGATAACACTCATTAACATAGGGCCTATGTCAGTTTGAAACCATGTGCCCACTAACCCATTTTCCCCATAACCACTATGAGGAATAATAAATAGGGTTTTTTATTTGACAAGGAGTGACAATCCATGAACCAGATATGAATGAACCAAAGTGAAGGTAGTGAAAAACCCAAAATTATCAAGGTGGTTATATCCTCTTCTAGTAGGTATTTCATATAGGACACCTATATCTAACCCAAACACTAACATTGATGTAACTATTTCATGCTAATGTAAGTGTTTATGGCTATAGAAGCATAAAATCTAGAATTTGGTTACTATTCCAAAAAATTATTCTAGTCCATTTCCTACATGTTCCAGATCCAAATATGTATTAGCATAAAAAATAGCTAAGTACCTTGTTTTCATTGTCATTGTAATATCTCTCATAGTTATACTTTCCATTTTAGCATATCTCAACATAATAAATTCAATATATGTTCTATCTAAGTTTTGTAATTAATTAGCTTGTTATAGATATATTTATCAAACTTAAGATTATTCATTTCTATATTATTAACCTTAAATCATCCACATATATATTTTATGGTGAAAAAACAATGCCTTGACATTTTTTGCCAAGATTTGGCCTCCAACTTGCATTAGATTAAAACCTAATGCTTTAGATAGAGTATGATGCCCATGTTAGATTTGTTACACCAATACAAGTAGGAATTATTTATAAAGGGTAAAATTTAAAGTTTAGGGAAATCATTTTTTACAATGATATCTCCCTTATAGATATATGGAAATATGTCATAAATAAAGTGGAAAAAAGTGGAATACTAGGTCACCAATCCCTATTTAGTGCAAAAATTTCAAGTGTGTACTAATATTTTGGTAGCTACTAATTTATACAAATAATCCTATTGAGACCCTTTTAATTCCTCCTATGAAAAATTAGTTAATATTATCAAAAAAATTATTTGGTCTGAAGCCAAATAAACTTGGGGGTTCCACTAAGTTGCCTAGGATATTTAGTGTCTTCCTCTTAACAAAAGAGGCATGGGGATTATTAACATGTATAGATATAAAATTTCCCTTTGTGATAATTGGGTATTCAAAAAAATTGAAGGTAATGATTCCAAGAAAATCCTCCCATGTCATTGTAATTCATTTTGATCTCCATATGGTAAACCTAGTTAGAAAAACATTAGTTTCCACACTTTATTGATCACTTCTACACTTGTCAAAATTGAAGGATCATTTGTAGGAAAAAAATATTTAGAAATATTATGAAGTGGTTAAGCCTCACTTAAAATCGGGTGGTGATGGATTTAGTAATGGTATTTCCTTCAATTACCATAATCTATGTGGTATTCTATCATGACTAATATTAGCCTCTTATGGATGAAATCCCTATTATAAAAGCTTTGAGACTCTTCAAAAAAATAATTCAAACTATAAATGATTCAGTTTCTAAACATGACTAGGCCCATTAGAGCTTACTAAAACATAAATTCAATTTAATTAATTTTGACTTACCATTGATTCTCTTCTTCTAAATGAAAGTTGTATTATAAAAGCTTTGAGACTCTTCAAAAAAAGAATTCAAACTATAAATGATTTAGTTTCTAAACATGACTAGGCCCATTAGACCTTACTAAAACATAAATTCAATTTAATTAATTTTGACTTACCATTGATTCTCTGCATTCAGGAGTGAATGGTAGATGTCATGCTCCATAAGTTGGGTTTACAACCTCTAGTTTTGTGGTGAAAATATTTGAGGTGGAACTATGATACTAAATTTAAGAACTATTATCTAAGCCTCTTTTATAAAGTTATGGGCCCTTTTTCCTCAACTCATGGTAATATTAATAGGTGTTTCAACATTAATTTATTAATTAGGAGATGGATTTCCCAACTCTAATGAATTTTTAAGGCCAAGCTTGAACCCAAGATAAATCTTTCTGGCATCTAGTCTATTAAGGTATTCCACTTGTGGAGAATTTTATCACTTTTAAATTTCTCAACCTAAGTTTCTAGCATGATCAAGACTTGGGTCATTAAAGCAAACCTATTAAACATTCCCCAAAGCCTATTCTCCTTGGAAGTTGACACATAACCTATTTTATCCCTACAATCCAAAATATTTCTCACGATGTTTAGCTCTCCTTATATATTATGCTAATTAGTTGACTTATATAGTTTTTATGGAATTCCTTCAGATCCATTATTATATTTCAATTATGAAAACATATAAAGTCTAATTTATTTATAATAGAAAATCATCTTTTTAATTATCTTTTAATGAAAAGGTGTTTATATTATCTTATGCCTGCATACAGATCCAAGTCCAAGAAGAACATGTTTCCATGGAGATCAGACATTTATAAGAGTTACTTAAACACTAGAGGATTTATCCCTATACCATGGTCTACATCCCCCTAGATCACCCACCATATGATCTACCACCTCCAACTATTAGACATCAACAAATTTATTCTAGAAGTTCTACAACCACTTCTACCCTCCCCCTAAATACGTGGATAGATTCTACCACTACCATATGGTAAATATATAATTAGTCCCTCTCGATGGGGTCCACCAACTCAGCTCAACCCTTATGATAGTGTGGTGTAGCTTCCTCTTAGGTTAGAAATTACTATTTATTGGATCCTTTAGATACCATGGATGGATGGATCCAGTCTTTGCCTTGAATGAGCCTTCCTCTTCGAATGCTCTTGCACCTAAGGATGATACTCCCTATCCTCTTTTTAATATTATGGCCTATACATAATTTATTAGTGAGGGTTTTATATTTTATTTGATTTATTTTGTTTTTGTGTTTTGACTAATGTTTATAATTGTAATGATTTTTTTGAGCTAGTGTTTTCCTCTAGCAGGGTGTTGGGACTTGAATATTAATTGGCTACCTTAATTTGTAACCTTTTTAAAATTTTTATTTTATTAATAATAATTTTATGATTTAATGGTTTTGGGAATATTGGAGTATTATTCCTAATTTAGTTAAAGTTCTAATCTAATTAATTAGTAAAAAATATCAAAATAATTAAGCCACTAATTTGTATAATTTGATTGTCATTTAAACATTTTTAAAAATAGTAATAAGTGAGGATAAATGTAACTTAGCTTAAATAAGACTAAGATGGTTAAGATATAAGCTAGTACTGGCTATGTAGGACAAGGACACTATTTCAAATAAGGATATGGCTTTCATTTAGTGAAATCACTAAAAATATGAGACTTTGGGGTCTGGTGATATAGTCCAAGTCCTAGCTCTCTTATCCAAACTAGTCACAAAGATCTAAGTTTTTTGGGTTTTGTTCATTGTCCTTATATTAGTCTGCCTATGAAATTTCAAGTCTTGATTATTAATGAAGATCCTTTTAGAAATGATTTAATCTCTAACCCTAGGTTTTCCTTGTGCTTGAACTTGAATGAAAACTTGGAGAAAGAAGGTAGGATTCGTGTGTGTAAGATGCACTAAATATGTATCCACACCCCTTCTGTGGGCATGCTACCTATATACCAATAATCTGAAGAGGGATCAAGCCATATGTAGTTCTCCCACTTAATGTGCTTTATGTGATAGTGTAATAAAGATGTTAAAATGCTAAATTGGGTATGTTTGAGGTGGCTAGGGATTGGTTTGAGGGTTTGAATCAGTTTGTGTTTGTATTGGCTAGATGTATGTAGAGAATAGGAAAAATTGCCTTAGTGGTCTTGCTTGTATTCTTACATGCTTTTAAAAATAATTACCAACCCTTCCAAATAAAATTTTAATGGGATTTTATAAGTATATATTGGTTAGGGGTTAAATGCAATCATGCTAGGCTAACACAATGATGAAGAGGAATCAGGGTAAAATGGTCACCTAAGCTCAAAAGGTAATTGGACAAGAGTACTAAAAAGGGGACACCCTAGCATCCAATGATATAGTACAACTTGGGTGCTATTATCATGAGGGTAAGAGACCTAAGGGTATGGAATAAGCATGGGAAAAGGGTCTTAGCTAAGCTATAATGAGGTCTTGAAATCCTAAGGATGACTGGGAATCAGTGAAAAGATGCCTAAAAGGGTCATGAGAACATGCAAGATGGAACTATGGATTGGGTGTCATAAGCCACACTCAATCTACCAATTTTCACATTTTATATGACTACATTTCACCCCCCTTTATTCTAGTGATGCAATAAAATGAAATATTTGGATAAAGGAAAAATAAAAATCATACTTGAATTTATCTACAAGGGTGAAGCTCATGAAGTTGTGTGATGCTAGGTGTGCATAAAGATAACACACTATGAAGTGTAAATATGCAAGAGAAAACAAATATTAGATCAATTCTTGCTAGATACACATATCTAAAATATGAACATATAAAGTTGGGTAAGAGAGAGAGGAAAAAAAGGAATGAATAGACCTCATCAGGTACACAAAACAATACAAAACCTATTGTGATGTTGAGTGATGTTGGAAGTGTTATATATGTTGGGTATATATTGTACTAAAAGTAATATCATGAATGGAGTTGAAGGCTCAATTCCCCTAGAGTGGCTCAATAATGAAAAGTCTAGCCCTTTGGATCTATCATCACCTACTAAGTGAAGCTATGTGATCATGCACATGCTAGTCAATGTTTGGACTATCTGTTTAATACCTCTGAGTAGGTGGCTCAAGAATACAAAGGCTAACTAGTACTTTGGCTCCATTGCTATGCCATAAAGTGAAACTATAAATTGATATTGATATGAATGTGTGTCATATGATATGGCTCCTAAATACCATGAATGCTTTGTAATTTGACAATGTTGGCATGGATAGATGAATGTATACTAGAAACTAGGCCAATCATGGCCAACTCAAAAAAGGTTAAGATTAGGCTTGTATGAAAGCCACTCCAAAACTAGGAAATAGGTTTATGTGGAATATACATAGAAATGTGGAGGTTAGAATTGTATGAAAGACACTCCAAAATGATTCCAACCACTTGTAGATGGAATAAGGCACACAAATATTGAGCATGCTTGGGTAATATGCTAAACTCGAAAAGAAAAGAAGTCAAATGTGTCATGCACATTACCCCCAATAATTGGTGTTTCTAATATGGATTATGATTTATAATTTATACCAAATTCCTTATCTAAAACTAGAAATAAGAGTAGTCATGTAATGCATGATACCCCCTATACCTAGATTCTCTAAAAAAAATTATACTGAAACTGCTAAATTTGAACTGGTCTATATGTGCAAAAATTGTAGTTGAAACTAATTTTTTGCCTATTTCTAGAAAGTTTGGTTTTTTCACTATTTGGATAATACTACCAAAAATAGGACACCCTAATGTTTGGTGCTATTATCTATGTCTGATGCTATTGTTATTTACTAAAACTAAAAACTATTCTAGAATCATCACTATTTTTCTGGTCTATTCTACCTGATTTAACCTCTGATTGTTGTTATGAGTGTTTTAAAAGCTTATTTTTTGATCGATAGGAGTTGTGATCTCTATGACAAAACCCCTATTTATTTTTCCCTTTTCTAAAGGTAATAATGAAGAATTTTTAATGACTATCCTCAAAAGAAAGAGCCCTATAAGTGTGTTATGATATGAAAAGACATGATATAACAATGATAATTGAAAAGATATAGCAATATATATCATGATTTGAATTGGAGATTATTGGATCAATAGGGGTATGACTAGATAGATATAATAATGTAATAGCATGTGTAATATACTAAACTATAACTAGAAGTGTTAGTTGTTAGTTTGTCAAAGAGGGATGGAGCATGATGTCCATCATGGAATCCAAGAAAGCAAGATAATGCATGATGTAGATCATGGCATTGTAGACAATGAGAATTAAACAAGCAATAAGCACACAAGGCAAGAATCAAGAAGCATACAAGAGTGGCCAAGGGCCCAAACAAACAAAGGACATGGGCACATGTCATTCAAACTGGAAAGTAGGCATACAAGGCATGTTCAAATACCACATACACATACAAATGAAATAAACAAGGTTGGCACAAGGGCCACATGCACATATAAAAGTACAAGCAAAGGACATTGGAAAATGTCCTAAGGAACACATAAGAATAGAAGCAAAGGACATTAGCAAATGTTCTAAGGCACATACAAGAGACAAAATAGGAACTGATAAATGCAATCACATCTAGATATGCAAAGAAAGAAAGGAAGGCATGTAATATACTAGAAATAAAATTAAATCTAACTAATCAAAGTAAGAAATGAAATTATACAAGACATGTAGTATAAGACTAGGTATATGCTAAGAAATACATAAGTGTTATATACTGATGAATATTGATAGAATAATCTATGTAAGCTAGTAAGTAATGTACATCAACATGATAACTAGAGTGTGTGGTATAAGAATGACATAACTTGGATGGTGTAGTCATGTAGAAGATGCTCCCAATGGGTAGATATATTGATGTATGCCTTGAATGTAGAAGTAGGATGCCCCCTTAATGGGTAGAGTGAAGTAATCAAGGATCTAGATGTCATTGCACACACTCAAAGAAGATCAAGTGAAGAATGGTAATGTAGATAAATTGACAAAAAATAGCATAGAATAAAAAATGTAAGTCTATCATGGTATTAGAAATGTAAAACATGGATAATGCATAGAATTTAAATGTTTTTTATGTTTTAAAATTATTTGAATGTTTTTGTATTTTGAAATTTTGTATTTTTTTTGGTATTTTAGAATATATTTTGAGTTATGTACAATCAACCAAGAGGAGATTATGTACAAGAAATAATGAGAAACTACGTACAAGTGAGCAAAAAAGAAACTATGTACAAGTAATTTAAAATTAGCAATATGTACATAATGATGTAAAAGACTAGGGTAGAGGGGGTAAAGGGTTCAAGGATGGATCCCACTAGGGATGGAGATGGAGGAAAGGATCATGACCATTATCATAGGTATCATTGTATGTCATAAACTCTGTATACCTAGTGTCATCCTATCAAAGGTGAATTGAAGGTGGCTATGGTGGTGAAGATGCTAATTCTCCTCTAGGATTTTTGGCTCTAGCAATAGATGGCTTTGGTAGAAATGGTGAAGCTAGTGCTAGTGGTGATGTAATTTGAATAATATCTTAAATCTATAATTTATCCAATTTCTGATGTAAAGATGTACATGAGTTTGTATCATGGCCTATGATCCTATGAAAATGACAAAATGGGGGACCATCCTACTATGATAATTTTCTAATAGATATATGTCATACTATAAGTAGTGTGATTAATACATGATCAAGTAACATCTATAGCATAATTTTTGGCTGATGTTGTGTGTTGTGTGACTGAATTTGAATGACTAGATCTATATCTATAGATGTAAGCATGTGAACTATATGTGCCAAGTGGTCTATTTATGGTTTTAAATATGGATTATATCCTAAGAGTGTAGTGTGAGATTCTAAGAGTGATGTAGGATGTGTAATGAGAGATCTAAATTCATCTCATTACTCTCCTAGGCTAATTGGTGTAAATCTCAATCTACACAAATAATCATCTGTAAGTGTGGGTGTTGTATCATCATCTAAAGTAGCCTAGGAATTTGTATCAACATCATTTACATATGGAAACTTAGAATTTACCACAAGGGGTAACTTTTATATAGTAGTCTCATCAACTATAGTAATAGAAGATAGTGACACTATGAGAGTATCTATAGCTATCAGAAGAATTGGATATGTAGAATCAACTTGTACTATTGAAACTACTATTAATGATTATATAATTTTAATAGGTGCAAGAATTTGTTGAGACCAACACCCCCTATCTTTTTTGAAAGGAGGACCCCTGTATTTGTTTCTAGAAAGTCTATATTCTAGACTGAATGTGAAGAGTTATCTTATCTTGAATTTTTAAAGGCAAATCAATTATGAAAGAGGAACATGTGCTTTGATATATTTGATCATGTTTATGTTTCATGGTTCAAAATTACCAATAATTATTTTCAAGGTGATAAGTTTTAGGTTCCATGTAAGAAGATAATGTTTCTAAAGAACAAACCCTAACAGGGTTTAAATATAAATGCTTTCTAGAAAATACTAACATGAAATTTTAATTCCTTTTGATTAAATGATCCTAAGTCTAACGTTATATTATGCTTCAAATATGTTTTTTTATTTAAAACATTATTGAATATTAATATAAAACCTTAGACTAAACTTAAAACATGATTGAGTATTAATTTAAAACTTAAATGCCCTTTTATAGATTTAATCGTGATCATTTGCTTGGAGGTTTCAATCCAATTGTGTAAATTAAATCCAAAATCCAAAAGGAAGTTAACATCTATTAACCACTCAGGATTTGATCCAACATTGATTGTTTGCTTAGAGATTTCAATCCAATGGTGTGAATTAAATCTAGCACCTAAAAATATGTTAATAGTTTTTAACCATTTAGGACTTGATCCAATGGTTCACATTGTCTCAGAAGTTCTCAATCTAATTTATCCAATGGTGATCACTTGCTTGATGGATTTAATCCAATGGTGTGATAAAATTGAATACTTTTCAAAGGCATTAAAATCTTGACTCATGACACAATCAATAAGCTTAAAGATCAAGAGCCAATGAAATGCAAGGACTTGGATTCAGCTTTTCAAAACAAAATAAAAGGGACTTTTGAAAACCAATGGTCACTCTTCAAATGAAATTTATGAAAATTTGTTATGAAAGGCATGGGACCCAGCCACATAAGCTCCATGTAAGTATGGATTATCCTAATGAAAGATATCTAATGATTGAAAATACAAGAGATATGATAGTAAGGTTCCATCATATCTAAGTCATGTATGAGATCAAAGTTAGATGTTTTGGTCATTAAAGTAAAAAACCCTAACCCTATATAAAGAAGGATAGAGTCAGTTCAGATTGATTACATAAGATTTGAGATAATTACAAATTTAATTTAGAGAAGGTGCCTTAGTAAGAACTTTGATAGCTTTGTAATTACAATGTAGTGTTATCAATGGCAACAGGCAGGTAACAGATGAAGATTGAAGTAGAGCTTTATCTAACTTCAGATGGTGAAGGAAGGGTCTTTAGAGACATAAAGTTGGATTCAATAGCATTGAATGTATAGGGAAGAAGGAATTGGTCCAAATTATTCTTATTTTTTGAAGAGTTATAAATAATTTCTCAAGAAGAAAAGAAGAATGCTTTAGTCTACCAAAGATACAAGGATTTAGTATCAATTCAAATAGCAGGTCTTCATCATGTAGTTGCTCAATCAAAGGTAATGAATTACATCAACCTTATTATTCCTATTTTCATTGACTATAAAGTAGATGGAGAATTGATTATTCATGAAGGAAATGTGAATAAATTTTCATGCATAGCTCCCATGGCCTTTGATACTTATTACAAGCTCCCTTTACATCATGTTGATCTTTCATCTTTGAGAGAATGGACAAATTCCCAAAACCTAGATTCAGTTCTTTCACCTTGATTAATCCAAGGTTCCCATGTTTTTACGACCCTTAATGGTGAGATTACTATTACCCAATTTATAGAGGGTGTTAGGGTAGTTATGACCTTATCAAACAGAGCCTTTGGTGCCTTTTTTACAAATTATGTGAGTAAGGTCTAGGTTTATTATGTCCATTACATGTTGGAGTAGAACCTAACCCCTCTTATTGGAGGCTTAATAAGTTTCTTCTTGGCCAAACAATTTACAACCATCTTAGACTCACTCCTGGCATTCATTAATTTCATTTTCATCCAAAATTGGTCCCCTAATAGTAGGAATACCATTTCCCATCATTACTCCAAAGTACATATTTTAAAATATAGGAATCATATACAATTCATATGTGATGGTGTCTTCCCAATCATTTTTGAGACAATCACTAGTATTCTTATGCCTAGACTTCATCCTCTAATTAAAAAAAAGTGAAAACCATGGGGTATGTGTGGTGATATCTTGATTTCACTATAATAAGGATAGAAGGAATCATGGTCCAACCATATAGACTACCCATATATGTTCCCAACAAGCTTACAGAGCAATAAATTGCTTATCAAATCATCCAAAGCATAGATTGGCACTACAAGAAGAATAAAAAGGCTCAAGTTCATGCCTTCCCACCAGACATTGGTAGAATTATATTCAAATATTGGAAACTATTGGAGATCATGGTGGTACATAGGAACTCTTTTAATTTCTAATTAGAGGATCATAAGATATGGGACCCTAATAATAGAGTGTCTAACCATATTTGAGATAGGAGGGTCCAAAATACTAAGTACAAGCATCAACCAGGTGTGGGAGATGGTATTAAAATAGAGTAAAAGAACTTTGAAGAAGTCCTATCTAGGGTTAAAAACTTAAACATAAATTTACAATGTAGGCTAGTTAGGGATAATAAGCCTTCAAGAGAAATATGGTAGTTACATCCTTTATAGTATCACTTGTTGTTAGGACCATCTGGGACTACACATCAAGAACCACCTATTGAGGGACAATATTTTGAGCCTCAGTAAGGATAATTGACAAAGTCATCTTAGATTGAGCAACTTGAGGATACAAAAGGAAAAGGTAAAACTATAAGTGAAGAGTTTAATAATGAGCAAAGACCTATTGAAAGCCTCCAAATTCAGGCATCCACACTAAGGCCTTCTTCCCCAATAGAAGTTATCAGCATAATGAATTTAGAAATTGGAGAAATAGGGGAGAGTGCCCTTGCTAACATCATGGCTACTTATGGTTTGGATAAGGAAGAAGATCCATCTGAGGAAGCAGGCAAAGAACTGGTTCCATTAGGTAGTGGAAAGAGATAGACAAAATTAGCCTTAGTTCTTCTAGCTCTAAGAAAGAGGTCTAGATTAACTTATACTCACCATACTAGTGAAATAAACCTCTTCAGTGATGAGAATCCTATTTATGGACCAACCGGTCCTGATTGGTTTAATTATGTGAAGTTGAAAAAAGTCCCATCTCTTTCTCCTTCACTGGCTCTAACTCAAGTGCAGATAGGTGTTCAGGATAATGTCAAGCCATGGATTCAGGATATGTTGAACAAAAAAGTAGAGAAAAGCATCCAAGTTCTTAAAAACAAGGAAAGCCAATGGGTTGGTACCCCAAGATCTTTAGGGAGTTTAAATGTAGAGATTCCTAAACAACCACACGTGAAATATTTTGATCTTTAGGTCTAATTTAATCTAGAGACATAAAATATTGAAAGAGTAGTGACCAAGAAAATTACTATTGGTACTGATGAGTTCACCTTTCAGAAGGTGAATCTATTTATAGGCTTAACTCCTATTCTAGGGTAGGTAGTAGGGGAGCATCCTATTTTTCAAGAGGATGTAGCTAGTGTGGTACTGACACAATCAATAATGACCTTGGCTAGAGTTCAAGGATTCAAATAGAAGATTCTCAACTTGGAGAAAGGAAATCAAGATTTGGAAGCTCAGGTCTTCTTAACAATTTTTGAAAATATATTACAAATGCTGAATAAATCCTTTATGGATGCATTCAAGAATTTGAATAGCATCAAGTGTAGATTTAATTTTTTAGACCATCAAGTTGAGATGAAACATGCCTTAATCACCTAGTGGCATAATTCTCAAGCTTAGATGGAGGAACTCATCAAGGTGCATAAGACAAAGTAGTCCTTGAACTTCAAGATTATCAAACTCAGACATTTGGACATCCTCATGGTAGTTTTGGTAGATAAATAAGAATATTTGATCACCTAGAGTAGTGATGTTATGGAATTCATCAAGGGAGACATAGGCTTGGTAAACCAGATTGAGAAACTTTTGGGGAATCTATTAAATAACCCTTCTCAAACCACTACTTTAGGCCTAATTGATGATGAATAATTCAAGCACAGGGTTGGTACCCACATCTAAGGCATCAAAGATAGCCAAGGTAATTCAACTAAATACAACCAGAAGACCTTTGATACCATTAATTTTGTAAGGAAGTAAATTATAGAAGCACAATGTGTCAAGGAACTTATATCTTGGGTAGATAGTGATTTTGACAAGTTAGTAGATAAAGAAGAGGATTGTCTAATGAAACCTGTAGTGGATTTTGAGATAATCAAGGAGCAATACACCAATGTGAAATACTTCCTCAGAAAAGGCTAATTGGAAGGACCCACCAATGAAATTCCTAAAAGAATATTATTTTTGTAAAGTATATGCTAGTCTGTTAGCATATACTTTTTCTTGTCAAGTTGGCATGATTTTTTTTCACAATGTAGCTTTGTATCAAAGATAGTTATCCTTATCCACATCTGGATATTTTTGAAAGTTAACTAGTTAACCACATATGTTTCCTATAAATAGGTAGATGGTTACCATTTGTAAGGGGAGAAATTTTGAGCATGATATTAGGAGTGTTTAACACAACTAAGTAATTCTAAAAAGATTGTCTAGATAGTTTTCTTTAAATGTCTATGTTATCTCTCAATTATATGGAGTTATCTTGAATTTGAATGATTCTTATTGTTTGAGATAAATTCTTTGTCATAGGGCTATTAATTTATGCTAAAATCTAAATTAACAATAAAGATCTCAAATATACTTCATTTTATTTGTTATGTATTTGGATGTACTTAGGTTATTCAGATCATAATAGCAAAACTTTAAAGTAAATTTGGTTCTTACTTATGATTCATATTTTTCCTTTGATTTTTTCCTGATTTGTGATATAGTTTGAGCTTATGCTATTTTATAACAAAAATTGGTTCAAATGTGCTCAAAGTAATTGGAATTTTGTCATAATATTTGAGATGAAAACTTGAAATCACATTTCTTTCTTCCTTACCCTTCTTTTGTCTTATTTTTATCAAGATTCACTCTAGCTTAGAGGTCATTGTTAGTAATCATTTAGTTTAACTACCAAATCCCTAAAATTATTAAGTATTCAAATAGTATAGACACTGGTAGTTCCCAACCAATAAATCAAATAAATATTGTGGATAATTTTTGTACTTTGCTTCTATTCCACCACAGACAATCACTGAATAGTCATAAACTACAACTCATGCCATGAATTCTCAAAATCCTAAAATGAGAAGTGTTCTTCAACACTAAGAGCACTTGTGGTACAATTATAAATAGCAATAGGAGAATCTCCACTGGTGCTATATGGAGGGCCTATTTAAAGATACTTAATATGTTTTGAGTGTATTTGGTTAGAATTATCTACATTTTACATGATTATGTTTCTGTTAACATAAATTGTGTAAAGATTGGTGACATTTATAAAAATATGATTTCTGTTAAAATTTTATTAGTATTTGGAGTTAGGAAAGCTTATTTAATCAAAATTGACATTTCTTTGACAATAAGAAGTTTAATTGAGTCATACATTGTAAAGATTGATCATCTTTGCATAATTTAATACATATTTGAACTTGTTTAGTTAAAGATTGATGTCCTTTGTCCTCTTATAATTTTTTTTTTGCAAATTAAGATTAGTATGCATATTATTTGTCATTATTTGGAAATTAATGTGTTACACCATGTTTTAAATTAATATCCTTAGTATTCAAGCTGGAAATACTAAGGATTAGGACCTGATCACATTCAGAGACTAGAGAACCCTTGCTCGAACTAAAAACTCACAGAAGGACTAGGAAAGATAGAGGTAAGTGAGGTATTCTAAATCTCTACCATCATCACCTTTTCAAGGTATTCCTATGCTTGATCTTAATCCAAACATTGTATGGCTTGGAAGTTCTCCTATCAATATACTAGGTGTGGTTCATGATTTACTATGTAATCCAAAAAAATATTTGCCAATATTTAGTCCAATTGGTACTACGACTGTTGAGGAACATGTTAAATCTTTTAGAGCTACATTAAGATCATTGAATGTTATTCATAAACATATAACATGTTGGTTGTTATCATTTACATTTAAAGATGTTGCATATGAATGGTTCCTCAATTTCCATGACAATTCTATTGTCTCATGGAATAATTTTGACACTATTTTCATTAATTAATTTGGAAAGGTCGTAAGTCCTTGTGTCATTTATCATCAATTCATAACTATTAATAGAGATACAAGTGAACCTATTAGGTCATTTAATGACAATTTCCAAAAGATGTTTAGTCAGACCATGGATCCATATAAACCTAATGAAGCTTTATCTTTGGAGGTTTATAAATATGTTGTTGATCCCATGACTTCTATGTTTTTGAAGAGAGTTACTCCACTTATCATCACATTATCTCAAGCTTATTCTGAAGTAGTGGTTATTAGTGACCAAATTCAACCCTAAATATAAATGGCATATTCTATCCTAAATGTTAATCCTCAAATGCCTACATTAAACCTTTTCCCAAGTAATAACTAAAATACTCCAACATTAAACCAGTATCCTACTTTGAATGTATTGCCTACTATTCATGTTTCCCCTAATCAAAATCTAGGCTTCTTGAGTCATTAAGTTACTAATGGATTTCATGACAATGATCAAAAGGCTTTAGTGCATGTCAATGGCATTAACAGTAACCAAAGTCAAAATGCTAAGATTACAAAAAATGAGAATGAATCTATATTGAAAATGGTGTAGAAGCTTAGCACTGATTTTCTATAATTGTGAAAACAAGTTGGTAATGCTAATGACAATTCTGGAAAGAACTTCACTTTCTAAAAGTTCAATAGACCTAGGAATAGGTTTTAGAATGACAGTTTTACAATAAAAAAGATAATGATTTTTTCCCTAGCAAAAAGAATATGGATATAAACCTCATTGATATTACCTTACCAGATTATTTTAGGGTGCATGCTACTTCAAAACATAGTGAGATTTATTGTATTGAGTTTTGTAAAGCCTTTGAAGCTTTTCAAGAAGAACTTGACATGTTTGAAGTGGTTCCAAACAAAGAGGTTGCTACAAATTCTTCTGAATCTAAACTAGCTGACCAAGTGCATATGGTGGAAACTTTTAATTTCCCTTTTCAAGAGGATAATGATCTTGAGAATATTCCTAAGGAAATTCAAGAATTCCAATAATTTTTGAAGACTTATCCTCTAAGAAACAGGGAACAAAAATAACTATTGACTAACTCTACCCATCACAACAATTAGGGGACCCTCTAGACACTATTTAAAATAATAATCCTGAACCTCCTAGAGGAAGTTATTATAAGTTAATGTTAATTATTTATCCTTCAAGAAAAGCTATCTACAACATTATGGAAGATATGAAAAGGATTAAAGTGAATATTACTCTACACGAGCTAACTCAAACCACAGAATAAAGAGACTTGCTCTTGGAATCTTTGTCAAAGAAAATTGGGAACCCCCCTAAGAATGATAGTACAAATGAAATTAAAAAAGTGATCAAAGAAGAGTCTCCACCTTTTTTACTTACAGTTAAGATAATTTGAAAAAAGGTTCATAATTGTCTTTTAGATTTGGGAGCCTTAACCAACATTATGCTTGTTGGGATATGTGAACAACTCAAGTTAACTCCAATCAAATTTGACAAGGTAGATACTCAATTAGATAAATCTAGAGTTAAGGTTGTAGGATAATTATTGAATGTACATATACATATGGATAGTGAACCAAGGGTTCAATAATTAATTGATATCCAAGTAGTAGAAATGCCTAGTGCTTATGGATTGCTTTTGAGTAGAGAATGGACTAAGGATTTAAATGGATATATGTCTATTGATTGTTCACACTTATGACTTCCTTGGAAATGTGTGACAAATAAAATAAGATTAGAAAGGGAACCTTGAATGAAACACATGATAATAGAATATAATACTGTTAATGAAAGGGTAGATTTCTTGGATTTTGATTTGGGAATTTTCACTTTGGAAATTACAAAAGAACTAGTTTCTAAGAGTTCTTCTCAATTATTTGGTTTGTGGAAGTTATACATTGATGGTGCCAAGTAAAAATTAGGATTAGGAGCTGGTATTATATTAATGAATCCTTTATAATAGCAATACCATAAAGCTTATAAATTACAATTTCCTTGCACCAATAATGTCGTTGAATATGAGGATCTCATACTTGGATTGTAGTTTGCCATTAAACACAAAGTTAAAGAACTCCTTATCTATGGAGACTCTAAAATTGTGGTTAACTAAGTGAGAATTAAGTACCAGTGAAAAATATCTTACTTAAATAGATATAAGTTTATGGTGTGGGATTTGATCAAATCTTTTGATGCCTTCAACATCTTAGCTACTACAAGAGAATAAAACAAAAATGATGATGAGCTTGCCTCTACTAAAGATAACCTCATGCATAATCATAATTCTCAAAGAATTAGTATTGAGCTAGTACCTTGTCCTTCAGTTCCTAAAAATATAAATCATTTCCAAGTTTTCAATGATGATCAATAAATCATAGATTTCTTAACTAATTCTATAGATTTTAAAGCTCACATTATTGACGAGATTGATGAAACTTCTCATGAAGAGGAACTTAATGGTAAAATAATCCAATTAAGTGATAATAATATACCTAAAGGGATGATTTCATTGGAAAGACTATTTGATTTTGATAAATTTTTTGAAGCACCTAAGCAACCCAAAGTAAATGGTAAGGATTATCATGTAATGACTCTTGGCTCACATGATCAACCCCAAATGGTGAATATAGGGAAGGCTTGCACTAAAATGGAAAATAGAAAAGATAGAGAGTTGATTAGTAATACAAGAATGTAATTGCTTGATCTTATGAATATTTGATAATATTTGACATGAGGGTCATTACTCATGCCATATCTCTTCAAGAAGGTTGAAAATTAAAAAAAAAGTAAAGGCCAATCAACCCTATTTTAGAACCCATGATTTTTAAACAAGTCAAGAAGATTTTGGATGCAAGGATAGTGTTTCATATTAGACATTCCACTTGGGTGGCAAACCCAGTCTCAGTCATAAAAAAGAATGGAGAAATAAGATTGTGCATATATGTTAGAAATTTGAATAGCGCATCTGAAAAGGATAATTATCCTTTACCTTCTCTGGACCAAGTTATCCAAACTATTTTAGGATCTTCCATGATGTATTTTTTGGATATAACTAGGTGCTTCTTGCTCTAGAAGATAGGATGAAAATAACTTTTAATACTAAATGGGGAACATATGCTTACAAGAGAATTGTCTTTTGGATTAATTAATGTAGGGGAAAATTTTCAAAGGACCATGGACCATGCTTCCAAGGTTTAGTGAGAATGTGTATCATCATATATATGGATGATATTATAATATTTAAAAAAAATAGATAAGAGCACTTCATACATTTGAGACAAGTATTTGATAGATGCAAGAAGTATGGTGTATCTCTTAACCCCAAGTAAATAATATTTTGTGTCACTGAAGGAAAATTGTTGGGACATGTCATTACCAAAGATGGAATATTTGTGAATATTGATAGAGTAGAGGCCATTTATAAAATTGGGTTTCCCAATAGCTAAAAATAACTCAAGTCATTCTTTGGCAGGATTAATTTTGTGAGGAAATTTGTTTTAGGCTTCATTGAGATTGTTAAACCTTTGAATGAAATGCTTAAGAGAGACGCTATAATATCTTGGAATGAAGAATCCAAGAAGGTCTTCCCTAACATTAATAATGAAATTACTAAATATTTAGTCTTCATAAGTCTTGATTTTTTAAAGCATTTCTATCTATATTAATTTGCTTTTCAGTATACTATGGTTGTAGTGTTAACTCAAAAAGTTGATAGGAATGATCATCCTATAGCTTTCATGAGCACCAACTTTAAGAATGCAGAAGTGAATTATTTTGTGATTGATAATCAATCTTATACATTGGTAAAGGCAATAAAAAAATTTAGACATTACCTCCTTAGATATAAGTTACATGTTATATTACTTGATCTAGCTACAAAGCTTATGTCGAGTCAAAATGAGCTTGGAGAAAGAAGAGGCAAATGGGTGGTAATTTTACAAGAATATAATATAGAGATGAAAATAGCCAAATTAGTGAAATGTCAGGGTCTAGTTTAGATGATCACTAGTATTGACCCAAAATTTCATATCATGCAAGTAGATCAACAAAACTTTTAACCTAATGAGTGGTATAACTCTATTATCCATTTACTTATCAATGGTGTATATCCCCTAGCATTTATAAGAGAACCAAAGATATCCTTGACGCTCAAATCAGCTCATTAACTCATCAAGAATAGAGTCTTGTATAAGAAGAACTTTTAGGGAATTTATTTGAGATGTGTGTTGAAAGAAGAAACAACTTAGATTATGACTACCTTTCATGAGAAACTAGGAAGTGGACACCCTTCAGGAAGAATCATAGCTCATAAGATTCTTAAGGCTAGATATTATTAGCCCAAAATCTTCAAAGATGATTATAAGCATGTGAGGGAGTGTCATTCATGCCAAATCTTTAGCATAAAGGAACCAAAGGCAGCCATGCCTTTACAACCTGTGATGGTAGATAAACCTTTTACATAATGAGGATTAGACTTTGTTAGAGTAATATACCCTAATTATTTTGAATGTCATAAGTATGTCTTGAATACTATGGATTATTGTACTAGGTGGACTGAGGTAGTAGCCACTAAACAATGCAAAACAAAGGAAGTGATCAATTTCCTAGAAGAAAATATTTGTAATAGATTTTGAAACCTAGTTTATTTGGTTTGTGATAGTGGATCTACATTCATTTCTATTGAAATGATAGAATGGTATTATGACCAAGGCATTACACTCAAGTTTTCTTCTAATAAATATCCTCAAGGAAATGGTGTTTCTAAATCCACAAACAAAAATTTGATGAAAGATATCAATAAATCTACTAAAGATAGACCTAAAACATGGCATAAAATTTTTAGGTTTGCATTATGGGTAGATTGAATCAGGATCAAATAAGCTCTAAAGGTTTCACCATTTTTTTTGGTGTATGGTTAGAAGCCCATATTTCCCATCACTTTGAAGTTTCCTATGTTCACATTCATGCAAAAATACATGGAAGATAGTAAAAAACTTGCTAATTCTCAATTGTTAGACATTATTCAAATGGAAGATGACAGAGAAAAGGCATTTATAGACTTCAATAGACACCAATCAAAAATGAAAATATGGTTTGATAAGAGATCTAAAGTGAAGGTATTTAGATAGGGAGATCTATTCCTTTGGGACAAGGTGTCATAACCTGAAGGTAAACATGGTAAATTCACTCCTTTATGGATTGGTCCTTACCAAATTACAAAAAACTTGGGCAACAATACTTTCAGGTTGAAAGATCTTCAAGTAGTAGAGTTCACATTGCCTACTAATGGACAATATCTCAAACATTACTTTGTTTCTGCCTCACCATAGGTCTTTATGGAATAAATGTGTAATATTTTAAAAATTAGAATAGGTAGGATAGTTAGTTCCCTTTCTTGCTTTGTTTTTCTTCCTTTCTAGGCTTGTTTATATTTATTTATTTTGCATTTTTGTTTTTTTTTATTATTCTTGCTTGGTAGTATTCCTTGGTTGTGGTAAGGTGTCATGGTATTATTTTTTGGTTGGGAATTTCTTAAGAGAGTGTTGGTGAATTTTAAAAAAGGTGACCATGGCTAGTAATAAAGTAGTATGAAGTAATCAAGGGCATTAGTATAAATTGGTATAGAAATTTATTATCCTGTAAAGATTTAAATCTTATTCCGAATTAAAACTTGATTTTAAGAAGAATCACATGTATATGATGTGAATTTAGTTTATTAACTCATACTCATGATTTCATTTAAAACATATCCTCGTCATAAACTCATGTTTCAATTAAAATAAATTATACTAAGGCTAGAACATTTGATCAAATCCCTAAACCTAGTTAATCTAGTTCCCAACCTTTGTTGAAAGCAAAATAAAATAAAACTTATTATCAAATAAAAATCTTTCAAAGCAAAGGTGATTCACATAATCTCCATCAGGGCTATGGATGCCTGGCTAGTAGGGGATTAAGACCTTCAGTGGAACCAAAGGTATCTCTATCGAGGATATAGATGCTTGGCTAGTAGCAGAGCAATGCCCAAGCCTTCCTTGAAATAAGAGTTTTTATTCTCAAAGAATATCTAAAAATTCTCAAAATCAAATGTTATGAACCAAAAGGACATGAACCCAGACATTGTTTCTTGAAGTTTATGACAAATAGTAAGTGGAATCAAAGCAGACACTGCATGTTTGTGTTCTAATACCTAAGTTTAGATTTTATACATAAGGAACTTGTTTCAATTTAAGGTTGATTTAGGAAAGAGAATATATTTGAATGGGATATAGATTTAATGTACAAGTTTAAACTAGATTCTTGTGCTCCAACATATTGTTATGTTTCCCCTATGAGTCACCATTTGTTGAGACCAACACCCACTATCTTTTTTGAAAGGAGGACCTTTGTATTTGTTTCCAGAAAGTCTATATTCTGGATTGAATGTGAAGAGTTATCCTATCTTGAATTTTTGAAGGCAAATCAATTATGAAAGAGGAATATGTGCTTTGATATATTTGATCATGTTTATGTTTCATGGTTTAAAATTGCTAATAACTATCTCAAGGTGATTAGTTATAGGTTCCATAGAAGAAGCCAAGGTTTCTAAAACAAACCCTAAAAGGGTTTAAATTTAAACACTTGTGGGAAAATACTAGCAGTAAATTTTATTTCCTTTTGATTAAATGATCCTAAGTCTAACTTTATATTAAGCTTCATATATGTTTTTTTTAAAAACATGACCGAATATTCATATAAAACCTTAGGCTAAACTTAAAACATGATTGGGTATTAATTTAAAACTTAAATGCCCTTTTATAGATCTAACAGCGATCATTTTATTAGAAGTTTCAATCCAATGGTATGAATTAAATTTGACACCTAAAAGGAAGTTAACATATGTTAACCACTCAAGATTTGATCCAATAGTGATTATTTTCTCAGAGATTTCAATCTAATAGTATGAATTAAATTTGACACTCAAAAGGATGTTAAAAACTATTAACCAATCAAAACTTGATCAAATGGTTCACATTACCTCAGAGGTTCTCAATTCTATGGATCCAATGGTGATCACTTGCTTAGTGGATTTGATCCAATGGTGCAACAAAATTGAACACTTTTCAAAGCCCTCGAAAGCTTGACATATGGCACAATAAATGAGCTCAAAGATTAAGAACCAATGAAATACAAGGACCTAGATTTAGTTTTTTAAAGAAAAATAAACGGGACTTTTGAAAACCAATGGTCACTCTTCAAGTGGCATTTATGAAAAATTGTCATAAAAGGCATGGAACCCTACAACATAAGCTCCACCTAAGTATGGAGGATCCTAATAAAAGATATCTCATGATTGAAAACATAGGAGATATGATAGTAAGGTTCCATCTTATCTAAGGCACATATGAGATCAAAGTTGGATGTTTTGGTCATTAAAGAAAAAAACACTAAACCCTCTATATAGAAGGCCAGAGTTGGTTTAAGTTGATTATGTGACACTTTAGATAATTATGAACTGAATTCAAAGAAGGTGCCTTAGTAAGAACTTTGATAGCTTTAAAATTATAATATATTGTTATCAATGTCAGTGGGTAGGCAATAAATGAAGATTGAAGTAGAACTTTATCTAAATTTAGATTGTGAAAGAAGGGTCTTTAGAGATAGAGTTGGATTCAACAACATTGAATGTACAGAGATTTAGGAATTGGTTTGAAATATTATTCTTTGTTGAAGAGTTGTAACTAATTTCTTAGGAAGAAAAGATGAATTCTTTAGTGTACCAAAGATACAAGGATTTAGTATCAATTAAAATGGCAAGCCTTCATCATGCAACTACTAAACTAGAGGTAATGAATTGCATTAACCTTCTTGTTCCTATTTTTGTTGACTACAAAGTAGATGGAGAATGGATTATTCATGAAGGAAAAGTCAATAAAGTTGCATGCATAGCTCCCATGGCCTTTGAGACTTATTATAATATCCCTTTACCTCATGTTGATATTTTATCTTTGAGAGAATAAAAAATTTACAAAAACTTAGATTCAGTTCTTTCACCTTAGTTAATCCAAGGTTCTCATGTTTTTAGAACCCTTAATGGTGAGATTCCTATTACCCAATTAAGAGAGGGTGTTAGGGTAGCTATGACCTTAGATCCTTTGGTGCCTCTTCTACAACTTATGTGAGTAAGGTCTAGGTGTATTATGTCCATTACATGTTGGAGTGGAACCTAACCCCTCCCATTGGAGACTTAAGTTTCTTCTTGGCCAAACAATTTATAGCCATCATGAGAAAGACCTCCAAACATTTCTTTATGATGTCTTACCTCTTAGACTCACTCATGGCATCTATTAATTTCCCTAGCATCTAAAATTGGTCCCCTGATGCTAGGACTACCATTTCCCATCATTAATCCAAACTACATATTTTCAAATATAGGAATCATATGCAATTCATATGTGATGGTGTCTTCCTAGTCATTTTTGAGACAATCACTGGTATTCCTATGCCTAGACTTTATCCTATAATAAAAAAAAGTGGAGACCATGGGGGATGTGTGGTTCTATCTAGATTTCACTATAATAAAGATAGAAGGAATTATGGCCCAACCATACAGACTGCTCATATATGTTCCCAATAAGCTTTTAGAGCAAGAAATCGATTATCAAATCATCTAGGGCATACATTGACACTGCAAGAAGAATAAAAAGGCTCAAGTTCATACTTTCCCACTGGACATTGGTATAATTGTAATCAAGGATTGGAAATAGATAGAGATAATGGTGGTACACAATAAATATTTTAATTTCCAATTAGATGATTTTAAGATGATCACTAATATTGACCCAAAATTTCATATCATGAAAGTAGATCAACAAAACTTTCAACCTAATGAGTGGTATGACTCTATTATCCATTTACTTGTTAATGGTGTTTTTCCACCAAGATTTATAAGAGAACAAAAGAGATACTTGAGGCTCAAATAATATCATTACCTTATCAATAATGGATTCTTTTATAGGAGGAACTTTGAGGGAATTTATTTGAGATGTGTGTCCAAAGAAGTAGCTTGGATTATGACTAGCTTTCATGAGAAACTAGGAAGTGGAAACCCTTCAGGAAGAACCACATCTCATAAGATTCTTAGGGATGGATATAATTATCCCACACTCTTCAAATATGCTTATATGTATGTGAGGGAGTGTCATTAATGCCAGATCTTTAGCACAAAAGAACCAAAGGCAGTTATGCCTTTACAACTTGTGATGGTAGATAAACCTTTTCCACAATGGGGATTAGACTTTGTTGGAGTAATAAACCCTAATTATTTTTAAGGTCATAAGTATGTCATAAATGCTATGGATTATTGTACTTGGTGGACTAAGGTAGTAACCACTAATCAATGTAGAATAAAGGAAGTTATCAATTTCCTAAAAGAAAATATTTGTACTAGATTTGGGAACCTAGTTTCTTTGGTTTATAACAATGGATTTACATTCATTTATAGTGAAATGATAAAATGGGATTATGACCAAGGAATTACACTCCATTTTTCTTTTAAACAATATCCTCAAGGAAATGGTGTTTCTGAATCCACAAACAAAAATATGATGAAAGCTATCAAGAAATCTACTAAAGATAGACCTAGAACATGGCATAAACTTCTTAAGTTTGCATTATGGGAAAATAAAATGAAGATCAAACAAGCTCTAAAGGTTTCACCATTTTAGTTGGTATATGTTCAGGAGGCCATCTTTCCCATCACTTTTAAGTTACCTACATTCACATTCATGCAGGAATACATGGAAGACATTCAAGAACTTGCTAATTCTTGGCTATTAGAAATTATTCAAATGGAAGATGTTAGAGAAAAGGCATTTATAGACTTTAGTAGACACTAATCAACCATGAAAATATGGTTTGATAATATATCTAAAGTGAATGTATTTAGATAGGGAGATCTGGTCCTTCTTTGGGATAAGGCATCAAAACCCAAAGGTAAACATGGTAAATTAACTCATTTATGGATTGGTCCTTATGAAATTGCATAAATCTTGGGAAACAATACTTTTAGGTTGAAATATCTCCAAGGAGTAGAGTTCACATTGCCTACTAATGGAAAATATTTCAAACATTACATTTTTGCTACCCCACTAGAGGTCTTGATGGAATAAATGTGTAAGATTGTTAATTAGAATAGGTGGGCTAGTTAATTCCCTTTTTTGCTTTGTTTTTTCTTCCTTGCTAGGCTTTTTTTATAATTGTTTTATTTGAATTTTGTTTTTTGTTTTTTAATTCTACTTGTTTGGTAGTGTGTGGTAAGGTCTCATGGTATTTTTTTTTTTTTTTTTTTTGGGAATTGATTAAGAGAGTGTGGGTGAATTTTACAAAAGGTGACCATGGATGGAAATAGAGTATTATGAATTAATTATGGGTATGGTATAGAAATTTATTGTCCTGAAAATATTTAAATATTATTATAAACTAAAACTTGGTTTTAAGAAGAATCATATGTATACGATGTGTATTTAGTTTGTTAACTCATACTCATGCTTACACTTAAAACATATCCTTATCATAAACTCAAGTTTCAATTAAAGGAAATTATCCTAAGGCTAGAACATTTGATCAAATCCTTAAACCTGGCTAATTTAGTTCCCAACCTTTGTTGGAAGCAAAAAAAAAAAAAAAAAAACTTATTATCAAATCAAAATCTTTCAAAGCAAAGGTGATTTAGGTAATCTCCATCGGGGCTATGGATGCGTGGCTGGAAGTAATGCAAGACCTTGAGTGGAAGAAAAGGTATCTCTTTTGGGGCTATAGATGCCTAGATGGTAGTAGAGCAATGCCCAATCCTTCCTTGAACTAAGAGTTTTTATTCTCTAATAATATCTAAAAATGATCAAAAGTAAATGCTATGGACAAAAAGGACATGAACCTAGATGTTTTTTCTTAAAGTTTATGACAAATAGTAAGTGAAATCAAAGCACACACTATGTGTTTATTTTATAATACCTAAGTTCAGATTTTATACATAAGGAACTTGTTTCAATTTAAGGTTGACTCAGGAAAGATCATATGTTTGAATGGGATATAGAGTTCATGTACAAGTTTAAACCAAAGTCTTGTGTTCTAACATATTGTTATGTTGCCCTGTGAGTCACCATTTATTGATACCAACACCTCCCTATCTTTTTTGAAATGAGGACCTCTATATTTGTTTCTAAAAAGTCTTTATTTTGGACTAAATGTGAAGAGTTATCTTATCTTGAATTTTTAAAGGCAAAGTAATTCTAAAAGAGGAACATGTGATTTAATATATTTGATCTTGTTTACATTTCATGGTTTAATATTGCTAATAATTATCTTCAAGGTGATTAGTTTCAAGTTCCATGGAAGAAACTAAGGTTTCTAAAGAACAAACCCTAATAGGGTTTAAATTCAAATACTTGAAAAAAATACTAGTGGGAAATTTTATTTCCTTTTGATTAAATGATCCCAAGTCTAATTTTATATTAAGCTTCAAATATGTTTTTTCTTTAAAACATGACTCAATATTAATATAAAACCTTAGACTAAACTTAAAACATGATCGGGTATTAATTTAAAAATTAAATGCCCTTTGGTAGATCTAAAGGTGATCATTTGCTTAGAGGTTCCAATCCAATGGTGTGAATCAAATTTGACACCCAAAAGGAAGTTAACATCTATTAACCACTCAAGATTTGATCCAACAATGATAGTTTGCTTGAAGGTTTTGATCTAATGGTGTAAATTAAATCTGACACTCAAAAGGATGTTAATAGCTGTGAATCACTCGAGACTTGATCCAATGGTTCACATTGCCTCGAAGGTTCTCAATCCAATAGATTCAATGGTGATCTCTTGCTCGCTAGATTTAATCCAATTGTTTGAAAAAATTGAAGACTTTTCAAAGGCCTCAAAATATTGACACATGGCATAATCAATAAGCTTAAAGATCAAGAACCAATGAAATGCAAGGACCTAGATTTAGATTTTCAAAGTAAAATAAAAGGGACTTTTGAAAACTAATGGTCACTCTTGAAATGGACTTTATTAAAAATTATCACAAAAGGCATGGAACCATACCAAATAAGCTCCACGTAAGTATGGAGGATCCTAATGAAAGATATCTCATGATTGAAAACATAGGAGATATGATAGTAAGGTTCCATCATATCTAAGGCACATATGAGATAAAAGTTGGATGTTTTGGTCATTAAAGTAAAAAACCCTAAACCCTCTATAAAGAAGGCTAGAATCAGTTCAAGTTGATTATGTGACACTTGAGATAATTGTGAATTGAATTCAGAGTAGGTGCCTTAGTAAAAACTTTGATAGCTTTGTAATTACAATACAATGTTATCAATGGTAGTGGGTAGGCAACATATGAATATTGAAGTAGAGATTTATCTAACTCTAGATGGTGAAAGAAGGGTCTTTAGAGACATAGAGTTGGATTTAACAACATTAAATATGCAGGGAATTAGGAATTGGTTTTAATTATTCTTCTTTGTCAAAGAGTTATAACTAATTTCTCTAGAAAAAAAGAGGAATACTTCAGTGTACCAAAGATACAAATAGTTAGTATCAATTCAAATGGCATGGCTTCATCATGTAGCTACAAAACTAGAGGTAATGCATTACATCGACATTCTTGTTCCTATTTTCATTGATTACAGAGTAAATGGAGAATGGATTATTCATGAAGGAAATATTAATAAAGTTGCATGTATAGCTCCCATGGCCTTTGAGACTTACTACAAGCTCCCTTTACATCATGTTGATCTTCCATATTTGAGAGAATGTAAAAATTCCTAAAACCTAGATTCAGTTCTTTCACCTTGGTTAATCTAAGGTCCCCATGTTTTTAGGACCCCTAACGGTGAGATTCCTTTTACCCAATTTAGAGAGGGTGTTATGGTAGCTATGACCTTATTGATCACATCCTTTGATTCCTCTTCTATAACTTATGTGAGTAAGGTTTGGGTGTCTTATGTCCATTACATGTTGGAGTAGAACCTAACCCCTCCCATTGGAGACTTAATAAGTTTCTTCTTGGCCAAACAATTTATAGCCATCAAGAGAAAGACCTCCAGGCATTTATTCATGATGTCTTAACTCTTAGACTCACTCGTGGCATCTATTAATTTCTTTTGAATCTAAAATTGGCCCCCTAATGGTATGAATACCATTTTCCATCATTACTCCAAACTACATATTTTCATATACTAGAATCATATGCAATTCATATGTGATGGTGTCTTCCTAGTCATTTTTGAGACAATCATTGGTATTCATATGCCTAGACTTCATCCTCTAATTAAAAAATAAGTGGAGACCATGGGGGCTATGTAGTTCTATCTATATTGCACTGTAATAAGGATAGAAAGAATCATGGTCCAATCACATAGACTACCCATATATGTTCCCAGTAAGCTTATAGAGAAAGAATTGTTTATCAAATCATCTGGGGCATAGATTAGCATTGCAAGAAGAATAAAAAGGCTCAAGTTCATCCCTTCCCATTGGACATTGGTAGAATTGTAATCAAGGATTAGAAATAGATAGAGATCATGGTAGTACATAAGAACTCTTTTGATTTCCAATTATATGATATTAAGATGTGGGACCCCAATAATAGAGTGGCTAACCATATTCAAGATAGGAAGGTCCTAAAGACTAGTACAAACATCAACCAGGTATGGGAGATGGTATTTACACAAAGGTAAAGAACTTTGAAGAAGTCCTATCTAGGGTTACAAACTTTAACATAGATTTAGAACGTAGGATGGTTAGGGATAATAAGCCTTCAGGAGAAATATGGCAGTTACATCCTTTATAGTATCACTTGTTGCTAGGACCATCTGGGACTACACATCAAGAACCACCTATTGAGGGACAATCTTTTGAGCCTCAGCAAGGAGAATTGACAAAGTCATCTCATATTGAGCAAATTGAGGATGTAAAAGGAAAAGGTAAAACTATAATTGAAGATTCTAAGATTGAGCAAAGACATGTTGAAAGCCTCCAAATTTAGGCATCCCCACTAAGGCCTTATTCCCTAATATAAGTTATCAGCATCATTGCTTTATAAATCATAGGAATAGTGGAGAGTGCCCTTGCTAACATGATGGCTACTTATGGTTTGGATAAGAAAGAAGACCCATCTAAGGAAGTAGGCAAGGAATTGGTTCCATTGGGTAGTGGAAAGAGATAGGCATAATTAGCCTTAGTTCCTATGGCTCCAAAAAAGAGGCCTAGATTAATTTTTTTCACCTTGCTAGTGAAATAATCTCTTTAGTGATGAGAATCCTATTTATGAACCAACCATTCTTTATTGGTTTGCTTATGGGAAGTTACATAAAATCCCATCTTTTTCTCCTTCACTGACTCTGACTCAAGTGGACATAAGTGTTTAAGATAATTTTAAGCTATGCATTGAGGATATGTTAAACAAACAAGCAGAGAGAAGTATCTAGGTTCTTCACAACAAGGAAAACCAATGGGTTGGTACACCAGGAGCCTCTAAGAGTTCAAATGTAGACATTCTTGAACAACCATTGCTAAAAGAGTTTGATCCTTAGGTCTAATTTAATCCATAGACATCAACTCTTGAAAGAGTAGTGACCAAGAAAATTACTGTTAGTATTGAAGAATTCACCTTTCAGAAGATGGAGCCATTTACAGGCTTAAATCCTATTCTAGGGAAGGCAATAGGGGATCATCCTATTTTTCAAGAAGATGTAGCTAGTGTGGTACTAGCTCAATCAACATTGACCTTGGCTGGAGTTCAAGGATTGAAATAGAAGATTCTTAACTTGGAGAAAGAAAAACAATATTTGGATGCTTTGGTCTTCTTGACAATTCCCAAAAATATATTGCAAATGTTGAATAAATCCTAGATGGATGCATTTGATAATTTGAAAAGCATCAAGTCTAGATTGAATACTTTAGACCATCAAGTTGAGATGGCACAAGCCTTAATCACCCAGTGGCTAAATTTTCATGCTCAAATGAAGGAGCTCATCAAGGTGCATAAGAAAAAGTAGGCCTTGAACTTCAAGATTGTCAAACTCAAAAATTTGGACATTGTCATGGTTGTTTTGGTAAATAGATAAGAATATTTGATCACCTAGAGTAGTGATGTTATGAACTTCATCAAGAGAGACATATAATTGGTAAACTAGATTGAGAAACTTCTGGGGAATCTATTAAATAACCCTTCTCAAACCACTACTTTAGGCTTGATTGATGATGAAAAATTCAATTAGAGGGTTGGTACTCACATACAAACCATCAAATACATCCAAGGTCATTCAACTAAGTATAACTAGAAGATCCTTATAACCATTAATTTTCTAGGGAAGCAAATTGTAGAAACACAATGTGTCAAAGAACTTGTATCTTAGGTAGATAGTGAATTTGACAAGTTAGAAGATAAAGAAGAGGATTGTCTAATGAAGCTTGTAGTGGATTTTGAGATGATCAAAGAGAAATACACCAATGTGAAAGACTTATTTAGATAGGGCTAATTGGAAGGACTCACCAATGAAATTCCTAAAAAAATATTCTTTTTGTAAAGTATATGCTAGTTTGTTAGCATATACTCTTTCTTGTCAAGTTGGCATGATTTTTTTTCGCAATCAATCTTTGTATCAAAGACAATTGTCATTATTCACATTTAGATATTTTTTAAAGTTAATTGGTTAACCACATATGTTTCCTATAAATAGGCAGATGGTTAACATTTGTAAGGGGAGAGTTTTTGAACAATTGATACTAGGAGCATTTAATACAACTAAGGAATTCTGAAAAGATTTTTTGCATAGTTTTCATTAAATGTCTATGCTATCTATCAATTATAGGGAGTTATCTTGAATTTGAATGATTCTTATTCTTTGAGTTAAATTCTTTGTCATAGGGATGTTAATTTGTGTTAAAAGCTAAATTGACTATAAATATCTCAAATATACTTCATTTTATTTGCTTTATATTTAGATGTACTTAGGTTATTCAGATCATAATAGCAAACCTTTAAAGTAAATTTGGTTATTACTTATGAATCATATTTTTCCTTTGAATTTTGCCTAATTTGTGATATAATTTGAGCTTATGCTATTTTATAACATAAATTGGTTCAAAATTACTCAAAGTAATTGGAATTTTGTCATAATATTTGAAATGAAAACCTGCAATCACATTTCTTTCTTCCTTACCCTTCCTTTTTCTTATTTTTTTATCAAGATTCACTCTAGCTTAGAGGTCATTATTAATAATAATTTAGTTTAACTATCGAATCCTCAAAATTATTAAGTATTCAAATAACATAGACCTTGGTGGCTCCCAAACACTAAATCAAATAAATATTGTGGATAGTTTTCATTCTTTGCTTTTATTCCACCACAGACAATCATTGAATAGTCACAAACTATAACTCATGCCATGGATTTTCAAATTCCTAAAATGAGAAGTGTTATTCAACACTAAGAGCACCTATGGTACAATTAGAAGCATCAACATAATTGTGATTGATGGAGTAGCTAGAATGATTGAAGCTACTATGACTAGATGAATATTTAGATCTAAGGACACAACTATAAATGGAGGAGTGTGAGATGTGTTAGTCTCTCCAACCTCATATGTATGTATCTAATCAAGAGAAATTCAATGAGGTGGTGTATGAACTATGATATGATGTGTCCCATCTAGAAAAGTAGTTGTAGATGACTCTATAATCTAATAATATCAAAATGGTTGGTTATCTGTTAGGCATGTGTATAGGTATCCTTCATAGATAAACTTAACACATCGATGAAGAGTAGAAGGAACTGCCCCCATAGCATGTATTCAAGTTTGTCTAATTAAAATATTATAATTAAAAGGACCTGACATAACTTGAAATTGTGTAAAGAGGGTTTTGGACCCTACCATGATATCCAAAGTAATGGTGCCCAATGTCAGTCATGGTATATCATCAAATCCTCTAGTATTCTTATATGGTTTTTTCATGGATGTCATATCTACACCCATGGTCTATACGAATGTAATGTTGCATATATCAAGTCCAAAACCACTATAAACTATAAATAAATTAATTATGTTGGTTTTGACTTGAACTTGTATGAACAATGGTAAATTTTGATCAATAATTATCTGAGATGGCATGTCATTATGATCAAAAGAAATAACATCTTCTATAGTTTTTATCATGTTAACCACTGATGCAAAATAAAAAGGATCTAAATCAATGGGCATAGAAGTCTAAGTGAGTGCCTGATAAATAATGTCCTTGAACATTTTAGCTTTTTAAAGTAGTTCTAACATGGAAATCTTAGCTAGTGTGTTTCTCAATTGATCAAAAATATCATATGCCTTATTTAGATCTGCCTATGTAGGTGGGTTGATCTTGGGATGGGAAATAATAGGAGGATGGTGGGGCTCCTGCATAGGTAGGGGTGGCATGGTAGCATGTCGAGTAAAATATCTAACCTCATTATCTACTATCTATATAGGACTAGTAGTAGCTATGGGAAGAGAGTGAAGACAATTGATAGGTTGAGGTGGTGGAGGGAGAAAGGGTGTCAATTGGACTCTCTGGTGATGGGTAGTGACTATGGGAAGAGTAAAATGGACCATGAAACATAGCTTGACATGGGATAGAGGGTCTAAGGGAAGTGAGGCAAGAGATATATTAGCATTTTTAATAATCACTCCCTTAATATCATCCCATATTATGAAAAGTAAGCATGGAATGTAGAGAATGAAGCTTTGTATTAACATATGGTAGACTTCATCATTCATGTACATGATAGGACCATGTATGGTCTCCTTATTATTTTCAAGAAATGCAAGAAAAAATTATAAATAAGTGAGATACATACATACATACATACACACACACACACACACACACACACACACACACACACACACACACACACACACACACACACACACACACACACACACACACACACACACACACACACACACACACACACACACACACATATATATATATATGTGAAATCTAATTTTAGATGTAAGGTGATACCTTAAAAGCAAATGGGACCTAGTATATGCAGCTAAAGTTTTGAAAAATGATATTTAAAAAAAAAATTACTATTAAATTTTAAAAATTAAAGTGAATTTTTGAGTTAAATATGCAGGTAAAAAATCAAAAAATTATTAGAAAAGTTTTTATTTGAAAGGACCTAGTGGATCCAGCTAGGGTTTGGAATAAAAATATATTTTTAAAAATTACTATGGAATTTTAAAATTTAAAGTGAATTTTTTATTTAAATATGCAAGTAAAAAATTAGAAAATATTTCTAAAATTAGTAAGAAATTTTTCCTAGGGTTTCTAGGGGTTTTATGCAAAAAAGGACCTAGTAAATTTCAACTAGGGTTTGGAATAAATTACTTTTAAAATTACTAAGGTAAGTTTAAAAATTTAAATGTAGGATTTTGATTTAAATATTCAAGAAAAATAAAAAAATATTGGAAAAAATCTGAAAGAATTTTCCCTAGGTTCTTAGGGTTTTTGTGCACAAATAAAGTAAGTCAAGTTCACCAAATGATTTAACAGTTTTAAGAATATTAGAGTATTATTCCTAATTTAGTTAAAATTATGAGATAATTAAATTAATAATAATATTATGATAATTAAGCCAGTAATTTATATATTTTGATTGTAATTTAAACCTTCCTAAAAATAGTAATAAGTGAGGAGAAATGTAACTTAGCTTAAACAAGATTGAGATGGCTAAGATAGAAGTTTGTATTGGCTATGCAAGACTGGGATACTATCAAAAATCAAGATTTGGATTTCATTAAAAAAAATGATAGGAGTACCAAAAATAGGACACTTCAAAGTCTAGCACTACTGTCCAGGTCCTATTGCTGTTGTCTAAACTAGTCATAGAGATATGAGTTTTCTAGGTTTTGTTTGCTATCCCTATATTAGCCTGCCTATGAAATTTCATGTCTTGAATATAGATTAATATCTTTATGTATCTGATTTAATATCCAACCATAGGTCTTCCTTGTGCTTGAAATTGAATGAAAACTTGGAGAAAAAGGAGGGTTTTAGTGTTTGTAAGATGCACTGAACATTTATCCACACCCCTTATGTGGGAATGCTTCCTACATACTAAGACTCTGAATAGGGATCAAGCCATATGCATTTCTCCCACTTGATGTGTTTTGTGTGATAGTGTAATTAGTATGAAAAAATGCTAAAATAGGTGTGCTTGATGTGGCCAGGGATTGGTATGATGGTTTGAATGAGCTTGTGGATGTATTCGCTAGTTTTATACAAAGAATAGGAAAAATTGCCTTAGTGGTCTTGCTTGTATTCTTGCTTGATTTTGAAAATAATTTTAAAAAATTCCAAATGAACTTTGAATGGGATTTTATAGAGATCTATTGGTCATGGGTTAAATGCAATCATGTTAGGTCGACATAATGATGAAGAGAAATCAAGGGGAAATGGTCAACTGAGCTTGAAAGGTGATTAGATAAGAGTGTTGGAAAGACAACAACCTAGGGTCCAGTGATATATTCCAACTTAGGAACAATTATCTTGAGCATATGAGACCTAGGGTAATGGAATAAGCATGGAAAACTGGTCCTGGCTAAGTTGGAATGAGGTCTTGAAAGCCTACGAATGATTAGGAATTAGTAAAAAGATGCCTAGAAGGGTCATGAAAGCATGAAAGATGGACCTATGAATTGGGTGTCATAAGCCACACTCAAGCTACCAATTTTCACATTTTATATGACTAAATCTTACCAAAGCATTATCGTAATAAATTTGACCTAATTTAAGACTTAAAGTTGACATAATGTTGAACTTACATAATGTCGCACTAAAATTTGACATAATGTTGATCTTAAAATTGACATGATGTCACACTTGAAGTATGTATATATTTTCACTTGGAGACAAGTTAATGTTATACTTAAATTTGAATTAATGTTATAGGTAATTTCATACATAATTTTTAACTTAACATCACCTCAAAGAGAAACATAATGGCAAGGTTAAATTCTAACTAAAGTCATACATAATGTCAAGGTCAAAGTTAGGGAAAACTAAAAAAGAATTACATGCTAAATATGACTCTCACATTAGGTTAAATATAAGTTAGAATCACCACTAAGATTAGGTTAAAGTCACCCTAAATAATTCCCATAAATTTAACATTAAAATTGACCTAACATCATCTTCACATTTGTGATGTTGGGCTTAATTTACATGGATTTGATCATGGTGTACATTAACGTTGGGCTTAAATTCAGACTAAATTTGCATGCCCAAATTTAAATCCACCTTTGATAGGTTGATTTTGAATTTGGATAAATTTTATTTTTGAAGATGTTTTAACTTTATATTGACTTAAAGGGGAATTCAATCTAAATTTAATCATAGAAAAAATGGTGTTATTTCAATAATGAGATTTTGTACATAAATTTCACAACATAAGTGTTAGTGTAAAATTTATTATCGAGTAGTGAGTAAATGATGGCTTACTATATTATATAATATTACTCTTCAAAATATTTATGGTTATTAAAATTATTTGTTAGACATATTAAATAGATGAGTGAAGATGATAGTGGTCAAATATTATAATTTTTTGGGTTGCAAATTATTACACCATATTAAAATAAAATTATGGTTAATTTATATTAGATTTGTTTTAAATAGGGGTGTAGACATGTAAATTAACATTTATTTATAAAATAATTAAGTTGTGACTAATATTTATACACACTTAGGTCATGTTTAATTCTACGGTTCTTGACATCAATTCCTTCACTTCTATGTAAATGATCTATTCCTACAAGTAACTAATGATAAAAAAAAATTATTTCTAAAAAACTCAAGTTTACTCTCTATATGATCTAGACTTGAAATTTATTTTTATTTGTTTCTCAAATAAGGTTGCTCTTTTAGGATAATCTTACTCATTGGTAGCGTCTGAATTTATCGACTTTGTCATCTTTCCTTATAACATCAAGTTTCTCAAAATTAAATAATCTTGCATGTTTTGTAAGTCCCATATTAAGGAATTCTAAAATGATATATCCTTAAAAAATATGGGAGGTACCATATCCAATTTCATACATCCAATAGTTAGACCATATGGGAGGTAGCACATCCAATTTCATACCATTTTACAATTTTCCATATCCAAGCATACATTACGAATACCAAATACAAACATACCAAAAGACCATGATAAAAATTCCTAATTCAACTATGTACCATATGAAGAGATCAAGAGCACCTAAACATGTTCCTATTTATGGCTACTTCAAAGAAACCATAAAACATGATAGATTATACATTGACATGTATTGCACCTTGACATGTTCCTTGGTATTACCACTAGTTTATTGGACCAGGTTCCCAGTGGGGAGATACCTATGAGCATCCATGGGATAAGATCATAGGATATTTATTTCTTTTTACATATTCTAAAAATACCAAAAAATTGAAAACTTCATTTTTTTTTTGAAAACTACATATTTTATTGGTTTTTTAAAAATTTATGTGTTAGTTTCATGTTAATGGATATCATATTAGTTACTTCTACATAAACATGTTTCAAACTTCTATTTTAGTGTGATACATGCATACACAAATACATGATCTATGCACTTCTAAATTCTAGGTTTTCCCTCTCTCACATCATCAAGATATTGGGGGCATCCACTTCTATGATCGTGATGTTTTTAGGTTATATCACTCTATGGGAACTTTACATTATCATGTTTTGAGATCATATATGTAATTACACATGCATTTATCCATGCTTATATCTTCTATAGTGTATTGGATATGTTATATCATTGAAGCTTTTGCTAACATGTTGGATCCATGGGATACTATGATATGTTTATGATGGTTACTTGTGATTACCTTTATGCACTTAATTGATTATATTGCCTTGCTATTATATTATTTGTTGAGCATTTGAATCTACTCCATTCTATATGGCCCCCATGCCTTTGCTTGCTTATTTGACATTTAATATGTCATTTCTTGTTGTACGGACATTTGAATATGCCATTATTACTTTTGTGGACATTGGAATAAGTCATGTTTGTTTGATTGTGCATCATTTGAACATGCCCCTTATTTGTGGTCTCCTTAGACCATTGCCTTTTGAATTGTTTTTTAGTGCTCTTGTGTGTGTGCTTGATTTACTTGTTGAGGTTGTAATTTTGATATCTAGATGTTTCCATGATATTTATCATGTATCTTAGGCCTTTTTGTGATCACATTCTATGCACTTCAATGATACATTTACCTATACATATTTTCCTATATGCTACATGGTTAATTCATAATTATATGGTTATCTTATCCCTTTGAGGTGAGGTAACTACCAATTTATATTCTTCCCTCACCTCAAAGGGGTGGGCATATTAGTGGGGGCATGTCATAAAGGAATGGTTTAAACACACATTAAAGTTTCAAATTTAGTGGGGGGGGGGGGGGGGTGCATGTCATAGAGACATGCCTTCCAAAAATTCACCATTTTAGATATATACTGGGGGCATGCTTTGGAAGCATGTTCTCCTCACTTATTTAGTAGTTAACATACCTATATTATAGTGGGGGCTTGTTTTATAAACATGATCTCCACATTGGCACTTGTATCATTTTTTCATATTTCTCCATATCTAGTGGAAACATGCTTTGGAAGCATGTTATCCACACTTACACAATTTTTAAATTGGCCAAAACACATAGTTACATGATTCAAATTCACATTTGTGGTATAATTATATACATTGGTACCATTGTTAAACATATGTTCAACATGGGGTATATCTAAGATATGTATGTTATGTAATGTGCACATAATATTGTAAAATTCAAAGTGGTTCATATTCAAAATAATTTCAAAGACTTTTACCACCCACCAGTTTGAACTTTTATGAACTATATTGAGCCAATCTACTGCAGTATTTCTTTCACCTTTTGGTATGGTTGAGATGACTAAATCACTCAATCTTGCCATTATTTTAGGTCAAACTTGATTGTATCATCTAACCTCACTAGTTTGATAGTGTGAGTTGAATTGGTACACTTAAACTCACTAGGTTATAAGCATGATTGGTTTCATGGTTGAGCTAATCTTAACTACTAGGTGGTAATTCATATTTTCTCCAAGGTTGGAAGCATGGGCCCTCCTCTCTCTCTCTCTCTCTCTCTCTCTCTCTCTCTCTCTCTCCCCTTAAATATATGAACTTTATTAATTAATATTTGTCCTAATCTCAATTTTAGTGATTCATAATGATACATATTCCAAATCAAGTTGTTAATAGGTAAGACACTTACATTTATACATAGGTGTAGTCCTAAAACTTTCTCTTTCAAATTTAAATCATTTCAATACTTTAAATTTAAGATTATATACATTGATTATATATTGTAACATGTTGTTGGTTTTTAGGTTATTTACCAACAGAACACTCAAGATGGAATCAAACACAGATAAGTTGTGCATTATTTTCCTTAAGGCTAAAAATTTCATTACTATATTTAAGGGGGAAATGTAGACACTATTTCTAGATTATATATCACCTTAGTCTTATACACTTAGAAAAGTTAAAATTTGGTTGTTCATCTCAGTTATAAACCTTTTCTACTTTTACAAGTCTTAAAATTACTTTCTCTTATGTGTTTTGACATATCTCTTAGTCTAAAAAGTCTTATATTGATGACATAGGCCTTCCATATTATCCATAATGATAAGAACATGATTATCTTATGCCTTTATAAGTTATGATCCTGTACCTACTTTCCTACTCCCTGGACACTTGTATCCCAAATAGACACTTGCATCGATGTAGGTATCCTAATTTGATGCAAGTGTCCAATGCCCTAAAGTCATATAATTTTAAAATTAAATGTATCCTAATGATTAGACTGAGTTATTTAATGTAATTTATTTCTCCAAGAGGATTGGTATAAATACAAGATCAACTATCATTTATTCCTCATCTATGAAAGATCATGCATAGACAAAGGCAAATTATAAAAGCATTCAATAAAGCACTTGATAAAGAAAATATTCCAAATTTTATCATATTTCCATATTATTCATAAGGACAACACATACACAATTCTAAATTACTAAAGGAGAAACCCAAGAGCTTGATTTTCCAAGTTACAAGCTAAGTCATAGTTGTACTTTATTTCCACATATTGCATGATTCACACACAAGTCAACACTTAGGGGATAAATAAATAAGTTTGAGGCCCTATTAAAATTATTTTCTATGTATGTAACACTCATTAACATAAGGGTATTGTGGCATTTTGAAACCATGTGCCCACTAACCCATTTTTACCATAGCCAATATGAGGAAGAAGAAATAGGATTTTTTCTATTTGATAAGGAGTGACAGTCCATGAATCAAATATTAATGAACCAAAGTGAAGTTAGTGAAAAAACCAAAAGTATTGAGGTGGTCTTATCCTCTTCTAGTAGGTATTTCATAGAGGACACTTACGTCCAACACAAACACTAGCATTGTGCAATTATTTCATGCTAACACAAGTGTTCATGGCTATAGAGGCATAACATCTAGAATTTGATGACTATTAAAAAACATTCTTCCAGTCCATTTCCTTCATGTTCTATATCTAGATCTATATTAGCATAAAAAATAGCTAAGTACCTTGTTTTCATTATCATTGTAATATCTATCATAGTTGTACTTTCCATTTTAGCATATCTCAACATAATAAATTAAATATATGTTCTATCTAAGTTTTGTAATTAATTAGCCTACTATAGATCTATTTATCACACTTGTGCTTATCCATTTCTATATTATCAACCCTAAATCCTCCACATCTATATTTTTATGATGAAGAAACATTGTCTTGACATTTTTTGCCTAGCTTTGGCCTCCAACTTACGTTGGAGTAAAACCTAATGTTTTAGATAGAGTAAGATGACCATGTTAGATTTATTACACCAACACAAGTAGGAATGTATTTAGAAATGGGAAAATTTAAAGTTTTTGGGATATCCTTTTTCCTTTAATATCTCCCTTATAGAGCTGTGGAAATATGTCATAAACAAAGTGGAAGAAAAGTTGAATACTAGGTCACCAAACCCCTTTCTAGTGTATGAATTTCAAGTGTGTACTAATATTTTAGCTATTACTCATGTCTAAAAATCCTCTTATTGGTACCCTTTTAAATCTTGCTATTAAAATTAGTTAATATTATCAAAAAAAAATCTTCGTTCTAATGCCAAACAAATGTGGGGGTTCTATAAAGTTGTCTAGGATATTTAGTGTCTTCCTCTTAACAAAAGAGGTATGGGGATTATTAACATGTATAGATAGCACATTTACCTTTATGATGAGTGGGTATTTAAAAACATTAAAGGTAATGAATCCTAGAAAATACTCCTATGTCATTGTACTTCATTTGTATCTATTTATGGTAAACCTAGATGGAAAAATATTGGTTTACACACTTTGTTGACCACTTCTAGTCCTCTCAAAATTGAAGGATCATTTTTAGGAAATAATATTTAGAAATATTATGAAGTGGTTAAGCCTCAATTAAAATTGGTTTGTGATGGTTTTTAGAGTGGTCTCTCCTTAAATTACCACAATCTATGGTGATCTTCTATCATGACCAATATTAGCCTCTCCTAGATGAAAGTCCTACTATAAAAGCTTTGAGACTCTTCAAAAAAAAAATTCAAATGGTTTATACACATGACCAGGCCCCTTGGACCTTACTAAAACATAAATTTAATTTAATTAATTTTGACTTACCATTGATTCTCTACATTTAGGAGTGAATGCTAGATGTCATGCTCCACAAGTTGGGTTTACAACCTCTAGTTTTATGGTGGAAATATTTGAGGTGGAACTATGATACTCAATTCAAGAACTATTATCTAGGCCTCCTTTATCAAGTCATGGTCTTCTTTTCCTCAGATCTTGGTAATCTCAATAGGTGTTGTAAGATTAATTTATTAATTAGGACATGGCTTACCCAACTCTACTAAATTTTGAAGGCCAAGCTTGAATCCAAGCTAACTCTTTCTAGTCTCTAGTCCATTAAGGTATTCTACTTGGGGAGCATGTTTATCACTTTGGAATTACTCAACCCAAGTGTCTAGCATGATCAAGACCTAGGTCCTTTAAGTAAACCTATTAAACGTGCCCCAAAGCTTAGGCTCCTTGGTAGTTGAAACACAACTTCTTTTATCCCTACCATCCTAAATATTTCTCATGATGTTTGGCTCTCTTTGGGGATTATGCTAATTGGTTGAATTATATAGTTTTTTATGGAATTAATTTAGAGATATTATTATATTTCAATTATGGAAAGCTATAAACTCTAATTTATTTAATAATATAAAATCATCTTTTAAATTCTCTATTAATGACAAGGTGTTTGTATTATCTTATGCATGCATGCAGATCTAGTTCCAAGAAGAGAATGTTTCCATGGAGGTTAGACATATGTAAGAGTTACTTGAACACTAGATGATTTCTACCTATACCATGGTCTACATCCCCAAATATCATCACACACATGGTCTACCACCTCCATTTCCTAGACACTAATAAATTTATTCTAGCAACTGCAATCACTTCTCCCCTCCCCCTAAGTATGTGGATAGATTCTACCACTACCATGTGGGAAATATATAATTATTCCCTCTTGGTGGGTTTCAAAAACTAAGCTTAACCCTTCTAATAGTGTGGTGTAGCTTCCTCTTAGGTTAGAAATTACTACTTCTTGGATCTTCTATATCCCATGGATAGATGGGTGGCTCTAGACTTTGCATCAAATGAGCCTTCCTTTTGGAACACTCTTATACCTAAGGATGATCCTCCATCTCCTCCTTTTAATATGATGGATTATGCATAGTTTATTAATGGGGGTTTTATATTTTCTTTGATGTAATTGTATTTCTATGTTTTGACTGATGTTTACAATTGTAATGATTTTTTTAAGCCAGCGTTTTCCTCTAACAGGGAGTTGGGACTTGAATATTAATTGGCTACCTTAATTTGTAACCTTTTATAAATTTTTATTTTGTTAATAATAGTCTTATCAAAGCATTCTAGTAGTAAATTTTACCTATTTTAAGACTTAAATTTGACATAATGTTGAACTTAACTAATGTCACACCAAAATTTGACATAATGTTGAGCTTAAAATTGACATGATGTCGCACTTGAAGTATATTGATACTTTCACTTTAATATAAGATATTGTTATACTTAAATTCAACCTAATGTTGAAATTTAATTTCATACATAGTGTTTTTCTTAATGTCACCTTAAAGACAAACATAATGGCAAGGTTAAGTTCTAGCTAAAGTCATACATAATGTCAAGGTCAAATTCAGGGAAAACTAAAAAAGAATGGCATGCTAAAGATGACTCTCACATCAGGTTAAATATAAGTTAGCATCATCCTTAAGATTAGTTTAAATTCACCCTAAATAATTCCCATAAATTTAAAATTAAAATCAACCTAACATCATCTTCACATTTGTGATGTTAGGCTGAATTTACATGGCTTTGATCATGGTGTACATTAACTTTGGGCTTAAATTTAGACTAAAGTTACATGCCCAAATTTAAATCCAACTTTGATAGGTTGATTTGGAATTTGGATAAATTTTATTTTTGAAGATATTTCAAATTTATATTGACTTAAATGGGAGTTCAATCTAAATTTGATCATACAAAAAAAATGGTATTATTTTGATAATGATATTTTGTACATAATTTTCACAAGTGTTAGTGTAAAATTTATTACTGAGTAGTTAGGAAATGATGGCTTACTATATTATATAAGATTACTATTCAAAATATTTATGGTTCTTCAAATTATATATTAGATATATTAAATAGATGAGTGAAGATGATAGTGGTCAAATATTATAAGTTTTTCAGTTGCAAGTTGTTACATCATATTAAAATAAAATTATGGTTCATTTATATTATAGTTGTTTTAAATGGTGGTTAAGACACATAAATTAAAATTTATTTATGAAATAACTCACTTATGACCTCTCCTTATACACACTTATCTCATGTCTAATTCCATAGTCCTTGAATTCCATTCCTTCACTTTTATGCAAATGACCTATTCCTAAAAGTAACTACTGATAAAAATTTTCTCATTCCAAACAACTCAAGATTACTCTCTAAATAATCCAAACTTCAAATTTATTTTTATTTGCTCCTCAAATAAGGCTACTCTTTCAGGATAATCTTGCTCATTGGTAGTGTCTGAATCTATCAACTTAGTCCTCATTCCAAATAACATCCAATTGCTCAAAATTAAATAATCCTGCACATTTTGTAAATATCATATGAAGGAATTATAAAATGATCACTATAAAGTCAAAATTTCAATCCATTTATTCACTAGAAACTCATATGATTAAAAATAACCAAAAATATCTAAGTACACATTGAGATAAAAGCGCCTATTTTTTCCAATTCACATTTCACACAACCTTAGTAGCCCCAAGGTAAGTCTGAATACAACTCCAGGGTGATAGGTCATTGTTGAAGCACTTAATCACACCATGATTTCACCAACATTTATCATTACACCAATATTTCAAACACATCACCATAACATGGGATATCTTCATAGATTTTGATCCCTCTTTAAAGTATTAGTATGTAGGCAACACTCAACATAGGGGGTGTTGAGCTCAATTAAAACTTCAAACACTAACCACTTTTCCTATTTATTATGTTTTCCCTCATGACTTATCGAGCTAGGGTTTCAAGTGAATAATAAGGTAGACAACATATTACATAGTGAATCACTAAATCTAATCACACAAATAGAGTCAACATATGAAGGCACACAGATCCAAAACTTTAAAAATTACAAAATATCTACTAGACATCGATGTAACCCAAGGACACCAGTATAGGCTACCCTATCTGATTCTAGTGTCCTTGTCGCATAATCAAGCAAAGCCTTTTTCTTGATTCACATCATCTTCATCATATAGTCATACCCTTAATTTCATATTTATATTTATATTACTACCCACATGATTTATAGGTAAGTTATTTTTTATTTGGCACCTTCCCTTTTAACATATTTTCAAATTTATCAAGTTCTAAATTAGTTTGTATCATTTATTGCATATTTGTAGCACTCTAATATTACTAATAATTTTAATAATTAGTATTAAAACTCTCACCTAACATGAAAATAAAATATAAGGAATTTCAATGCAAAATAATAAACCAATGGCAAGTACAAGCCAAATTGGTTGGGTCCATATGTGATTATAGAAAAAAATGAGACAAAATTTTATTGTTTGGCTTTTCTTAAAGGAAGAACAACCAAAAATCAAATGAACATTATGCATCTACAATAGTTTTATACTAATATATATATATATATATATATATATATATATATATATATATATATATATATATATATATATATATATATATATATATATATATATAATGGAATAATCTAGAAAATTCTAAAAAACATGACCTATGCATGCTTTATTTAATTCATTTACATTAGTTGATTTTTGCTCAATATATGCATTATTTCTCTAAATCTAGGTTTATATCAAACATGATTCATAAGTGTACTTGAGTGAGTTTCATAACATATAGGTTGTCATTTGAGGATGAAGTTGTTAGTGATGATATTGTCTCATGGCCATAAATTTTACACAAACAAAACTCCTCTAATGCAGACAATAACACACTGCATTCTTTTCTAATTCCACTAAACTTGTCCCAATGAACATAGAGTCTAATGTTTTGTATTTGAACCAATATAATTATTTATATAACTTTTATGTATCATATCAAGTTCACTAGGTGGTCAAATCATAATACTATGTCCCATTAGCCAGCTAGCAAAAATTAAAAAATATATCCTAAAAATAATTAATGATTTTGAAAAAATGGAAAAATGTATATGCACTACATATTTATATAATAGTATAAAAGATATTTATTGATTAATTTCAATGACCCAAACTCAAGATATGTTAAGAAGAAGATGAAAGTGTATGTGGCCTCTTTATGCCAAAATTTGGAACACACTATTATGCTTTGACCTTGCCAAGGGCCTCTTTTGTGGCCTCTTTCGACTTGTTATTTTACTTAGGTTTTATCACTCTTTGATTATCTATTTTGTTCCTACTATAATAAAACACATTTTATAAAATATTTACACATTTTCTCACTTACTTTCACATTTTTATCTTACTGGATACTTGAGTTGTTGAATATACTAGTGTTACAAGTTCACAATGTAGATCAAGTTCACTTATTCATGCATGCTTTTTGTGTTTGCATTATTTATTAATGTCTCATGTGTGTATTCAACTTATTTTAATAGTGAGCATTTAGACATTTTATTGATTGTGGTTATAAGTCTTCATTATGTGTTTATATGCATGTGAGTGACATTTGAACATGTCCCTTGCATATGGCCCCTTGGAATTTATTGTGTGCTTTGTGGCATTTTCATGTGCTATTTATGTATGTGTAATTGCCATGACACTTGTTTGTTTAGTTTTTGATGCCATGATGGATATTGATGTAGGAGCATCAAGAAAATGCAAATGTAATTATGTAAATAACTCACTTTGTCATGCCATAAATACTTCAGAGGTCATAGAGGTCATGTGAAATGCCAATAAGCATACATATAATTCTTCAATTATGGTTTTATAGATGATTTGGACTTTTCCTCTAGAATGTTGTATTTAAATATTTAAATTATTATGAAGCTTTAACCATTTTGAATGGGGTAGGAACTTGATAAAAGGGTCCTAGAGACCTATTAGTTAATGTAAAATATCTCAACCTATGCAAAATCATCTAAGAAATATCTATAAGAGTCTATTGCTATGTTGGAGAAGGGATAAAGGTCAAAGAAAGGAAGAATAAAATTAGATCTTGAGAGAATCTTGGAAATATCCTCATCCAAGACTAAGTTTTTACATTGAGATAAGTCTCCTATCATGATGATAGGGGTTAAACAAAAAAATAAACAAATATAAGTCAAGTCTTAGAAGTGAGTCGTGGTGGAGAAGAGATGAAGAATAGAAGTAAATAATCTACTTCATGTGGCAGAATTTTGTACATTTGTTTGTAAGTTCATTTATGAATAAAAAGAGGATGTTTGAGATTGATTAATATATTTTAAGAAATAAAATATGTGTGAATCCTAAGGTAGAACTTGTAGATGAAAACTTGAATATCACGGTCAACTAGGAATGGATCAACATAATCAAAATCTGTTGGTAAATTGGTTAATGGTTTTTGGTGTATTATGTAATGATGATTCAATTAATTATTGATTTGGTGTGCAATGCCTTTATAATAAAATCCATTCTTTTCCATATTGATCAAGGTACATGTTAATTTAAATCAATGGAATTTTATAATATTATTTAATTGCATTGTGTTGTGTAAGATTTAAGTAGTTGATAAAGTAGGCTTGTTTGATGTTGAAGGTTCAGAAATCTATGACAAGTATTTTTGATAACCTGAACAAATGAGGAAAGTGACTCATTGGCATAAGAATTTTATTATATGTCACTTTTGTATGATATAGAAGTTATAAAATTGTTTGACTCTGAAAAAATATAGATTCTATAAAATAAAGAAGACCGAGATAAGATCTCAAAGAATAAAGTTTAAACATATTTATTAAAATATAGAATTCCTCTTAGTGTTTCTATTTTGAATGTGCAGTTATGACAAAATGTTTTCTATGATTTGTTCACTAATTAGAATGGAAAGAATTAGACAGATTGAAAGTATAAAATTATCTATTGTTAGACTATTTGGTTTCCATTTTGGTCTGAATGATTCTATGTAAGATTACAAAATTTACCCAGATCCATAAGAAATATATGTGTCATGCAGTATGAAAGGATTATTAAATAATCGATAAATTAAAGCTTGCATAAATATTTGGAAATTAAGTATTAAATTAGTCTTGTAAGACCAAATATTCTAGGGATGATTTGGAGAACATTTGAAATAAATTTTGGCTTGTTACTTAGAAAAGTAGTGGCTTGGGTGAACTTTTATAAATGGCAGAATTGATATTATTAGCAATTTTTTACACCACTATTATCACTAGAGTAGAGGAAATGAATATAAAGGACACAAAAGGTTGAAGTTTGTTCAAATTAATAGTACAAAAGAGCTGGTAAGTTCTCCAAGAATAAAAGGCAGGAATACTCTCATTAGTTTTATCAAAACCAATAGTGTTAAGGAAATAGATTGTTTTTTTTAAAATATATATTATGAACATCATTATGCTTAAGAGGAAAAATAATAGAGATTAAGATAGATCATAGAGTACAAGAGTATTTAAAAGGTATTTATGAATGGTTAATACACGACAATTTTGCTTGAAGACAAAAGTTAGTTATGGCTACAACTCAGAGTATGAAAGATCAATATGGTATGTTATCAGACTGTCAAGAAAGGTTTATGTAAAAAGTAGATCAATGTTTTTTAAATCTCTCTAGTTTCATAATAATTGGTTTGCAAATTCAAGTAATGTTCTACTTGAAAATGAGATCTCCTTAAGAAGTTGTATATTGAAGTTTGAGTGGGTTTAAGCCTTTGTCAAGTGAATACATTTTTAATAAATCAGTAATAAGGATTTGAAGTTGATACTTGTTTCATGAAGGAAGTTATTTAAATTTTAAGATTTTTCAAAATTTTATATAGGATTATTCAATAGCTTATATTGTGTTGATCTTGGACCTAATTTCAATTAAGATGTTCATTAAGAGTCAGGTGAAGACAATGAGATGACCATGTATCATCAAATATCATGTGTATTAAAAAAAAATTCAATGCCATGATGGATACCATTCATCCTCCCTGAGTTGTTATATTCAATTTCAAATACTCAATAAAAGATCATTTTTACCATGTTTTTGATTGTTAACATCTCTCTAGATCAAACACTATGTATGTTTGGTTAAACATACACCATATATTATTATAGTACTCAGTTTATTTATGATGATTCCATGATCTCTAATGTTATCATTACTACTTCATATTTCAATCATTTATAAAATATCATTCACATAACTTTATTATTTTGAGATAAGCAATTACATAGGATTTAAAACTCACCTCAAAAGAGGGGACATACAAGGTGACTTGTCTTAGAGACTAAGTTGCAATAGTACACTACAAAAATAAGAAAAGGTAGTTTTTACTTAGTTGATTACAAGTCATACATATAAATTATTCAAAAATTAATTTTAGACAGCAATGCTCCATTCATACAATGTCATAGGTTAGCCATGTCGAAAATAACGTGTTGTTGGCCCAACAAGCAAGGAAACAATAATTTCTAGAAGAATCATAGATAGTTATAGAAAAATTGAAATTGGTATATAAAATCATTTTAGATGAATACTTAGGTTTGTCTCAAATTTATGCCTTGATTAGAGGTATCATGTGAAGTATGTGTTCCATATTATCATATAGATTTTTGCTCAGAAAATCACTTGATATTGCTTAGATTTGGAATCAATATGATTAGATTATCAGATTGGGGCATTCCCATGGCACATAAGCACTTCCTTAGTCATTTTTGCACCAATTTCATAGAAGGAATGACATTTCATGTCATTCTCTATGGTGTATGCACCAAATTCAGATTATGCTATTTTTTGCACTAGTTTTACATAAGGTTTATACTTGTTTTGAATAAAAAAGGACTATTATTCCATCTGTAATGATTGATTCACCTTTTTACATTAGTATTTCACCAAAATGATCTATTGGAATTCATACAAGGATTCCAAGTTACTCTAATAATTTGAGTGTATGATGATGGATTCAAACACACTTTTGAGTTCTTAAGCACAATCTCCTATCAATGAGTATTGAGGCATGCACAATCGAATCCAAGTATTTTAACCTCTACAATCATAATGTTTTGCACTAAAAAAAATGGTTTGTGTACCAAATCAAGTGTATTCATTCCTTGTTATTTAATCTATAAGTTTTTCCCCTTACTTGCATGATTTTAATTCTAAGTAAGGACTAATATATAAATTTTTCATTACAAGATCACATGAAGCATAGTTAAGTGTGTGGCCTACATTAAAGTCTTTTCTTCGTAGGTAAGTTCAATTATAACTATTTTTCTTTTACTCTAGAAAATTTTATTTTGATACATTACTAGAATAGAAGGGGGAATATATATATATATATATATATATATATATATATATATATATATATATATATATATATATATATATATATATATATATATATATATATAAATTAACATTTATTACTAAAATAATTCAATTGTGATCAATCCTTATACACACTTAGATCATATATAATTTCATGGTCCTTGATGTCATTCCTTCACTTCTATGTGGATGACCTATTCCTACAAGCAAGTAATGATGAAAAAAATTTCATTCTAAATAGTTCAAGCTTACCTTTTAACTAATCCACACTTTGATCTCATTTTTCTTTGCTCCTTAGAGAAGGCTTTCTCTTTTAGAATAATCCCACTTACCGGTAGTGTCTAAATCTACCAGTCACATGCTCCCACTATTGTGTGTAGTTCTAGTAGTGTTAGCAGCTAAGAAAGGAGGAGAATGGATAATATGCACTTATTTTAGAACCATTATTACTTGATACACTTAATTACATATTTTCATTTCCATGAATGGATGATTTGATTGATTTTTTGACTAGAGTATAATACTTCACAAAGATTGACTTGAAGAGTGGACATTACCAAATCTGTATAATGAAAGGTGATAAGTAGAAGACTACGTTAAAACCATATTAAGGATTATATGAGTGACCAATCATGTTGTTTGGTTAAATTAATGAATTGATTACAGTCATAAGACTAATCAATGAAGTCTGGAAACCATTTCTTGGTAATTTTTTGTTAAGCACAAAATATACTGAGAGGGGGGGGTGAATCAGTATATATATCTTATAAAAATTTTCCTTAATCAAACATTCAAGATATGTAATAAAACTCAAATAATAAACATCACACAAGAAAGAGAGAGACACTAGATATAACGTGGAAACCCAATGTGGGAAAAACCACGGAGAACAATCTCAAGTATATTAGTGAGAACAAACCCACAGGAGCACCATACCCCTTTGCCAAGTACCAACCTCAGCTACAATTCATGAGCACCAACCCACATGAGCATCATCCACTTTGTGTAAACCACACACCTATCTCTCAATGTTGCTAAATCAACAAATGATAGTTCAATACAACATCTCTTTCCTTTCTCTCACCTTTGCTCTTCTAAGCTAGATAATACAATATCAAATTAACCTCTCACACTCATATTACAAATGGATACTAAAGCCTTTATTTATAGCTTTCAAAATGACCTTTGGTCTTCCCCCTTTGTGACCCTTCAATCCTCATGGAAAATGGCGCCAATCTTGGATGACCCTTCATATCCAAGCATTTGAAAAGTTATGTGGTGACCCTTCATGACCAAAAACGTCCTTCCCACTTTTGTCTTTATCTTTGGTGACCTTTTGTATTCCTTAAAGTCTCCCTTCATGAGAAATTCGCCCTTACTCTTTTGTCTTCACTTGGTGACTCTTGGTATTCCCCAAAATGACTCTTCATGGGAAAATGCATCCCATCCTTCTTTTGTCTTTACCCCATGGCTCTTCGACTTCTCCATGGGCCCTTCTTTTGTCTCATATGCAACCAAAAATATATTCGTTAATATTAAATAAATATTAACTCATATTAGCCAAGATAAACAATATTAAATGCAATGGGGCCTTTATCATTAATAATGCTAAACCTTTGACATCAATGACAATATTTCCAACATTTTTTTCATTGTATGTCTACTTGAAATATTGAATTTAAGCATGATGAATAAATAACACTTAGTGCATTTGAGACAAGTGTTCTAGTGATTGCGGAATGAGAAGTTTATAGTAAATTTGAAAAAATTTGGATTTATAAAAAATGAGTTGGTATGCTTGGGTTTTGTGATTTCCCAAGAAGATTTGAAGATGGAATAAGAAAATGTTTGAGATATCGAGGGGCCATCACCTAGAAGCATGTTTGAAGAGTGAAGATTTCATGGTCTCACAATTATTTATAGGAATTTCATTCAAAAATTTAGTGGGATGTGTCAAATGATCACCAAAATGATACACAAAGATATAAAAAATATTTTTTGGAGAAAAAAGGAAACATAGTTTTTAACAATTGAAGAAAAAATTGAATAAGTGGCAAGTGTTGGCATTCCCATATTTTAGTGAGGTATTTTATGTAGATTATGATGTGAATTTTTTAGTGACAGGAGTTATGGTGATACCATGAGGTACATTGTTTAATTTAGAAAAATAAAATGAATGTTGTGAAGAATAAGTTTCCAATATTCATGAGTTATATGCCATAGTAGAAGCATTTAAGTATTGGAAGCATTACTTTTGTCTAAGAGAATTGTTGTTTAATTTAGAATTTTTTTTTAATGTTGTGAAGAATAAGTTTCCAAGATTTATGAGTTATATGCCATAGTAGAATCATTTAATAATTGGAAGCATTACTTACATAGTTGAAGAAAAAATTGAGTAAGTGACAAGTGTTGGCATTCCCATGTTTTATTGAGGTATTTTAAGTAGATTATGATGTGGATTGTGTAGTGATAGGAGTTTTGGTGATTCCATGAAGTATATTGTTTAATTTAGAAAAAAAAATTGAATGTTGTGAAGAATAAGTTTTCAATCTTCATGAGTTATATGCCATAGTAAAATCATTTAAGAATTTGAAGCATTAATTTTATTTAAGGGAATTTGTGTTCTATGCACACCATTCAACATTGTAATTCATATAAAGTCAATGCAAATTGATCCCAAAAAATTAAAAAGTGGGTTTAGTTTCTATAGTTTCTCATTTATGATAAAGCATAAGAGTGATAACTCAAACATAATTTGAGATGCACTGAGTAGGTAGTGTCTCTTGTTGAAAAAGATGCTAATGGAAGTCTTAGGCATTTAATGTCTAAAAGAGTTTTATGCAGAAGATGATTATTTCAAAGAAGCATGGAAAATATATGAAAAACCAATAAGTGTGAATAAAATACAATGTTTATATTATTTTGTGAAAGAATGATTGTTGATATGAAGAGCACAATTATGCATACCTAGAGGTTTGATTCATGAAAAAATCATTAAAGAGAAGCATAGTGGTGGTTTAAAATATCATTTTTATTATGAAAAAACATATACACTAGTGGAAGAGAATTATATTTGGCCAAAGATGAGTGCAAATGTATGTAAATATGTTTAAGAGTGCATATTTTTCCTATTAGCAAAAGGGATAATTCAAAATTTAGGGTTGAATTAGTCATTACCTATTTTGGGAAACCATGGGAAGATATCAACATAAATTTTGTTGTAGGATTTTATGTAACATGGAGGAGACATGATTCCATTTTCATTATTTTGGATAAATTTTCAAAGATTGCATATTTTTTTGTATGCAAGAAAAAATGTGATGCAATATATACATTACTAACTTATATTTTTAGAGAAGTTGTAAGGCAACATTGATTGTGGTACAACATAGTATCAAACAGGGATGTGAAATTTCTTGCACACTTATGGAAGACAATGTGTAAGAAGCTAGACATTGAGCTATAGTTTAGTTTTGAATATTATCCTTAAACAGATGGATAGAAGAATGTAGTTAAATAAATTGGTAATATTATTCCAATGTTTGATTGAAGGGAAGTTAAGAACATGGTATTTAGCTTTGGCATAAATTGGGTTTTATTATTAAAATTTAGTTAATCAAATCACTTGAAATATGACATTTGATATTTTACATGGTAATATTCAAAGATGAGTCACAAAATTAGTGTTCAATAAAAATATTTTGTTGAATGCAACTTAAATCAATAAGTGTGCAAATAATTTGAAATAAGCGTTATAATACAAGCATATTTTAGCTATGACATGAAGATAAGTTTAATGTCAAGTTGGAGACATGGTCTTAGCATATTTGAGGAAGGAAATATTTCCTTAGTGGACATATAATAAGTTGAATTAGAAGATTGGACCATGCAAAGCATTGTGAAAGTTTGCTACAATTGCATATGAAATTGATTACCTTAAAGGGATAAACATATCACCTATTATAAACATGAAGTATTTGTGTCCTTATCATGAAGGGTGGAATAATGGAAGAAATAATAAATGTAGATTCAAAATAAGTTGATTAGGTAGTGCAAATGCTTAAGAAGGCATGCGAGGAAGAATAATAGTTGGTTTATTCCTTATTTAGTAAGTAGATACATGAAAATGAGTTTAAAGAGTATTTGATAAAATGGAGGTCCAATAAAATTGAAGATGAAACATACATATAATCACATCCGAAGCTTTCAGACAAGTAATACTAAGAGTAGGGATCTTATAAGCTGCATGAAGAAGAGTTCATGTATCTTTACTACCTAGGGTATATGGTGTACATAGGAATTTGAGTTCACAAGTAATCCCACATCAAAAACATAAATGTTTGGTTTAATAATATGAAACTTTGAATTTGAGTGCAAGTTTTATTAAGTGGACAAGTTATTCGTGAAGTATTATGTATGCATGTTTTTTTTTTCTCCATGCAAATTCAATGGTGCACACAACTTGTATTTTTTTTTAGGCTTTGAAAAATGTATATGAAAAGGTATTTATTTAGGTTTGTACCTTTCTCTAGTTATGGAGAAAGTGGAGAAAGTGATTGAGGTCTTTTGTTATAGGAAGAGTTATAATGTGCAACATTGCTTTGGGAAGCTTACGATATATTATGCAAGATGGTTGTATATATCAGCGAAAATGTGACGATCATTTCGCAATGAGTCTTCCACATTTTTTGTGAAGGGTTACAACTTAAATTGTAAGTTGCAATCTTTACATTTCATTTTTAGTGTACTGTGTTATTATGAGATCTTGTGAATGTCAACATGTCTTAATATTTTATGTCATGATGTCATGATATGTAATGTCGTGATGTGATATGGATCATTAGGAATGTAATAAGAATTTAATTATTTTAACACATAGTAATGAGTTAGAGGTGAACTGTATTATGAGTCTTTGGGATTGTATCTTATATTAAATGCTTGTAATGGGTGGTTGAGTTTGTTTTGATGCATTATTGGAATTAGGTGGGTCTTGTGCCTACATAAACTTACCATTACACTTTATGGGGAGTCAGTCAATGAAGAGTTTATAAATTGAGAGGGCTAATAACGAGTTTAGAGTTAAAAGAGAGGTAGCTAAACTTACTAAAATCATGAGTTAACAAACATAAGTCTATGGATCTAATATTGTAATGCATTGGATTAGAGATTTTTGTTTATTGTTATGTGAAAGATGTAATTCCATCATTTAAGTTAAATAAATAACCTTTGTTCCATTTCTACATTTCATTTCATTGTGTTTCAACTTGTGAGATCTAAAGGCTTTGTGGTATATGGCATCCCTTTATTAATAACACTTAGCATGATTGCATCAAGTTGGGAATTCCTTCCCCAATTAGTCCTCCTTTCCCAATCACATCATAATGGTTGTGGTAAAGCAATGTATATGGAACCTTTTTTGGGGTATACTTTATTCTTTAATTTTTTAATAATATAAATTTTTAAAAGAAAATGAAAACATTAAGACATTGATGATTGATTCCCTCAATTAATGATGTCTATTTTGTTTCCAGAATTTACCTCTCAGTCATGAGAATTTCTAACTATGTTACCAATGACTAAATCATTAATGGACAAAATTCCATGATACTCTTTCCTTGGGGATGTTCAAAGAATCTGTAAAGGCATCCATCAATGATAAAATGATACATGCATTTCTAAGATTTCCTACACTTATTTCAGTCAAACCTTTTTAGATGTTTGAGAGTTCAAAAGAAAATGAAAATAAAGCCCAAATTACAAACAAGATCCTAATGAACAATTTCATTGCAATGTTAGATGTGAATAACAAATCTAAACACTAAAAGGATGCTACCAACAACACCACGTCTATCTCAAAAATTACTATTGTTCTTTCTATCTCAAAAAGTGAGTGTGCAACTAACAGCGACATTTCTATGAGCAATTGTAAGGTTGGAAGAAAGTATTTAAAGAATCTATCTAGGTGCTTTAAATACTTCCTATCAAACTTACAATAATACCTATAGACGCTATTGCTAGTTAATATTAATGTTCAAAAGCAATAAAATAAAATAATGATTAAAATATCTGTTAAACATCCACTGAAGGGACTAACGCCGCAACAAGGTGCTAGTTTGTATCATGTTTCGCCGTATTTGTCTTTTTCCGAAATCAATATATTAGTTTTTAGCTAAAAGCAAACAACAATAATTGAGAAATCAAATAAAATGTTCCAAAATACATTTACAAAATGTTATAAACTGAGCAAATTGGAAGATATTGAGAGAATACATGAATTAGTATGTTACAGTGTGGCCAATCCATTCCTTCATTCCATGCAAAGACAATATAGATATGTGGGCCAAGTAGAGATAGTCAAAATTTCTGGCCCAGATAATCCCTATCTTTAAGACACCAATTTATCATCAGTGCAATTTGCTCAGTAGCAATAGCATTAATTAGAATGAAAACAAACCAAAACAGTGGGCAGTCATCAAATCCATGGCCTCCATTAGCATCATTACTAGCCTTCCTCCATAAACCTTATCTTCGGTGAGGATTTTGGCATGTACAATTTCCATAATTCAAGTGCCTTTGTAGTGTATTTCCAACCAGATTGCGAGCTGCTCCGCCTGTTTTTAGCTTTTGGTTTCCTGGAGTTTGGCCATTTCCTTACTTATACTTTCATGACGTGATTCCATCATTTTTGCCCATGCCTCCATCTTCTCTTGCTTCACTTTTAGCTTTTCAACCTCTTGCTTTAACTTGTCTATCTCTCTATGAGGCTGTTGATCTGGATTGCGAACAATTTCTGCCCAAATTCGGGATACATGATTGCCTCCTGCACATAGGCGTACCGTTGATAGGAATTTGGACAGAACATTAAAAAACCCAATAACAGTTTGATTGAATTTCAGGTCCTATTCATGCAAGGTTAACTATAAGGACACAGATAATGCATTTTTCCATATTTAACCATCAACAGACTGCAATTATCATGACAAGGTGCTCTCGAAAATGTGGAAAATGTCCCGTGGTTTTTTGAGAAGTGTTAAACTATAACTCTTTCGACAAAATTTGAATTTTAATCACGCTTCTATATAAATTACGTTAAATATAATAATTGTAAGGCTTATAAACTCCTAAAGTCTTCGTGGTTGTCTTGTATATCAAAACCAGATTTGTATATATACAAAGCACAGTACTAAAGGCGAATTATTGTCAACAGACATCGTTTTAGATCTAGTCTGAATCTTCTTTACGTTGAGGAAATGACTTGGAATTTTCATTAATATAGCCATGTGGTGTTTCATAAATCTGAGTATAAATCTATCTAATGTCAATGCTCTCTCTTTTAGAGGCGGTATAAATCAACTATTCTGTGTTGTTCAATTTTTTAAAATGGCTACAATGGTCTACAAGCTCCCATGTTCAATTTGCCTGAAATATTTTTTGTTCTTAAAATTCAAGATCAATTTTTATCGTTACCCATTTGTATGCCATTACTTCGGCCTATAAAGAAAGGAAGGGTTCCTCTTGGAGCAACTTGGAATCACAGCATTAGAACACATTATATTTTGTGTATTTAGTTTGTTCTTGAATTTTTTTTGGTTTGGGTTCTCTGAGTTATATAGATATCAGCATCTCCATTCTTAAATAATAGATTATAATAATCTAAATATACATTTAAATAAAGATTTTTTTTGCTACACTGTCACGATGAAGGGATCAATTCTATCAAAGTTCTTTAAGATTAAGAAAAAGCTTTTAAATAAAATTATTTGAAACACTTGTATTTACAACTAGGTTTTAGATTACATTAAACAGTTCAATCATCGAGATAAAGAAAAAATATATAAGAATTATATATCGGATCTCCTTATATAGATAACTTAATAAGACAAAATATGTTCATTTAGTGATTTAAAAATAATAATAATAAATGTATAATCAATTATTACAATTAATTAAACTATAAATATTATTATGAAAACATCAAATGCACATATTTTAAAGTGAAAGGTTTCTTCTCAAGTTATTCATGATGGGTATTCATGTGTGGCTCAAAACTACATTCTTATTCCTATTCAAAATTTGGGAATGTTTACCAATCTTCACATCATCTTTAACCGTTGTTTAAAATAATGATTAGTTTTTAAAAAGACTTTGACGTCCTCAATGTGAATGGTATGCTTCATTTTATAGGAGTAATCCACAAATGTTTTTTTGTCCCCTCTCCAAATGGATGCCTGTAACATGCTTTTTTACCCTTCTTTCAATTGAATTTGTGATTCCCCAATGTAAGGGACTCAACAAGAACATTCAATTTTATACATTTTTAGGAGAACTAAAAATCTCACCATCATTCTCGTACAATCATTATAAAAAATTGAAGTCTAAAAAAGAAGTAGTTTTGGAGGTTCAATATTTGGAAACATTCCCCATACTCACTTAATTTGACGATTATTTTTAATTTTTGTTCATATTGAATGTTGGAGCTTCAATATTTTGTATAAGCCAAAACATGCACCATACTCATTAATTCTGAGTATTTTTTATGTTTATTCAGATTAAATGTTATTTTTATGTTTATGTAATATTTATCATTAAAAAATTATATCATATCTCCATGTCAATAAATAATAAATGAAATCCATGCTGTTATTATTAGATTGGATATCTTATTTGTATTTAAAATATCTAAACTAATATAATTATTTATAATTAAAAATAAAAAATAAAAAATCTTTAAGTTGAATGTGACAAACCCAACATTGATGATTAGAAATTAACATCTCTTAATGGTTATGATATCTTAAGTATATTTAAGATATCTAATCTAATATAATTATTTATAAAAACCATCTTCAAATGACATAAAACACTAATAATTCATACATATATACACATACTAATCATTTAAAGATAGTATGACTGTAAATAATTAAATTTGTTTAGATATTTTAAATATATATAATATCTTAAATACATATATCTATAAAATATTGAGAGATATACTTAATACACAAATTTTAAGGTTATAGGGTTTTCAATAACAAATGTCATGATCTTCAAAGATTAACCTTATAACAAGTACATAGTTCATATTTATAAACAAAAATCAAGATAAATTTTCAATATTGATAAGTGTGTTATTTGGTTTTCATAAAATGATTATAGTTTGGTTTTAATAAAATGATCACGATTGTCTTTTTAGTTTTCCCATACTTTTATATATTTTTTAAAATTTGAGATTGGCATTGTTTTAAATTGAAACATGTCATATATTACTTAAAAAAGAAACATATTAAATGTTCGATCGAAACATGGATGGTATGAGAGCACATTTGAAACATCAACTAACAAATACTGAGTGAAAAACACCCTGGGAATCAAAACCACAATTAGACTACAACCATAGTGACATCTTCATTAGAAAATATTAGGAATAACAACCAACATTAAGAAACAAGTGCCACCAACTCCTTAAAAGGAGGAGACAATTGGCTATAAGACTTGTCTCCCTAGCCTCCCATGGGGAGAGATATCAACTATGCTCCACCCATCTTGTTTTTTCTTCTTTGCCTTCTTTAACGTGCCTAAGCATCTTCACCTAGAGGAATAAACCCAGTATAACAAACATCAACATGGGGTGAAGGCTACCCTCCATACCCCCCAAGAAGGAGATAATCTATGATGGAGATGAGGTGGAGGGGTAGAGAAAGCCAAGTGGTTTTGATACCTTCGACGTCATGTTATAGTAATCATGAGGAGCCTTGTGAGGTACTATATTGAACATGCAAAGGGTGTTACCCAATGGCCCATAAAAGTAGGAAGATGCTCAACCTTGAGGGCAACTTTTTTAAGATGCACTTGAATTTGTAGCATTATATCAGATAGAGCAAAGATTTTTTTAGAAATACTAAAAAATCTATCTAAATAGTCATAATTAAATGTCATTGCATCACTATCTTTCAAAAGATTTAAAAAAAAAATTAATTCAAAAAATATGCCATATTTTCTTATGTCTTGTAGGGAAAATATAATGGAGCTAAGAAATAGATGCAAGAACCACCAAGGTCTACCCAAAGACTAAAATTGAAAGAAATGGATCTATATCCAAGAACAAAACTTAGTGACCTAAGCAAAAGAAGATTGAAATATTATTAATATTTATAAAGTAAATACAAAAGGCTCTCTCAAAAGTTTCTCAACTCTCTGATCATTCGATGAAAGTACAAGTACATCAATGCCAATAAATAGGCATGGGAGAGAGTGGGGGAAAAACTAGAGAAATCTACTCCTAGAACATTCATGTGACACTTGTCATAGGAAGAATATTCTATCTATCTATAATATGCTAAGAGATAAGACAAACAACAAAGAGCATCTTAAATTGTAGTGCGATTATAAGTGTCATGCAAATATCTAGTGCACTTATTTATTTTGTTCACACAATAATAATTATTAATTTATTAATTTTATCTTAGATAACTATAGTCTAGTCTAATACTCTAATACCCTCTGATAAATGAATAATTACGGAGGAATAAAAGATGTGCATCAGCTACTAGGCCATGTTAAGTACCCATGTACAACATAAGAAAGATAAAAGATAAGAAGGAAGGATGGAATTCACCTCAAGTCCGACCAAAATAACTTCCTTCACCCCAAGCGATGCTTTCAATTGAAGATAACATGGAAAAACCAAGTGTTTAATGAATATGTTTGCAACCTACTCAACAGTAGGCAAAAAATCTAAAGAGATAATTTCATCGTAGATCAACTGACAAATGAAGTGCATATGGATCTCAATACATTTTGTGTATTGATGCTCAATAGGGTTGAGGGAGATAGAAAATATACTTTAGTTGTTCACACAGATTAGTAGGGCTAACTTGTGGAAAACTGAAGTCATCTAGCCACTGTCAAAGCCATTATGGTTCATAACTAGCTTTGACATCTCCACAATACTCAAACTCAGTAGATGATAAGGTATTAGAAAGATGCTTCTTGCATCCCTATACAATCGGACCTAAACCAAGTGTATAAATAATATTGGAAGTGGATTTTTGGGTATCAACATCAGCCACCCAATCTAAGTCAGTATATCCAAAAATTTGAGTAGTGCCATGTGGTACATATGGGATATCAAAGTGAGTAATGCCTAGAATATAACACAAAATATGCTTGGCTACCTTCCAATGAATCTCATGTGGTTCTTAAGATAATTGAGAGATAAGGTTGACAACAAAGGTGATATCATGGTGTGTATGATTCTGATATAAAAGACTACCTATACATTTCATGTACAATGTGGGATCAACTATAGGAATCATAGAATTAGCAATGATTACAACCCCTGACTAAAATAGAGTATGGGTTAGCTTGCATTCAACCATATCAAACTAGTGAAGCAAGTATGTGGAACACTTTTGTTGTCCAATAGAGAAGACATCAGTTGACTTACGAATCTAAAGGCCAATAAAAAAATATAAAAGACCTAAATCTCTCATATCAAATTGCCTCATCAACTTAATCTTAATATCCTTGGTCAAAGGGTATGAGTTTCCTTTAAGAATGAGATCATCAAAATAAATCACAAGCACAATAATATGATCCCCATGTCCTTGGATACATACATTTAGGTCAAAATGACATTGAGAGAAACTGAAGGTGAGAAAAAATGAATCCTTTTTCTCATACCATGTACATGGGGCATGATTAAGCCCATAAAGAGAATGATAGAGCCTAAAAACTAGTGAAGCCCTACTAAAAAACTGGGGGTTGATCCATGTATATCTACTCATGTATATCACCATGTAAGAAGACACTCTTTATGTTCATTTGGTAGATTGACTACTAGTGAGGTATAACAAAGAAGAGTACAAGATGAATTGAATCCATATTTAAAATAGATTCAAAGGTATCTTAGTAATTTACACCCTCAACCAGTGAAAACCCCTTTGCAACTAAATGGGCTTTTTACTTGTCTATGGAACCATCTGATGCACACTTGCTCTTGTTGACCCATTCAAATCAAACAATTTTACTTCCTTTAGGAAGGGGTACAAGATCCCAAGTTTGATTCTTCATGAGTGAAGAATACTCTTCCTACTGATCTGGACAATAGTTCAGGCAATGATTTGAGCAACCCTTCAGGTGACAATTTGGGAAATGGTCCTACCCCAATTGGTGGTAGAACTTTCAAGAGCCATAACTTTTGCACTGTAGCTCCGTTTGACTCCGTGTTTGAACCATTGGAAAGCTAATAATGAGAAGAATGTTGTGAGATAGCACTAAACTTTTATTGATGGGTCTTTACCTTCAAAAACAAAAGGAAAGTACACCAAATTTCACTTTTTGTAGTATAGTCTAAAAATAGAAAGTTTCTAAAAATAGTAATTTCTCAAATTTTGTAATGTTGTAAATCATAGAAGTCAAACCAATTCATCTCCCTCAATATTGGTGACCTTACACATCATCCTTCAACCTAAAAAGTATGTATAAAAATAGATGTAGCCCGAAAAGGCAATCAGACATCTCTTCCCAGAAATAAGCATATGTTGTATTTACAATTTTGAGTAATAAAATATCTCTTCTCAAAGATAGCATTATTATTTGTGTGTTATTAAAATATTCTTCAACCAATAATTTTTGAGTTTTGGATAATTGGTATTAGAGCGGTTTGTCTTAAGAGTGTATGATCCCGAGGATGAGGTCAGACTACAAGAAGCTTGGGTGAAAGATACAAGATCTAGTAGACTATCCACCTATTCACTCTAAATGACCTCAAATGGTGGACAACACTGAGACATATGATCTTTTCAATGAAATGGTGAATGAAGCCCTACAACATCAACAAACATAGATGCTAAAATAATTCACCCAAAATTTTCAACAAATTTTGATAGAAAATTCTGGCTCCTCATCTACAACCCCACATCTTTTCAGTGCCCCAACACCCTTCAAGGTCTAAGTGAATTTTGATATCCCTAAATTTGAAGGAAAAATCAATGCTGATGTAGTAGAAAATTGGTTGGATCAATTATCATCATATTTTTATGTAAATAAATTCACTGATAAAGAGAAGATCACTTTTGCTCTTTTGAAAGCATCATTGCTTATCAAAAATTGGTGGGAAGTGTACAAAAAGAGATTCAGTATTGATGATATTGGCCTTGAGGTGGAACCTACTTGGGATGATTTCATAGAAGATGTAAAGGAAGAATACTACCCCATTAGAGCATATGATGATCTGTACATAGAATGGAAATAACTTTGCCAAGATAAGGACTAGTTTGTTTAAGATTACACTAACATTTTTCATTCTCTATCTATGAGATTAGGCATCTAGGAAAGTGAGAAATACAAGGTTCTCAAATATTGTGGTGGACTACAATGGTATATATGGGGGGAAATGGAACTCTTCAATTTGCAGACCCTCGGTGAGGCATACAAGTTCGCAGTGGAGATTGAGTAGAAGCATGGAAGAATGAATATGAAGAGTCAGCCTTCAAAATGGAAAAGTGATAAAGAAAGTCAAATATGAGGTCAAAATTAGAATCAAAAGGAAGGCAAGACTGGGAAATGGTGTGATTACCACAAATATGAAACTCACTCCAAAAAAGAATGTCGAGCCATCAAGTCTCTGCTTTTTGAGTCAAAATCCTCAACATCTACTACTTTACCTCATACCCACCCTGTAGTTGAAGAGGATGAAGAAGAGAATGTAGATGCTGAGCTCGATGCCATCATTTCTTCATCATAGACCCATGAGTAGAGGCCAGATGACAAGGAAAGGTTGTTTCACTCTAAGTTATAGGTGAAAGGTAATCCTCTACATTTCATTCTTGATAGTGAGAGTCAAAAGAATTTAATCTCTACTAATATTGTGAAAAGTCTAAATCTATCCATGAAGGCTCACCTAAATCCATACAGTATTGGATGGTTGAGTCCAGGGAGAAACCTCTATGTCACCCACTAGTGTCTTTTTTCATATGCAATAAAACCTTTCCAAGATGAGGTCTTATGTGATGTGGTCAATTTGGATGTTTGTGCTATACTCCTTGGTCAGCCATTCATGTATGATCAACATGGTATCTATGAATCAAGAACTTGAAGGATCACCCTCACTCTTGGAGCATAATGCTATAGGGTATCAGAGGTACCACCTTCTACATCTGTCTCCCTGATCAATGCTAAAAAATTCATTCTCATGGTGGTCAAGCCATAAAAATCCAAAAGGGTCGATGTTGTAACCTTGACTACACAATAAACACAATAAAAAAAGTGAATGGATACCAAGCTAAGGAAGTTCACAACCTTCCATCTACAGATTGATGGTCAGACAAAAATGATGAACAATCAAGCCCTACATAGCTCCATCAAGCATAGTCCATTCCAAGTATGCATCGAGTTCCAACCCATGACACCAACGGATGTAGCCATTCCATATCATCCACCTCTATTGAACACTTCAGTCATAGTAAAACAACTGGACATTGTTGAGCTTGATCTGTAGAGTTTTGCTCCAGTAGATGAGAATTAGATCAAGACATAATTGCCACACTTGATAAAGACTCTTGATGTAATGGGGACCATTGATTCTCAAGTAGGGAGGAATGATTTATACAACACTTCAGGGAATGATCTGGGCAATCCTTCAGGTGATAATTCAAGCAACGGTCCTACCCCAATTGGTGGCAAAACTTTTGAGAGCCATAACGTTTGCACCATAGCTCTATTTGACTCCCCGTTGGAAAGTTAAGCATGAAGGGAACACCATGATATGGCACTAAGATCTATTTGATGGGTTTTTACCCCCAAAAACCAAATAGAAGTACCCCAAATTTCAATTTTAGTAATGCAGTCTAAAAATAGTAAGTTTCTAAAAATAGAAATTTCTTGAATTTTGTAATGTTTTAAATCATGAAAATCTAACCAATTCATCTCCCTCAAGATTGGTGACCTTCCACACCCTCCTCCTACCTACAAAATATGTATAAAAGTAGATCTTGCCTGAAAAGGCAATCAGACATCTCTTCCCAGAGATAAGTATATGTTGTATCTACAATTTTAAGTAATAAAACATCTCTTCTCATAAATAAAATTATTATTTGTGTGTTCTTGAAATATTTTTCAACCCAAACTTTGCAAGTTTTAGATCACCTGCATAATAGTATCCCACTCTAGTTTGCTTGATGATTCAAAATATAATACATGATTAGCTGAGATGGCATGACTCAATAATGCAATTTCAGATGTCTATGATCGAGTATGTTGAGTTATAAAAGGATCACCTATAGAAGAATCAATTGATTTAAGAGTAGACTTAGACCATTTGGGCATAGGCCAAGAAGCATTTGGAGGAGATGGTGGTGCATCATGTTTGTCATCATCACTATCCAAAATTAGGTCCTCTAAAAGAGAACAAGGAGGAGGAATAACAATGGGAGAATAAAGTGATGAGGCTCCACAGAAACAAAACTCTTATCAAATTTGACATCCCACCCAAAATATACATCATTAGAGATAGGGTCAAGTAGCCTATATGCCTTAACATCATCACAATATCCAGCAAGTATCAAAGATATAATATTCTTATCCATATCTTTGAATTTGTTATTAGGAACAAATGCCCGTGTAATACTCACAAAATTATGAAAACTAGATACATCAAGCTTGATCCTAGACTAAGCTTCTTTAAGAGTCAAGATCCACACTTCCTTGTGGGGGATGTGATTTTGTATATGATTAGCACAATTAATAGATTCAACTCAATACTTAGGATCCATGTCCTTGGACTAAATCATATAATTAGTCATCTCTTTTAAAGTATGATTCTTCTGCTCTTTAACATCGTTATGTTAAGAAGTATACAAAATTGTGAACCAGAGAAAATACCATGTGCAGTGCAAATGTCATGGAATGCATTAGAAATATACTCCACTCTCCCCTCTCCCTCTTCCCCTGCACTATCACCCCACCACCCCTCCCACCCCATTTTATGTGTATATTTGTTTGAGAGAAAGAGAATATTGTTCCTTCACAAAACCCGTAAAGGCTTTGAATTTCTTGAGTACCTCACTCTTGTACTTGAGAAAATATACCTAGATCTTCCTAGAGTAACCATCAATGAAAGTAATAACACTATGTACAAGCTCAAGAGGGGCCTTAGCCCAATATGCCTTGCCCTTTGAAAATGGTCTTAATGTTTCTTGCCTAGCATACAACTAGGACAAACACTGCCTATATAGGAGACCTTGGGAAGTCCAATCACCAAATCTTGTGTGCAAATTTGCTGCAAATATCTATAATCAAGATGTCCAAATCATTCATGCCATAACTTTCTAAGTGAGTTGGTATGAGTGATCAAAGAAGATGAAGATCCAATGGATGGTTCAAATTCTTGAAATGTGTAGAGAAGCGATTCATGATCTGCATCACTTGTAGCAATAGTATCATATGGATTGGATAACTCTCAAATTAGAACATTAAGTGTAGTAAAATTCATTATCTTCCTTATGGTAAAGTGACAAATTTGATACACTAATAAAAAATTGGTGGAAAAATTTAGAACTAGCATACATCATTGATACTTCCATCACATAACTAGACAATATTGGACCCTTCTACATTAGCTTTAGAATAATTTCCCACCTCAATCTAGGATGTGTTACGATCTGAAAATGAAGAAATAATATCTTGAGACTGTGTGAAATGATGTGAGGCTCCAGAATGAAAAATCCAATGCTTATGTGATGCAATGAATGCTTGTGCACTGAGTGCTTTCCCCTTGTTGGTTGAAGGAGCAGGAATAGAGATATTGTGTTAATTCACTAGGGATTACAATACTTCCATCTTATTAAAACAACGAGACTCAAAATTATTGGCCCCACCATAATAGCTGCAAGGTCCATAAGTCCTCTTTTGTTTCCATTGTTGTTTAGTTTTAGGTCATTTGGAAGACTTAGAGGACTCAACAGGTTTAGATTATTTAGATGGTTTGAAACACTAATAGGATGACTCTATATGTTTATTGGAGGGCATAGTCTTTGGCTTAGGTTTGGGTTGACTTTTTGATGCGCTAGCAACAAGTGAGTGACTCAGGCTAGGAAGTGCATCAAGAGTTATAAGTTTAGACTCTAGTGAGTCACTCACAAAACACTTCAAAAGAAGGCCATTGAAACTCATCACCCAAAGCACCCATGGTGGAATATAATGTAAAGGCAAAGATGCTAAAATAACCCTTCAACTTAGATAGAATAAGGACAATATCCTCTTTATCAGTCTTATCCTTACACACTACATGCAATTGGGACTTAAGATGTTTAAATTTAGCAAGAAATTCTTCAATGGTGGGGAAATCATAGGAGGAAAGAGAGAATAGTTATGCATCCAACAAGAGCATTTTAAACTCATTTACCTTGCCAAAAAGGGTGTTAAAATTGTCCCAAGATTTTTTTGGGGGGTTTTAGCATCAATAATATGAAAAAGAAGGTTATCAGAAATATTAAATCCAATCAATCCAAGCATCCCATCTTGTTTACACACTAAAAAATAATAATCCTTCTTGGTAGTGAAAGTCAAGGCAATGTCATTCACAATGCGTGAAAGTCCTCTTACTTAGAGAAGTAGTTACATCTTTGGTTTTCACATGTGGTATTTAGACATTTTGAGACACTTGAGCAAGCATTCATCCATGATGAAAAAGATAGATATTATGTTATACCTTCAAAAAACAAATTTTGACGAATGTTGGATACTACCAATAATACACCAACATGAGTGTAAAATGATATAAATAGAACATTAAGTACTATTGAAAACACATCTAAATATTTTAATTGATTAAAAATACATTACAATTAATGAAAAAAAAATCCTCCACACAAACACTCACCCATAAAAATTTTTTTTAGGATAATATTGACCGATTGATATTTCTGTTATAAAGGCTTAATTTAATTTTTCACTTTTACAACAAATTGTAGAGAGTCTCGCCTTATAATAGTTTTGAACACTTCATTGATTTTTTATTTCTTTGTAAAGTGCCCTCCCATGATTTAGATAATTTAAATTTGAAAAAAAAAAACACCGCCCCTTTTTTTTTGGGTTTGGGCTTTTGACCTAATTAGAGGACATACCAATTAGACATTACTATTTATCACTTTTAAACTTTGAGTTTTCTTTGCCACATTCCAAATGTTTCCAAATGCCCATGAAGTTAAATATGTTTTAATAGAATAATTTTTTTTGGGATTAAATTGTGTTAGATTTTATTGCTTTTCTATATTTAAGATTCATCTCTGTAATGTTTGGGAAAAATTGAAACATCAAATATCTAATGAAAGATCTGAGAAGTGGATCGGAGACATAGAAAAGTAATAAAATGTGACACAATTTTACTCAAAAAACTATTCTGATACTATATGAACTGTGAAAACATCAAAATCTTTGAATATATTTTTCCAATCACACAGAACTACCACGTGCCTCTTTGTTCAACGCTCGAAAAACACTTCCTAAAGAACAGCGTATTCAGGAAAAATGGCAAAATCAGACCTGAATTAACAACTACTTAGGACGAATTCGTTGCAGGAAAGAAAGCTTAGATAACTTAGGTAATGGCGGTGCCAAAGAGAGTCTTAAAGCAAAAAACGCAGAAGCACTCTTCTAGACACCATTATGCCAAAAAATAGCTTTTACAGCAGTATTAAAAACAGCGTAACTTTTTCAATACTAAACGAAATTATAAAATAAAAAAATGTTCCGGAAAGCTTAAATCAAGATGCTCATAACCGAAAAACAGTTTCATGACATTGTTTCTGAGTAAAGAGTAGTTTATAAAACAATAGCACGTTTTAAAAAAATTCGGCAGATTTGTATGATGCTAAAAAAAAGCACGCTGGCAATTAGAGAAATAATATGTGACGCCAAATACCAATGTAATGCAGGCCAGAATCAACAAGGGCAATGCCTAAACAAATATTTTTCAGGATATTAACCAATTTACTCAATAACAAACTCAGTCTATTACTAGCCAGCAAATTTGAAGTACAGTAATGACAAACAATGCAGGCCCTTAATATGTGCAATAATGAAAATATTTGATTCTAACAAGAATGATGAGGCCCTTACTGAATTCCAAAAAGATTATGCTTGCCATACACTTGCCATACACAAGAAAGAACGAGGGTTTTTCAAGAAAGTTTACAAAATTTTGCTCAAACCCTTAAAAAGTGTTGTAGACAACCCCTCCAATTGCGAGTGAAGAGCTACTATTGTTGGCTCTTGGGCGCGCTCTGTGCTCTGATACTCTGAACTCAAGCAAAAGAGGATTGAAATATTATTAATATCTATAAATTAAATACAGAAGGCTCTCTCAGTAGTGTCTCAACTCTCTGGTCATTCAATGAAAGTACAAGTACATCAGTGTCAATAAGTAGGTATACGAGAGAGCGGGAGAAAAATCTAGAGACATCTATTCCTAGAATGTTCATGTGACACTCGTCATAACAAAAGAATTCTATCTATAATATGCCAAGAAATAAGACAGAACTAAGAGCATCCAAAGTTATAATATGACAAGTGTCATACAAATATTAATCCACTTATTTTTTTTTTATAAAATAATTATTAATTTCTTAATTTGAGCTTAGTTAAATTATAATCTAGTCTAGTACTTCAATAAAATATCAGTCCCTTAACAAGACAATGTTTCAAGAAAAAAGGTTATGGTCTGAAAGGCTCAAAAAGAAAGTGAATCTATTGTCAAGTATTCTAAATTCTAGCACAAAACTAAAAGATTATTTTACAGATTTGAAATGGCTACAAATTAGATATTTAGGAGAGGGAATTCCCTTGTGAATAATTCCATCTCCCACATGAAACCTTGGCAGAGAATGCAGCAAGGAAAAATAATTATTTTTAAAAATAATTTTTTTTGAGTTCTACCACCGTTGATCAATCAATTTGGAACTTACTATTTTAAAAAGAGGGAAGTCATTATTATTTCATTATTGATTGAGCATTTTCAAGGAAATATTAATGGGAGAGAGCCATTAATAACCAAGTCAGAGTTGACGCTGAAACATGATGGTGGAAATATTGCAATTCAAATCTTTCCACCACTTGAGAGACCGTTTAATACCAATATTGTGTAAAAGCATAGTTTTGTGCAGTCATCTTGATCTTAGAAATGGACTCAAAATTTTGAGAGTTTAACTAGAATATTATTTTTCACTCGAGCCAACTGAGCAAAGATCTAGAACAATTGTCAAAAATATCTCCCAAAACATGAGGGCTATCTCATGCTTGGGGAATCGGGGCAATATCTATCTGTGACTATGTGACTTTTGTTTAAAGAGAGAGAAGCCAAGAGTTAAAGATTCTTGAAGTTTTAGAATTGCATTAACGATCTGAGATGCACTTGTCATATATCAGAAATAAGGTTAATATATTTAACTCTGAAGATAAACCATTGCTTGCCAATCTATATATCAATATTTTAGTAGAGGTCTTGTGCAAAGTCAACCTCGACATAGACATGTCATTAAGGGTGGATGACAAAAAATGGTTTGTTTCGAAACAAATGAAACAAGCTTTAATAATTTAATCAACTGATCTAAAAAAAATCATAGGTAACCCACAAAATTTAAACCATACATAAACCTTAAATTTAGCTTTGTCAAAAATGACAAAATCATGAATCCCAAAAAAAAAACAATAAGCAAAAAAAACTTTTTACATAACATTATCCATGTTTACAAATAACACAACAGTGTTAAACATTTTCAAACCTAAAAAAGGGAAAAACCTTTATCAAAATTTCCCTCATATCCCTGCACTTCTTAACAAAGTAGGCTCCCTGCACTCACACCACAATTTACCTCCCTCAATATGCTACCATTGGACTTATACATGTATGAGAGCAGGAGCAGGGTCGATAGCAACCCCCCCCACTAAAAAATAATACATCCACACCCCCCTAGGTTTACAAAACTGTGAAAGGAAATTGACAAAAATTATTAAACAAAAACAAGATAGGATAGAATAGAAATGGACCTGGTACGGTCCGCAAGGCTTCCGCAGTGGCAAATCTAGCTATGCCCATGGAAGCTCTGGTTGCATGTTTCCAAGCAACATCTGGAGGGGGCAGACTCACATGCTCTTTCATCTTACGCGGAGTATCTTCTCTTATTGTCTTGTCGATTTTTTTCCATACCGAACACACCGCATCCCAACCCCACATTTTGGGTCTTCCTCCTCACAAAATCAGGCCACTCAAGTCGACCAGAAATAAAAGGGAATTCGGAAAAATACAGTGGACGAGCACGGGAGCATAAGCTGTGAAAGAGCTCAGAAAGAGAAGCCCCGTCAAATCTTTACAGCAAATATTTTGAGGGTGTTTACATTTAGCAGAGCTCAGGGACCACAGGGAGACCCACCTGTCACTTGGTCTTCACAGTGGAGGACAACAGTGATGCATTTTTTTAATTTTTTTTAAGGATTTATAATTATCTAAAAACATACGAAGACCATCGGCAATTTGGACAGTTCATTGGCTCCGAAGACGCTGATTATGGGAAAAAGGAAGTTTACGAGACTAGTTTGTGTTGGAAATCCAATCCGTAGACTCGACGCGGAGGACGATCTACCTTAGTACTTACCAACCATTCTGTAAAGCGCGCAAGTATAATCAGTATTGTTATGAAATATTTGATTTATATTTATATAATAAGTATAATCATTTTCTCTCTTAATGGGTTGGTTATGTTGTTGAACGCTGTAAAACGAGTAGGAAGATGGATTGGGTGCCACTCCTGGGGATGTTCAGATTATATTTTAATGGTGTTGCGAAGGAAAACCTAGGGATGTTGGGGGATGGCTCTATTATCTCGGATTGTATTGGTTTTTTTGAAAAATTTGGTGGATAGGATAAATAATGAAGCAGAGTCCCAAGCCTTGGTCCTTGGACTAAAGCTAGTGATCTAGTGTGGGATCGAAAGAATTGTTATTGAGGGTGATTCGATGGGCATTATTTAGGCATTTAGGAACAAGAAGGTGGGATCTTGGAATATTGAGAACATTCTTAGTCATGCTTGACATGTCCATGTGCTTCTAAATGATTATGAGGCAAATCATTACTTTCGAGAAGTAAACAAGCTAGTAGACAAGTTGGGCAACAAAGGTATAGCTCAATATGAGGATTTAATAACTGATAATGATGGGAAGCATGGGCAATGAACGAGCATACACCACTTTATGAGTAGCATGCATTTGGATGGTGTAGGAATTTGGTGACATTAATGGTTGGCACCCTGCAGAAGCATGGGAAGTGGTTTGCCCCACGTGTGTTAGGTTGTCTCCCATGCTTTCTTGGTGCATCGATGTGATGGATGAAGGTTTTTATTGCAATAGCAATAGATCTCTCGGCACTTGTTATGGCAGTAACGAGTGTGAGTTGGTGGTAGTACCATTATGGAGCATATATTGCAGGTGGCACTCAACGAACCTTTCCTCCGTGTCAAGGTTGGAAAACATGAGATGGATTTTGATGGAAGGATCTTGGATAGTAGGTTGAAGTGTATTTTCATCATCCAGGTAGGCAATGTCATTCATGTTATTAATACGCTGCAAGGTTAAGATCAATTCCCTAGTTACATCAGCGTTTGTGGGAAACTTGATTTTGGCCTCCAAGGATAAGGACTTGATAGTGTTAGTGTCTTTTAGTCTCATCCACATGGGGTTTCGAGATGGCTTAGAAGTGGCAGTAGAGGCTTTTATGCTAGAGGAAAAATGTTCTCAGATCTTCTTTGAACAGGTAGGCCATGGGCTGGTTTTATTGAGGGCGTTCAGGGATTTAGAAGATAGATTTAAAAATATATTGGATATTTGGAATTTCTATAGAATTGGTTTCAAAATCCTACTCTCTTTGGTAGCCAAGAGATTGTGTTGGGTTTGGTGGCATTGCATACAACAATGGTGTCAGTGGTGGTGGCTATGTAGGGTAGAAAGTCTTCTGGACTTGAGTCAACGGTGAATTTGTTAGCAAGCCCAGATAGCACCCACACTTTCATTCCTCAACTGGGCCTGATGATCTTGGGGAGAGGTCTCACTAGATGGTAGGTAACATCAACCCCCATGCAAGCTCACTTGGCAAATGTCTAAATGGCACTAGGTATAGGGAAATTTTGCATGAAGAATGTGAGGGGCCACAACAAAGGTGGAAATCAATGACATTGCAAGGGTCTGACTCGATTATAGGGGTGTTAGGTGGTGGCGCACAACATGCTAATTTTTTTGATTATGTGGATGCTTCAGTAATTTGTGGTTGGTCTAAGGGTGATGGTGAGGGGAGTGGTGTCCAAATGGCTAGTGGCAGACCATGAGGTGGTCATGGGGGTGGTGAATGCATTGGTTTGTCTCAGTTTATAGGTTAGTTGATAGTTGATGTGTTTTTTATTTGTGTTTGGGTGGTAGTTGATGGTTTTTCTTAGTAGCCTTCTTTTTTTTTGTCTTGCCTTTTAAAGTGTTCCTTGGTCCATTTTGGTTTTTAGTATGTTGATCCCATCATATAATAAATTTTGTAATCATCTTTTCTCATTATAAAATAGATGAAGGACCCTCCAACCCTCTTTACCTAGTGTGTGTGTGTGTGTGTGTGTTTGTGTGTGCGCGCGCACACACACACACACAATTATTTATTTAAAACCAAAAATTAAACAAATGATACGTGTCATTGATATTGTGATCTAGGAATTTGACTCAAGAGAGGATGGTTAGTATGGTGTTAGTTTCAAAATGAAAACAAAATGAAATAAACACACTAATAACATAACATCTTTAGGCATAGACACTAGGGAGAGCTTAGTTATCAAAATCAAATGATAAACACAACTAAAATCAAGGAATGAAAACATAATAATTCCTTCACCTTCCTTGGATGCTCTAAATGCCTTTGTAGTGGTGGCTTGGTCGGCTTGTGCTCATGAAGTCCTTTGAAATAGAAGTTTGACTACCTCCATCTCTCCTTGGCACCTTTGGCTTTGGCTTAGCTTGGCTTGAAATCAATTTGGCATGGCAACACTAGTTTCTTGAAGCTTTTGGAACTAATTTTGCATTATAACTTTGCATCAAAAAATATTATAAATGATGTTGTGAGGCCTTTTATTTATAGATTTTTAGATTTGATCAAAATCAACCTCAACCGTCAATCTCAAGATTGAGATGTGTGGTTGAGGATTAATTCAATTTTTGAAATTAAGTTTGTAATTATCCTCATCATGACATTGGAAGAAGGGGCAATTAAGAGACATGGAGTGTTAGGTTGTGGAGCTAAAAGCTTCACATGGATGCAGACATGGAGGAGGATGCTGTTGTCACAGTCACCGGCGTCGGTCAGGCCAACCGATGTCAGTAGGGTACAACAGGAAGCAATCGACGATGGTCAGAAGTCGGCCGATGCCGGTCACCTCCAGGCAGATAGGGACCGATGTCAATCGCCTGTGCGGTTCAAATTGTGAGTTTTACAGATAGTTCGTTAACGAACCGGGTGTTTGCATGAAGAAGGCTAATTATAGTCTTGCGTTGCAGATCTAATTATTGTAATTAGGTGTCTAATTATTGTTTGCATGAGATCTATTTAAGAGACTCATAGGCTGTATTGTAAATGTGTGCTAATTTGAGTTGAGCAAAGTTAGCTCCTTTTGTGTGTGAAGTGAGCAAGGGTGTTCCTCCTAGTTCCCAGCAGTGCCAAGTGTGGGTGCTGGTTTTGGAGAATCAAAAAGATTCTTCATGTATGTATGATCTTGGGCAGCAGGTGTTTGGGCAGCAGGTGTGCATGGTTACGTTAGGAGATTTGCATGGTAAGTAATATTATTGATCTGCAAGTGTATGTGTGTGCATGATCCAAGTTTGCAAGTGTGCAGAACCAGATTGATTTGCAGGGGTGCAAGATCAGGGAGGACAACAACACAACAGGGAGTAGGATCAGGCAGGATCTACTTGGAGTATGGTGTGTACTCGGTTGGAGAGCAAAGAGGAAGGCAAGGTAGATCCTTCTATAAGTAAGGTTTGTTGAGTTTTAGGTTGTTACAAGTTCAGGGGAGATCTACTTGGAGTACATTGAGTACTTGGAGTGCGTGGAGCACTGGTGTACTGGCAGTAGTGGATACTGACTGGTTGGAGATGAACACCAACTCTGTGTTTGAGTTGTGTGTTGGGACCGTAAGAGAGAGAGCTTTGAGGAAAGAATTACTGTACACTTGAGTTGTGGGAAGCCTCTGAGAGGTGTGGAGAAGAAGTGGCATCTTCTTTATTGTATTTTTTTTTGGATGAGTATTAATACAAGTTGTGTATTGTCTCTCATGTTTTGTGTTATTTTTGAATTCTAGTTACTTGTAATTCTGGTTTAATTCCACATGTAAGTTGCTTGTATATGGTAATCAATTGTGCTTCCGTATTTCCCAACAAGTGGAATCAGAGCTAAGGTTGCAAGGAGGAGGTTTTGTGTTTGATTACAGGTCACTCTCAGGGGTTTCTGATTGAGTGGGAGTAGAGCAATGGCAGAAGAAAGTAAGCTAAGAATGGAGGAATTGAAAAGCACGAATGGTCAATTACGGTCCTATGAAAAGAAAGAGCAGGGAAAAGAAAATTGTTGGTTGGTAAAAGATCAGCATGAAGGAACTGAAGAAGCAGATGTTGCAGGTGTTGTTACACAGGATGCTCTGGGAGGTTTCTTGGATAAAGTAGAATCTTGTTTTATAGATTCTATTGCCTCTTTCCATGCAGTCTGAAATAGAGTATTTTTCTATGTTAAGGTCTTTGGAGACTTTGGAAAGATTTATTTAGGGGCTGGTGTGCCTTGCCAAAGAATTGGCAAAGGGCAAGTGAAGCTGAAATTGCAGGCAACCAACACATGGGTGTTGAAGGAGGTCATGCAGGTCCCAGTGTTGAAGATATGGCTAATTTCTTCAAAAAAGTTGGGTGATGAGAGATGCGCAAAAAATCTCATAGCAGATGCACTTGAATTAGCTGGTGGTAAGATAACATGTACTCTTTATCTACTTGTTTATATTACTGATTCTTCTTCTATTACGGAGACATGGCTTTGTAGGCTTGGTCACATGAGCAAGAAGGAGATGCATGTTCTTAACAGGAAGTCAGATATCTTTGACAGACTTAAGAACTGGAAAGCCTTGGTGTTTATGGAGGAGATGGCAGACAGAGATCAGTGGAGAAGGTTGAGTAACTCTGAGTAGAGTAGTTTGGACAGGGATTTGATTCAAAGTAAGCTCGTGGGTAAAAATTCATCACTCACAGGCGAACATAGTTACCGACGTCAGTTAGGATGAACCGGCATCGAATAGACAGGTGCCAATATCGGTCATGTGCAGACCGGAGCCGGTGGTGTCGGGCAGGGTAAGATCGATGTCGATCAGGAGGACTGATGTCGACGACAGTAAGACCGACGTTGGTCAGGAGGATCGACGTCAGTAGCAGGAAGACACTGACATCGGTGGGGTCAGTAGTCAGGACAGGCGCATGGAACCGACGTCGGTAGGATGTAGACTGTGTGGTGACTAAGGTCGGTCACTGAGATGGATTTTGGGTAGACAGCAAGCTGTCAAGGAGCCTCAAACGCCCATATGGAGGTCTGAAGGGGTAAGTAAGCCTCAAATTCATTGTTCCTCTTCTTTATACTTGTTACTCACTGTAGAGTAGGAAGGATCTAGGAAACAGTGGGAGCATGGCAGGAATATGATGCAGAACCAAACGAGAGATTTGGTAGGGTTGCCAGTCGGTATGAAAGCACTGCAAGACGAATGGATACCTTAGTTAAAGAATATAGTGAATGGACACGTGAGATGGAAGGCCAAGTCCTATGGTCTTGAAGAAGCTGCAAGACAGTGGTACAGGGCTGACAGGTGGTACCAGGTGGATGACAAAGTAGGGCTTTAGTCAATGTCAGTATAACCATTGTGTTTGTCTTACCAGATGGATGATGGTCACAACATTATCCTATTACTGTATGTGGAGGATGAGCTTGGTGCAGGTTCAGACATACAGGGTTTTGCTGAGCTAAGGGTAAGGTTAGTTCAGTGGTATGTCATGAGGAATTTGGAGCAGTGAAATTCTTTGGCATGAGAGACATGGAAGATCACAGGTTGATTTTGTCTCCAGTGGGAGTTGATGTGAATCAGGTGTTAGCGAAGATTAATATGCAGGATGCAGAACCAGATCACACCAAGGGTTGGACAGTTCAGTGTCCAAAATCACATGAAGTCTGGTATAGACCTGAGTTTTCCCAAGCAGTGGGAGCTGTCAGAGAGTTAGGAGCCAAATCGGGGAAGTGGGTTCTCAGGTATTTGAGAGGGACCAGCAGTAGGGATTCATGCTATGTAGGGTTAGGACTTCACTACATGGGTTTGTAGGTTCGGATGTGGCAGGTTACTTGGATGACAGGAGGTGCACCACAGGTTGTGTGGTGGTTGGTCTTTAGGATTGAGCTTAAAGAGGGATACAAGCCAAAAAATAGATTAGACAGGGTACATGTATAGGTACAGTGCAGCTGTTTACCTCCAAGTGAGAGATTGTTAGGTTGTGGAGCTAAAAGCTTCACATGGATGTAGACATGGAGGAGGATGCTATTGTCACAGTCGTCAACGTCGGTCAAGCCAATCGACGTCGATAGAGTATAAACAGGAAGCAACCAATGATGGTTAGAAGTTAGCTAATGTCGGTCACCTCCAGGCAGATAGGGACTGACGTCGGTCACCTGTGTGGTTTGAACTGTGAGTTTTATGGATAGTTCGTTAACGAACCAGGTGTTTGCATGAAGAAGGCTAATTATAGTCTTGAGCTGTGGATCTAATTATTGTAGTTAGGTGTCTAATTATTGTTTGCATGAGATCTATTTAAGAGACTCATAGGTTGTATTGTAAATGTGTGCTAGTTTGAGTTGAGCAAAGTTAGCTCCTTCTATGTGTGAAGTGAGCAAGGGTGTTCCTCCTAGTTCCACAGCAGTGCCAAGTGTGGGTGCTAGTTTTGGAGAATCAAAAGGATTCTTCATGTATGTATGATCTTGGTCAACATGTGTGTATGGCTATGTTAGGAGATCTGCATGGTAAGTAAGATCATTGATCTGTAGGTGTATGTGTGTGCATGATCTAGGTTTGCACGTGTGTAGAACCAGATTGATTTGCAGGGGTCCAAGATCAGGGAGGACAATAACACAACAGGAAATAGGATCAGGCAAGATCTACTTGGAGTACAGTGTGTACTCAGTTGGAGAGCAAAGAGGAAGGCAAGGTAGATCCTTCCATAAGTAAGGTCTGTTGAGTTGAAGGTTGTTTCAAGTTCAAGGGAGATCTACTTGGAGTACATTGAGTACTTGGAGTGCGTGGAGCACTTGTGGAGTGCGTGGAGCACTGGTGTACTGGCAGTAGTGGATATTGACTGGTTGGAGGTGAACACCAACTCTATGTTTGAGTTGTGTGTTGGGACCGTAAGAGAGAGAGCTTTGAGGAAATAATTACTATACACTTGAGGTGTGGGAAGCCTCTGAGAGGTGTGGAGAAGAAGTGGCATCTTCTTTATTGTATTCTTTTCTGAATGAGTATTAATACAAGTTGTGTATTCTCTCTCATATTCTGTGTTATTTCTAAATTCTAGTTACTTGTGATTTTGGTTTAATTCCGCATGTAAGTTGCTTGTATATGGTAATCAATTGTGCTTCCGTATTTCCCAACATGGAGGGCATCATGGAAGGCATTGATGAGGCATGAATCTTGATATTTGTGGCATTTATGGCCTAGGGATGTCTTCCCAAGAAATGAGGTCACTTGATGACGTAGATATTCCATATTCATTTCCAAAAATAAGTATTCAACAAGTTTCCATGAAATTTTTGATTAGACCTTGATTTGAGTTAATTAGCTCTTAAGCATGATTAAGCACTTTATGCACAAATTACCCAAATTGATTAGAATGCCTTGTTATTGGTCCTAAATTTGACTAGATTGGAATTGGAAGGCACTGTCAAATGAATTAGAATTATATTCCCATTTAAGATGTTGCAAACAACAAATAACAAAAGCATGCATCTTGTGCATAAGATTTGATAGAAAAGAGTAGTCTAGAGCACGTGGGTGCAAAATTGGTATTTTGACTCAAAATGATCTGATCAAAGTTAGTTGGCTCATAAATTGCATTAACCCATTTAGAGATACCCTGGCCAAAATAAGCACTAAAATATGTCAGTTTTACATCATTTAACATGTTTTAGGCCAAATTGAGCATTTTAGGTGGTAATTGGCTAAAACCATGATTGGAGTTTATCAGTGGCCAGTTTTAGGTGTCTACAATTTGCCCTTATTTGGGAAGGCATTACAAGCTATAAGCATAGTAATGTTTTTTCAAAGAATGAAAAGATTATGTATACCTATAACTACAATGATGATAAACTAATTATATGATGTGCCTTTGAGGGAATGGTTGGCACAAGTAGGTCAACAAACGGTCCCAAGAAAAGAAAGAAGTGAAACGAGGGGACCAAAGAAAGGAAATATGATGGGGGTCAAAACACAATGATATTGAAAAAGTAGTCAAAATCATTGAGAATACATGTGGGACGTTGCACAATGGTTTGCCCAAAGGTGGTTATAAACATTATACCCCAATAGTGGCAACATGGTATGATAACATAATGATTTTCCCAAACGCAGTTATAATTATTGAGAAGATGGAGCTGCCCCAATTAGGATAGACAAATAAGATAATAACATGCCCCTATATAGGTAGAAAAAATAAAGTGGTGACAACATAATGATTTTCTCAAAAGCGGTTATAATCATTAAGAAATGTAGGTGGGACAATGTACAATGATTTTCCCATAGGTGGTTATAATCATTGGACCCTGGTTATGGAAAACATGATAAGCTTGGCCGAGGATGATGATAACTTAACACAAGGGTAATGATGAATTGGAACAACCTACTAGTAAGGAGATGCTCATCCGAACTAATAAAGATTAACATTTTTTCATGTTTAATTACTTTGTTTGGGATATGATTAGAATGGAATCAGGATGTCAGTGTCGAAGAGATGACGCCATTGCTGAATAGACTTCTTGAAGCTGAGGTTTGTTGTAGCACATGTCGGTAGGCATCATGGTATAATATCATGAGAACTTGGCCAAAATATACATGAGGACTGACTCTCGTAATCCAATACTCAATAAAAAATAATGCACTTATAATAGAAACCATGATGATAATTTAAATATATGAATATGGATGGGTTCAAGTCTAAGTGTGGTCAAGGAATCACCTAATGAACACACATAAATTGAATCAATGCAACAATGCTGAAAGTAAACAAACGGGTAGATAAATAAACAAAAAAAGTAGAAATAGACAAACAAAAAACACAATAAAAACCCTACGAACATTGCCCGTAGAAAATAGGTGACAACTTAACAAATGAACAAAATGGGGGAATAGAAAAAAAGGAAAGGGGTGGCTGAGTTATTTCCATATGCACTAGGCAAGTGGACGCTACCTACCTTGTTCCATGGATGTAATATCTAATAAAAAAATTTAGAGCAAATGTAGTTCTCTTAGGGAATGGAAAGAATATGATAACTGAAGAAAATAAATAGAATGAATGTGATAGAATAATAAGAATGGTCTTGCAAAATGGAAAATACGTGAGAGAAAAAATGCCAAAAAGGATGGGGAAACTAAATAACAAGTGATTTTCTTGTAACTTAATAAGGGTTCCCAAAATCTTTAAGGCAAAGAAGTGGTCAATGTTTTTGTTTTTTCTAACAATTTTTCAAATGTTTTTTGAAATTGTTTTGGTGTATCTCAACTCAATCGATAATGATGAGACACTAAGTGGTTCAAGCTCACAAAATGGTGAGAATGTTCAAACTGAGGTTGCTCACAAAATGGCTAGAGCGTAGCTTAGGTTGCTTGAAAAATGGTGAGAGCATGGGGAAAAGGGTGATTGAGCTGACCTCAACAAGTATTGAGCACTGCCTACATAGTCCCAGTAGGACCTCAAGTCACTATAGTTTTGCACTTATAGTGGAGGAATTCGACTAGTGCAGTAGCCAATTCAAACAAAATAGGCACGGTTGGTAACAAGACATAGTATGGCATAGGAAGTGGCAAGTTGGTATGTCAAGGCTTAATGTTACCCCTAGTTTGCCCATATGTGGTTATAACTAGGATACAATGACATAGGTCGATGGTATTAATTTTCCCAAAGGCGATTATAATTAGTAGCAAGACCGATAGTAAGAAATGACTAACAAATGAAGGATGAAACTACCAAAACTTCTGTCACACTTATCCCAAGATATGCTCTCTATCTGAAATACTTGAACTAACTCATGAACTAATCATATATCTTGATGTTGAAACTACGTAATGAATGACAAAAACCAAGGTCAAATAGGTTAGGTTTTTAGAACACACTAGGTCAATGGGTTAGAAGTGGAAAGTGGATATGGCAAAGAGGATGGATAAGGATGGTATTTGTACAAAGAAAAAGAGTGATAAAATGGTATAACTAAAATGGTCCTTACAGATAATACACCTTAGCATTCAAGCATAGTACTGCTTGAGATGAATAATATTCATTGGCTCTAGAAGTGCATCATCATTTGGTGTGGCAAGCTTGTATGTTCTTGATCCATAATCTATAGTGATGATGAAAAACCCTATCTAGTTTGGTTTGAATTTCCATTTATGTTTCTTGTCAACCATGGTATTGTTTTGGTTTTCTTTAAGAATAATATCACCAAGTTCAAATGTTCTATATTTAATGTGCTGATTATAGTGGCCTTTGAGTCAGTTGTGATATGATTGAAGATTTTTGAGCACGGTTATGGGTTTTTCATCAAGTAGATCCAGCTCTTGTAGGTGAGCTACTCGATAGTCATGATCATCCAAAACATGCTTGAAAGAGATGCATAGTGAAGGCAATTTGACCTCAATGGGAAGGATGGATTTAGTACCATAAACAAGTGAGTATGGAGTGGCTCATGTGGGGGTATAATTATTGGTATGGTATGACCAAGGGATAGGGAATATTTGGAGGTGCCAATCACGACCGACAACATTGACAATCTTTTTGAGAATGTTGATAATGGTTTTATTGGATGCCTCGGCTTGGCCATTACCATGAGGCTAATATGATATAGAATTTTTTTGGGTGATGTTGTATTCAGTACATAACTAGTCTACATCTTTGTTTTTGAATGATTCTCCATTATCATATATAATGTCAGAGGGGATACCGTAGCAACAGATGAAATGGCTAAAGATGAATTTGGAAATTTGCTTTCCAATCACATAAGTGAGGGGTATAGATTCAACCCAATTAGTGAAATATTTAGTGGTAGTGATGATATGTTTATGGCCATCAGATAAAGTAGGGTTAATCTTCCCAATGAGGTCAAGTCCCTATGTAGAAAATGGCCATGGTGTCAACATTAGTTTTAAAGTTTTTACTGGGGCATGAATTAGATTAGCATGCCATTGACATTTGTCACATTTTTTTACATATGCAGTGGCATCTACATTGATTGTGGGCCAATAATAACTAGTACACAAGAGATTTTTGGATAGGATACCCCACTAGAATGAGCTCCACACACTCTATGAACTTCTCTTAACGCTAGTGTAGACTCTGCTAAAGTTAAACAATGAAGCAGAGTTCCATCAAAACTAAGATGATAAAGAGTGGAACCAAGTAGAGTATAATAAGTGAAATGATGAATGAAGGCTTTGGTTTGTATTTGAGAGAGGTTAGTTGGTAAAACTTGGTCATGAAGGTAGTTTTAAAGGTTTGAGTACCAGATATAATTAGGACCAACAATATCACAAATCATGGCAACGGTTGAAGGTTCATGATCTGGTGTTGACAAATTTTTGATGAGGAACTGATACTCTCTAGCTTTATCTATTTGTTGAATTAGAGAGCCAATAGTAGACATGGCATTCGTAGTTTTTTTACTAGCCCTTGGTATGTGCTCAAACTGAATGTTGGCAATTTACTTTTTAAGAGTGTCAACGATGGATTTATATGGAACCAACTTGTCATCTTTGGTTTGAAAATGATCTATGACCTGATTGATGATTAACTAAGAATCACCATAAACTTGAAGATGAGATATATTCCAATGCACTGCTTGTTGAAGTCCTACAATAAGTGATTCATACTTGGCCATGTTGTTTATACAAGGAAAACTGATTTTGAATGACTTAGGGATTAAATCCCCCATGTGGTGTAATAAATAATTGGCCTACCCATGATCCATGTGCAGTGAATGAACCATCAAAATATAGTTTCTAGGGATACTCCTCAAGGGGTGTGTCCATGATGGTCATGATGGATTCATCAGGAAATTGGAACTTGAGTGGTTATGCATCCATGAGAGGCACTTTAGCAAGTTGATCTGCAAGAATTTATCCCTTGCTTGCCTTCTGATTGACATACTCTATGTCAAATTCACTGAAAAGCATGATCTATTTAGCCATTATACCTTGAAAATATATTTTAGATAGTAGATACTTGATTGAATCTATTTTTGAAATGACCATGGTCTTGTTATTCAACATGTAATGGTGTAGCTTCTGATCTATGAAGACCATGGCCAGACAAGCTTTTTTAATAGATGTATAGTTATGTTCATATGTAACCAAGGTATGGCTTAGATAGTATATAGTGTGCTCCTTTACTTTGTCATCATGTTGAGCCAAGAGTGCCCCTAGAGCATGGTTAGTAGCTAATATATATAATAAAAATGGCTTTCCTGGCATAAGAGGTAATAAAATAGGTGGATTGGCAAGATAATATTTGAGCTGTTAAAAAGCTATTTGATAGTGATTATCCTAGTGAAATACAACTCCTTTCTTTAAAAGGTGTGTAAATGGATGGCACTTATCTACTAATTGAGAGATGAAATGTTAGATTGACTGGATCTTACCTTACTAACTATGGAGTTCCTTTAAATTGGTTGGTGGTAGCATCTCAGTTATAGCATGGACTTTAACCAGATCAACTTCAATACCTCTACGAGACACAATGAAGCCAAGTAATTTTCTTGAAGTTACACCAAACACACATTTCTTTGGATTTAGTCTAAATTTTTACTCTCATAGTCTTTCAAATATCTTACGCAACACTGCTGGATGGTTAGCTCTAGTTTTGGATTTTCCTAATATGTCATTGACATAGCCTTCAATAATATCATGAATCATATCATGGAATATGATAGTCATGGCCCTTTTATATGTAGCTCCAACATTCTTAAGGCTAAATGGCATCACTTGATAATAAAATGTTTCCCATGGAGTGGTGAACACTATTTTATGCTGATCTTTTGGTGTTATTCTGATCTGATTGTATCTTGAAAAGCCATCCATAAGTGAAAGCATTTCATAACCTACCATGGAATCAAAAATCATGTCAATATTAAGCAAGGGAAAATCATCTTTAGGACAAGCTTTGTTGATGTCTAAAAAATTAGTACAAAGTCTAATCCCTTCAGGCTTTTTACTGATAAGTACAACATTAGAGATCCATTCCTAGTAGTCAATGGATCAAATACATCTTGATTATAAGAGTTTTTCCAACTCTTTCTTTACCAATATAGCAATGTGAGGATGCATCTTACATAGCTTTTGTTTTATAGGTTTGGCATTAGGATTAACCATAAGGTGGTGCAGAACCAAGGCAGGGTCTAAACCTGGTATGTCAGAATAGGCCCATGCAAAAATATCCACAAACTCTCTGAACAGAACTACACAGATGTCACATTATTCCTTAGTGAGAGATGCTCTTAATTTTATCTATTTCAAGTCTGATAGTGTCCTGATATTTACCTTTGTTTTGTCTTTGACTAGAAGGGTCAAACCATTTTATAGGATAGTAGGCAACGACTTGAACTATTAGGCTATGTCAAGGTCCTCTGTTAGGACTTTCTCTTCAACTTCTCCTAGGCATGATGAATCTGAATCCCCTAATGGGATATTTGACCATGTAATAAAAATAGTCATTTTTTTGAAGTATTTGATCAAATACTTGTTATTTCTCAAAGCTAATCCTTGATCCACAGGCAAGTTCATCATTGGTGGTCTCCTAGTCTAAATTTGAAGAAGAATGAACATCCCCATCTAATGGCCCCTGAAATAAGTTTTCACCACTAGACTGTCCTTTATCTTTAATTTTTCTGTGGTCAAAAAGTGCCTCAAAGAGGTTTTCTTTTTGGGACCTCAATGTTTTTCTTATTTGTTTTTGGCTAAGGGTGTTCACTCACTCTCCAAAATAGGCTATAGAATCAAATGTGATTGAGAATCTTGATTTGTGATCTCCCAATGAAATGTTGTCTCTAAGGACTAAAAAGTCATAGAATGCCTCATCATTATAAAACTCATCAATTAGTAGATTGAATTCTTGTTGGTCCCAATCTATTAGTTGGGGATAATATAATGGCAAATGGTTGTAATGAATAACCAAGGTAAGGGTACAAATGACATTGTTATCAAATATGCTAGATTCAGCTAGGTCATCAAAGGTGAGGCTATGATTGGACTGTGCTTTGTTGTCAGCATCATCATTACTATTTGTTGGTGATGGAGTTTGAATAAGATATGTGGGGTCACCCCCAGGTAGTTTAAATCTAAGTCCATAAGTTCTTTCATACTTAGTCATGGAAATTGGCTCGATGGTTCCTTATTGATTTGATCTAAGGCCTCTTCCTTCATACTTGTGATACTCCATGATCCTATTATGAATATGATACTTGACATTTTTATAACAATCAGCTTGGTTGCCATTATATAACCATGAGTCATCCCCTTAAAGGGGGTCAGGTCTTAGGCCAAATGCTAGTACAAATGTGACAAGTCCCTTATCTTTGTTCTTTTGTTGCCAATGCATATGTGTGATGACGTTAGGTCGCCCAAAGGTTTTTAGATTTTGAGGAAGATTAGTGATATGGAACGTACCATGGGTCACATATTCTCTTGATCTATTATCTAAAATGGTGAAATGATTGGAAGCTTCAAGAGGTAGCATGTGGGAAATTGAATCCAAGCTATTAAGATCTATGCCATTATTTGGTGGAGGATTAATAAGTATGGCCTTTCCTTTATCCTATTTGGAAATTAGATTCATATTGTACTAATAATTATATATTTGAAATTCAGCCTCAAGATGCTTATAATATTCATATGGGTGTAAATCTCCTTGAATATTCACTTCCATCCCTGAGTGGGAAAACTTGATACATTGGTGCAGTGTTGATGGGACTACATGAATATCATGTAACCAAGGCCTACCTAGAAGTATGTTGTATGATAAATCAAGATCCAATAGATGGAAAAGTGCATCATGGGTTAAAGGCCCAATGATAATTGGCAAACCAATGGTGCCTTGTGACTCTATTTCCTAATTATCATAGGCTTTAATAGTTATTGTTTCTGGTTGGAGATCTGTCATTGTGTACCCAAGAAGTTTGATCAGCTTTAGAGACACTTTGTTGAGGCTATATCCATTATCTATAAGGACATGTTTCACTTTATACCGTCTGATACAAACTTCTATGTAAAATGGGTTATTATGGAGTGGACCAAAGCAAGACATATCACTTTGGTTGAATGTGATTTGTTGGGCTAGAGGTAGGTGTCCAACCAAAGCTTAAAATTTATCAGGGGATATGTCACTAGCAATAATGGATCGGGTCAAAAACTCATTCAAGATGTTTTTATGGATTATTGACGTCCAAAATAAATCTAAAATATAAATTTATGCTAGTGTCTTCTACAATTGTTCCACAATATCAAACTTCTTGTCTTGGTCAGTAGTGAATGGTTTATTCTAAGGCTAAATAGTTGGTTGGATGATAGGCAAAGTGGAAAATGGTTATGGGCCTAGGGTAGTAATCTTGGACCTTTGAGTTGTGATTACACAATCAAGATTAAATACTAGACCGTTATTGCTAACTGATGCTAGGAATGGTGCGGGACCAAACATGACAAGTATCAGTTGCTGGTGCACTTGCATGTGGTCACGTGGAAAGGACAAGTTGTCACTATAAGATCCAAAAGGGGAAGTCCTATTTTTCTAGTTTGCTTGTATGCACTCCCAAGTCAAAGAAGGATTATCCATGTGATTTGGCTGAATATTATTGTTTAGCAATGATCTATGTTGATTAGTGTTTGGTTTGGGATTAATAGATATGGTATTGATGTTACCCCCTATAATATGACCTAAAACCCTATTATAGTCATGTGTAACTTCATGGTAGGTTTGTTGGTTGTTATCATTATAACCTTGTTTTTGTCGATTATTCTATCATTATGGGTTTTGCTGCTAATTTTGTTGGTTCTACTAGTTTGGATTTTGATTTTGATATTGTTGGTTTTGCTATTGTGCTAGCCATTGTTGTTATTGATTGTTCTGCTACTATAGATTGTTATGTCAGGGAAAGGGGTTTTGATAGATCCCAAGGGTTTGATTAGAATTAGAAGCACCATCATCCAATTTTATATTCCTATTCTCCAACATATTCTTGATTAAATGCTTGATTTGGACACATCTTCATAGATTGTGCTCACTGACCTGATGATAGTCACATAATTCATTTTCACAGTACCAATCAAAATAAGGAATGCCTTATAGATAATGTTTTGGTATGGGCTAACTAATCAAATTAGTGGTAGCGAGCTTGCAAAATATAGACTCAATAGGTTCTCCTAGGTCACTAAAGACATAACATGCTGGGACGGTTCTTCTAGGAGGAGGGGTTTGAAATGGTAAAGGCTATTGTATTTACTGTGTAGGTTTTGGTTTTTGTGCTTGCGGCATTTTTTGGAGAGGTTTCTAGGTAGGAGTAAGCTAAAAAGGTGATGCAGATGATGTTTGCATAGTTTGGACATGATGAGATTTAGTTACTCTATTTCCCACAATATTCCTATTGCGGTTGAATTGCTTTGGTCTTTCATGATTATTGGCCTATTTGATTTTGATTATTTGAATTAAGCTTGATGACTCCTTTATTAATGAGTATCATTTCAATCAACAAACATTTATCAATGATCTCTTTGAACGTATGCGCACATTACAATTCTAGATGATAAGCTATCTCACTATGTAAATTTTTAGTAAACATAGTGGCTAATTACTTATCTGATAAACTATGGGTGAAATGGCTTGCAAGGTCTCTCCATCATTGTAAATAACTCACAAAACTCTCCCTAGCTTTTTGCTTTGCTTGTGTTAGGTTCACTAATAAAATCTCATGCTCGAGATTATATGAAAAGTGCTGCAAAAACTTATAAAAAAGATCATCAAAATCCATTACTAAATTTTTGGGCAACTTAAAAAAAATCACTCCAAGGCTTGTCTATCCAAGCTCTTTGGAAATAATAGCAAAAATTATATGTATCTATATGCCATTGGTTGACATGCGATAAAGAATTAAGTTAAATGAGCCTTAGGATCACCTTTACCTTTGTATTTATCAAAATTTAGTGGTTCATATCCTATAGGAAATGGTATCTACAAATACTCTGTGTTGAATGGATAAGAACATATGTCATCTGATTTAAACTTTTTGGTCTGCTTCCCAACCTGAATGGCAACAATTGCATCCTTCATCTATTGTAATTCTTGGGATAGGAAACTGGATGGAATATTGGTTTGAGGGATAATTTGGGTTTGGATAGATGGTTGGGAGGTCACAAGTGGAAAATTTTGACCAAGGTATGATGGAGATACTTGTTGGGGTATATTGGTTTGGTTGGGGAATGGATTAGAATTATGCATACATGGATTGGGATGTACTTGAAATTACACATTTAGTTGTGAGATGTTTGGGTTCAGGTTGGCAATAAAGGTTTGACTTGGAGGATTTTATGGTTGGGATAGAGGGATATAACTATATTGTGCCTACTGTGGTTGAAAAGGGACATGTTGCCGACTAATCAAACCTTGCTTTAAGTGAGAACTTGTGGACCAAGACCCTATCTCTGGATTTGTGGCACATTTTAAACCAATGGTTATCTAGTAGGTACCTAAGAAACATGAGGATCTCCTTGTTGCATGAATCCCTATGAGGAAGTGAAAGTAGGTTTTAGATTCAACATCTGTCATTGACTAATATTTTCACATTGTTGACAAGTCATTACTTGGTTTTGGATTGGCATATTATTCTGTGACTAAAGAGGTATGTTCATCATTACCTAGCAGGGTGAAACATTTGTTTCCCCTAATTGAGGTGGTAATGTATTCATCCTTTGTTATGTTGATACATTAGACTGTGTCTGCTATTATGAAATACTATTTGTCACCTATTGAGGGGGAGTAGGATTTGTCACATTCTATCATTGAGGTGTGACATTGGTCATTATTTGATTACCTAACCCCATAGGTTGTACACTTGAGGAAGTAGTTGGTTAAGGCTGGGGTGTAAAAATCCATACTCCTTGGTATGATGATATACTCATAGGATTAACTATAGGCACATATTGTTGGCTAGTTGTTTATGCATTAGTACCACTTTGATATGGACTAGACATTGTTTGCACATTGTCCACTACAATTGGCTCACTATTTAATGTAGAGGCCGAAGACACTTCTTCAATAATGGGCATATGCATCAGGTTATCTATTGAAGTAGTTTGTACAAATTGGTCAAAATTTAGATCCTCTTATCTAGTTAACTCTATCAACAGTCCTGTTGAAGGAACTAGGTCAATGAGAGGCTTACTTACCATGTTCATCTGTTTAAAATCATGCGCTAGATTTAGATATGTTTCATATGATGTCTGAATTTGGTTAAAGTACTCTTTCATGATATTTTTGCTTCAATCAGATATATTAGGATCTTGGTACGTTATTTGGACTAGAGCCATAGGATTTCTAAAAGAAGCCTATTGATCATAAATGATATTATGGGGCACTCTTACTAGACTTGGTAAATTTTTATGGGGGAAGTTTGTTGAAAACTTATCCCCTACCTCTATGGCTCTAACCAAAATCTCATCTTTGTTCTCTAACAAATGTTGCTCAAATAAAAATGGATCATACATGGAAGCTATATTAGTAGAATATGACTATTGAAGTACTAGCTTGTTCATTGCAAGTATTATAGCTAAGTATTGGATGATTTGTTTTTGGTCCTATTTTGTGTAAGGTGGTGTGTTAACCAAATAGTTAGCCAATAGATCTTGGATTTGTGCCCTTGATTGAGTATTATAAGAGGGATAAGAATCCATCAAAGTGTGTCAAATCAGTCTAATCTAGGAATTTAAAATTTGCTAGATCTTTTGGCCAAACACAACGTCAAAATCTAGGCTCAAACAAGGCATTTTCTAGGACTCTTGGCCAAATGACGTCAAAAGCTAGACTTTGAAAATAGATGAAAGTTTTAATCTAATGGATTTGAAACACTTCTAACAAACACTAGGCATTTGATTCTTCGACATGAACTTGGTCAACTGGGTATAAGGTATGAAACAAAAGGCACTTTAGCTATAGTTTATTTTCTCACAAAAAATGGTATAAAATTGGGCTCTTTTGGACAAACAAGCTAGACAAAAGAGAACATTATAACCATTTTGGACAAAGATCACAAAAGTACACTCAAATTGGTTTGAAAATGTAGGAACAAATTTAAGACTCTATGCAAGAGGGTCTATGAAGTAATGTTTAAAATGTTTTGGGTAGCGTAATGACATTATACTACCCAAAAAGTATGCCAAAAGGTTTGTTTCAAAAACTCTCTAAGGCAAAGACATTTTCTTACAATTTTGACAGCATAACACTACCTTTTTTGACTCAAAATGTTGTGGTGTGTAGACTTAAAGTTCAAGTGTTTAACACAAAATGTCTTAAGTCTATTAAGTGATGATAATGATTATGAGTCTTAAATGGCCTTCAACTCAAGTTACCTCAAGTTTAGTGCAAATGGTGAATCCACTTAACACATTAACCCTATGAACTTGTAAAGGTGTAATTTTTAATCTAGATTATAAGTGAAGGATTTAAACAACTTTGGTAAAGGTTTAGACTCAATTGGGCATCATAACTACACCAAAGTGGATGATATGACTCTCAAGATTTTGATGAAATTTTTGAACAAGGCAAATTGATGATCTCATGTGGGCAAAATAATGCCTCTTTGTTCAAAAGAGAATTTGGACTATGTGTTTAGTTTTGGATTATTTGTTTACACCAAGTTTTGACTCTAAACAAGACTTTAATCTAGGACAAGACCAACTAATTAATCATTCATAGATCCTAAACTGACAAGGTTTCTTGGTATTTAAGAATCCATCAATATACATCATTTGAGAGGATTTTAAGTGTTCATCCAAAAGTAAATGTGCATTATATAGTAGGGTTTTTACACCCCCCTTCTCTCAAATGATAGTACTATGACATGGACCTTGAGGTGCACCTTGCAACAACAATACTACCACAAAAGTGGGGATTTGTCTAAGATTTAAAATGTTTCTAAATGATCTAGGGGAATCAATTGCACAATGACTTTCATACTAAAAAATACAAAATAAAAGCATAGATTTTGGGTCCATATCGCTTGACTTGTTGTAAAAAGGTCTAGTCTTTTTTACAACCACTACATCCTATTGTTCGCTCAGTGTAGTGCGATGTCCAAAGTTCCATTACATCTCATGTGAAACTCTAAAGGAGCCAAATGAAGTCAATGTTGGGAGATGAAACCCCAAGTCAAAGCATCCCTAAAGAACTTGTGGGAGGTGATGAAGTCCCCCTTGCAAGCCAAGATACATAAAAAAAAAGAAAACATGAAATAGAAAGACTTTAAGGTCATTTTCAAGGTCACCCAAATTTTGATGATTTTTTGGGGAGTGCTTTAGATGACTTTCTTTATAAGCCTTGGACTAGGCTATTTTCAATAGGAATGACGCTTTTGATTCCAAGGGTTTCCTATATGGGATAAATAGAAGAGCATACATGCAACATTCTTTTCTTTGCCAAATAAAATCTAACTAAACAACTATTATAAACAAAAACTAACAAGTTTGCTTAATTTCATACCCAAATGAGAGATTTGGTGGTGTTTATTTGACCCCTTGGTCTTAGTTGCAAACTTTGAAAAAAAACATTTACCAAAAACATCTAAATTCTTTGTTAAACACCCAAAACAAGGTTCCTAATTGATGCTTAAGCATGAAAAGGTGATTTAAACATGTTTTGAACAAATATTAAGCTTGGTCCTATAAAAAAATTGTTAGCATGTCCTTTAGCTTTGAAGCTCTTTTTACCTTAGAATAATGAACTTTGAAAAAGTAGCTCTTAGGTTTGTGTTTTTAGAAAAACACAGTGACTAACATCGGTTATTACCACCAACATCGGTTACTACCACTGACGTTGATTACTTTCTATTTGAGATCTAACTGACGTTAGTTAAGTCAAGTAATTGATGTCAGTGTTACTTGTCAATTTCAGTTACTATGTAAAAACTATGGCAACCAAAAATGACAAAATAAAGTTAAAAAATTAATTTGCATGAGTTTTAAGGGCTCAAATAAATATTTTAGAGTTGTAAAATGATCTCCTTCAGGTGTGAGATGCATCTAGTCTCACCAAGCGTGCCATATGTGATCTAAGAATTTGACTCAAGAGAGGATGGTTAGTATGGTGTTAGTTTCAAAATGAGAACAAAATAAAATAAACACACTAATAGCATAACATATCTAGGCCTAGACACTAGGGAGAGCTTAGTTAAAAAAAGCAAATGACAAACACAACTAAAATCAAGGAATGAAAACATAATAATTCCTTCACCTTCCTTGGATGCTCCAAATGCCTTTGTAGTGGTGGCTTGCTCAGCTTGTGCTCATGAAGTCCTTAGCAATGGAAGTTTGGCTACCTCCATCTCTCCTTGGCACCTTTGGCTTTGGCTTGGCTTGGCTTGAAATCAATTTGGCATGGTAACACTAGTTTCTTGAAGCTTTGGGAACCAATTTGGCATTATAACTTTACATCAAAAAAAATGTAGAAATGATGTTGTGAGGCCTCTTATTTATATATTTTTTGATTTGATCAGAATCAACCTCAACCATCCATCTCAAGATTGAGATGTATGGTGAAGGATTAATTTAATTTTTGGAATTAAGTTTGTAATTATCCTCATCATGACATTGGAAGAAGGGGAAATTAAGAGGCATGGAGGGCATCGTGGAAGGCATTGATGAGGCATGGGAAACATGAATCCTAATATTTGTGGCATTTATGGCCTAGGGATGTCTTCCCAAGAAATTAGGTCAATTGATGGTGTAGATATCCCATATTCATTTAAAAAAATAATTATTCAACAAGTTTCCATGGAATTTTTTATTAGGCCTTGATTTGGGTTAATTAGCTCTTAAGTATGATTAAGCACTTTGTGCACAAATTACCCAAATTGATCAGAATGCCTTATTATTGGTCCTAAATTTGAATGGATTGGAATTGGAAGGTGCTATTAGATGCATTAGAACCATATTACAATTTATGATGTTGACAATAATAAATAACAAAGGCACACATCTTGTGTAGAATATTTGATAAGAAAGAGCAGCTTAGAGCACGTGGGTGCAAAATTGGCATTTTGACTCGAAATGATCTAATCAAAGTTCACTGGCTCATAAATTTCATTAACCTATTTAGGGATATCCTAGCCAAAATCATCACTAAAATATGTTAGTTTCAAATCATTTAACGTGTTTTAGTGTTTTAGGCCAAATTGTACATTTTAGGTGGAAATTGGCCAAAAGCCTGGTTGGAGGTTATCCGTGCCTAGTTTTAGATGTCTACAAATATCATACTAATATGTATTAAAGTATTACTATTAAGTTATACTCATTTGGTTTAAAAATATTTTAAAAAAAAGTTAATTCCTAATAAATAAATGTAGTTCTTTACATTAAATATATATAGTATTATAAATTAATTTGAACTTCTATCTAAATAGAGAGAATCAATACGCAAAGAAAATTTCACTTTTAAAGATTGATATGAGCAAATGGACACCATTCCTTTTAGAATAAGCTTTAGGATGTATTAAATTAGTAGGCTTGTATTAAACTAATAAGATTATAGCCAATGCTATTCATTTTCAATAAATAATTTTATAATTATAGTTAGATTTAATCCCATGCTTGATTATGGTTCATAAAATATTTATCCTAATTTGAACATGAATGATGTGAATGGAAATATGACATTCAAAGTTGATTTTTCCATTGATACATGATATGGTTTCAATAAGTGTAACCTCAAGTCATCATTAAAATACCTCCACATTTTGGAATCTCCTTTATATAATCTAAAATATGTGTAAAGATGTACTTTCTTCAAATTAATATAACAAAGTCAAAAATGACTTTTCATTGATCATTATTTATCATAACAAAGATATGTAATAATATATTATTGAATTCTTTATGATCATTAAAAATTTAATATTATTAATAAATATTATTAATGTTAGGAAATTTAATCACATTATATAGTTAAGAGAATCACTTCATGTTAAGAACATGTCCAAAAACTAGATTTAATTAATTCAATTATATAAAATTCAATATAATATATTTATTAGCAAAATTAGCTATGTTGTAATTCTTATGTTTATGGACAAATACTCAACCACAAATAATTTTCAATACAAATGTAGGAACTAGAAACTACGCGATCCTTGTTATAATAAAAACTGTAGTACGATCAATATATTTCAAATAAATATGAATGAATCTTATTATAATTGATAAGTATAAATGATTATTTGTTTAATTATTAAATATGAATTATACAATAAATTTAAAATAAAATTAACAACTTTTATATTTAAGATAAAAGTTGTAAACTTTTATTGTTTCATAATAATATTATTTGTAAGACAAAATCTAATATAATATTTTAATATATACAATTGACTATGCACAATATAAGTTTCAATCAACATTGAACAATGAGATCTGATATTTACTATTATATTTGATTCATTAATAAACAAATACTTATATCATAATTTATAATTTGAACACTTTTAGCATTGATAAAAATATATTTTATATACTACATTAGGATACTAGTACTATAAAATCAATGCAAACTACAAAAAATCAAGAACTAGCCATAATATATTACACAACTTTCAATTCTTTTTACATAATAACAAATATAAATATTTTTAAAGAATTATAGTAGTCTATAGATGCTACATGGTACTTGTTACTATTATATTTGTAATATATGATAGCAATAATAATATTATTTCTTGTATTCAACATTATAATCAAAGTATAAAGAGATAAGGGTATATATATAGTTAAAACAAGAGTTATATCTCCTTTTCTTATTAGCCATATTAACAATTTTATTTACAAAATGTGGTGACACTATGACTAACTTACATGTGCACATTTAATATATGTACCATCACTTATTATATTTGATATTTTTACCAATATGTTTTTATTATTGTTGGTAAAAATAAGGGTTTTTTGAACCAGGGGCTTGATGCTATACATGAAGCATGAAGAAGGGGCCAAATATACAACCAAACCAATGCATAAAATAAAAAATAAATACTCCTCTAAAATATTTTCATTTTTTGATCTAAGAGTCATATTTAGAGGATTAGGATTACCTTTACATTTCTTTTTCTTCCCAACAATAGTCCACTCACCTTTTTCCTTAAAGAACACTAGAATGGGAATTTATAAATAAACTGATGAATTCAAATATTTCAATAGCATTTGATCCAACTAATATCTTTTTGAATCTAGATCAACACTATCTATTGCTTTCGGTGAAGATCCACTCTTCTTAACCAATGAAGTTATGATTTCCTTAACCATGAATATGATATTTATTATCATTGGATCCATTTGAATGAAATCTGCGTGCTCCTTTGAATGCTCCAATCACACTATGAATTTGTCTCTCACTATCATTTGCAATGAAGGAGTACTCAGGGAGGAAATTATTCAACTAAGATGCCCCTTTTTTATTCTTAGAGATATTACATAAGTGATCAGATGCCCTATTTTAAAATAAATTTTGCATTTAAAATGCAAGATTTCATATTCTAATGATTGCTTCCAAACTCTATCCTGAACATTTAGCCCAATAGACTCAAGAAGTTCTTTGGAAACATCCAAATTAACCAGAATCCTAGCAAAAATAGTATGGAAAATAAATTTAGGGTCCACAAATAAGAATTTTCCTAAAGAATTGCCTATGGTTTTCAAAGAGAATCATGCCCATAACTGTAATAGGAGATAAGGCAATCTTACCCATATAGGTCTTACATTAAAAGACTCAGTGTGTGGATCAAGGGATGGATACCATGGTTTGAAGGTAAGAATGTTGTTCCCCCATGACTAGAAGGGGATCTGAAAAACCATATTTTATCCTCAATCAAATCAAAACAAACAACAAGAAACCAGATTGAAACAAACAAGAAGAAACCTCTAGAATAGGGAAATATTTGTAAATTACCTTTCATTAGTGATGTTCATTTCTCCTGAATCCATCCATTGAGATCTGGGAGAGTAGGCCAAAGGTTTGAAAATCAACATATCATTCTTGATTTGACAACTGATCCTTCCTTTCTAAGAGGGTTTGCAACTTCTCTCCCTCAAGAGAGATTTTGAGGGGTTGATTTTAACCTAGACAAGAGGTTTGATTTTCTACGATCTACTCTTAGAGTTAATATCTACAAAGGAACATCCTATTGTCTCACATGATTTTATTTGTACCTTCTGCCCAAACCCTTTATCTTTAGAATTTGGGCCAATAAATGTGCACTCATATCCCTAATGCATGCCAAATGTTGTAAATTGATTGTCTATTTTCTCTAGAGAGGAGCCACTATGTTTCCCTTGCACCTCCTTTTAATTGTCCTTTATCACAACCCCTACAACTAGAACTACAAAAGAAGTAGAATCCATAACATGATTACTTCTAAGGTCATCCTTCCCTTTTTGGCATTGATCTGTAAATGTTTCCTATGCATAAATTACTACCTCCTCCCCTAGAAACCTATCTACAAGAGGCTTAGGAGCATCATAACGCAACCCTAAAAACCTCATAGAAGTCAATTATTGCAAATAAACTGATTCAAATCATATTGAATCTAATGAATAATTTTTTAATATTTTCTCCAATATTTATTTAAACTATGATCTAATTAATTATTTTAATATTTACTCTTCTTATAATACTAAATGATAACAAAAATATATTTTCTTGTTTTCAATATCAAAATCAAAGTACATAGAGATGTAGATATAAGTTTTTGGCCGCACTAATGTGATATTTACAAAAAATAATGACAAATATGATCTATTTATATTTGCATATTTAATATTTACACTATCATTTATTACATTTAATATTTTCACCAACATTTATTTAGATTATAATCTAATTAACTATTTTAATAATATATTATAACCAAAAAAATATTTTTAAATTTCAACTCATTAAATCAAACCACATTAAATTTAGTCTTTTATAATTACCACATAAATTTTAGATTTAAAAATGTATGTTAATTATAATTAAATTATTTGTAATTAAAAAATTTGCAAAAAAGAAAGAAAAAAACTTCACAATTTTTTAAAAACTGATATATGATGATAATTTTTTTAAAAATGTATGTCATTTCCTTTTAATTTGGTTATTGACAATTTAATAAATTATTCAATACAATTAATAGAATCTTTACAATATATTAAAGTTGGTATATGATATGAAACTTTTATAAATTGTATATAGCTTTCTTATATTTCAATTATTGGTGATTCAATAAATTAATCAATAAAATTAAAAAATTAATAATATATTAAAATTTGTATATATAATTTAATATAAAGTTTTATAAAAAATAATAAACTATACAAACTTTTAATTAAAATCTATTTTTTAAAATGTATTTTTATTGTTAACTTTATTTAACGAGTGTTAGGAGGCATTCAAAAGAAAGAACTTTACATTTCATCCTTTCATGTAGTGTCAATGTTATGTATTTTTTTGAATTTTAAATTATTATTTTATTTTAATTTTATATTATTTTATTAGTTTATATCAATTTTATGTATTATTGTTGTGATGCATTAATTTTAAGAAAGCATTAGATTGAATCATGAAACAATTATTTTTCAAACATTTATGAGACATTAATATCATGTATTTTTCTTTATTTTTAATTTGTTATATTATTTTAATTTTATATCATTCTATTGATTTATATCAATTTTATGTATTTTTTTGTGATGCACAAATTTTAAGAAAGTATTTGATTGAATCAAGACATTAATATATTTAAATTTCAATAGTTTAATTATGTGTTATAAAATAAATGTTTCCTCTTTTAACACCTTACTTTACTCTATTTTCATTTTTCTATAGATAACGTGTTTCTATTGGCCTCTTCTCATTCCAGTCTTTGACACTATAGCTTGATTCATTGACTCATATTTTGACATTTAAAATGAAACTAGGGTTATGATTTTTAATACAACCAATGAACCAAGATTATTATGTCTCAATTGCATTAAACCCTTTTTAGAATGGACCATATTGAGATCATAACATCATATGCTTCGGTCTGAAATTTATTAAGACTTTCAATTTCAAACGAGATTTTTATTTATCGTTATGGAATGGATATACTACATTATTTTTATGGAGAATTGATACTTCCAACTTCACTTCGGATATATAACTTCAAAGATGACACACTTTGATTCATTGTCAAGCCCACTAAATTGTATGTTACAAATGTTTTGGGCCTCAGTTTAGGGAGGTTGATTGCTCAAAATTAGATATATTACAAACCTTCACTTTTTAACAAATGAGGAGGTGACAATGTAAAATTGTACATAATAATTATGTTAATTATGCATAATGAGTTTGCAGTATGGTTTTTAGGGTAGAGAATATAAATGCTTGCTACATAATTTTTAAGCTTAAGTATTTTCGTTTCCTACCTTTTCAATACGAAAGGTATTCTTATTTTAGATCATTATTCTTTCAAAAATATTTATTCATATTTTTTTGGTATTAAAAAGTATTTTACATTATTATTATTTTTTATAATTTAAATTTGTTCTATTCGTTTATTTTTAGGTATTAATAAAATTTTAATGTTATATTTTAGTATTTGAAGGCCAAATTTAATTAGGTAATTATAGATGCTATCAAGAAGAGAGAAAAATGATCATATTATGTATATTTATCCCCTTCAAAAATATAGTCTCAATTGATAAAAAGATCTTGGCACTCAAAGTAAGTAACTAAATAGGTTTCATAGGTGTTGGGATGTCAGTGTAGAATATTGTAAAATTTCATAAAAACTTGAATCATGTAAGGTAGGATGCAAAAAACAAATATTTAACATGAAATACACTAATTGGTTCTAGAGACATCCATTCCTTAATGTAGTTCCTAATGGAATCAATAAGATGAGCCACCTATTTTATTAAATTTATGAATTAAGAGAGTTTTAATCTTAATTACATAAACTATTATGTAAAATCAAAATGTTATCGATGTGTAATAAATAACACAAACTTATTTAGAATTTTTTAAATTTAGAAATATGCTAAAAATTGAAAGAATCAAAGAAATACAATTTAATTAGAAATCAGATGTGCATGACTAACTAATTATATGATGACGTTGTGAATTGGGAATAGGGATTCACTTGAATCTAGAGAAAATCTAATGGAATCATACAAGGGAGACATGCATTGGTGTCGTTAGGGTGAGCTTACATCCATTATAGTTTTTTTAATTTGTGAAAGTTTGAACCTATGCACCTTCTCCTATTGACTCTATGTGCTTGATCATATCTATTCTATTTAATGCCAAAGTTGATATTTACCTTCTTTTTCACTTGAAACCATAGTTTAATATGTCATGAGGGAAAACACAATAAATGGAAAAAACATGTTAGTGGTTGAAGTTGTGCTTAATCTCAATAACCCTTATATTGAGCACCACTTAAATATAAATACTTTGAAGAGAAATCAAACTCCATGTAGTTCTTCCATGCTATAGTGGTGTGTGTGAAAGACTAATTTAATGTTAAATGTTGGTATAATCATTGTATGATTAAATGTTTAAACATTGACTTGTGACCTTAAAGGTGTATTTATACTTATCTCAGGGCTACTAGGGTTGTGTGGATTTTGAATTTATAAAAATATGTGACTTTCTATCAATGTGTAATTATATTTCTATGTTTTTCAATCATGAGCCTCTAGTAAAAAAATAGCTTAAAAATGTGGTTTTATAGCAATACTTTTGGAATTCCTTCAAATGAGACTTATGAAATGTGTGAGATGACCCATTGGGTGAGTTTTAATTTGAGCAACTAGTCATTATTTAGTGGGAGGATACAACCAACATATTTAGACACTACTGGTAAGTGGGATTATTCTAAAAGAACATCCTTGTATTAAGAATAAAAATAGATGAGCTCAAAGTGTGGATCAGTCAAAAGGTAAGATTGAGATATTTAGAATGAGAAATTTATGACCATTAGTTGCTTGTAGGATTAGGTCATCGACATAGAAGTGAAGAAATGGTGATAAGAACCATGAAATTAGACATGAGTTATGTACATATAAGGATTGGTAATAAGTTCATTATTTTGGAAATAAATGTTAATTTATGTATATACATTTCCCCTCCTTTTATTCTAGTAATGTAGCAGAAGTGAAAAAGCTCAAGTAAAAGGAAAATAATTATACTTAAACTTACCTATAAAGAACAGTCTTGAATGTAATCCACATATTGAACTATGATTCATGAGAACTTGTAATTAAAAATATATATATCAGTCTTTACTTAGAATGAAAATCATGAAAGTAAGGAAAAAAAACTTATAGATTAAATAACAAGGAATGAATACACCTGATTGGGTATGAGAACCATTATTTTTTATTTGTGCAATAACTTGTGATTATAGAAGGTAGGACCCTTGGAGATTTAATCATTAAAATACTTGGATTCAATTATGCATGCCTCAATACTGATGGGTGTCATTATGCCCTTCATTTAATCAACTTTTTGCTGATGTCATATTTAACTAGGGTTGTGTCTAAATCTATATGCAATAAGAAGAATCTTTGCAATTTAGCAATTGATTGTAGGTATTTGTATCTTTCTTTTATTTTGGGGGATTTTTAATGTCTTAAGGACTTCTTGGTTAAAACATTATTGGAATCAAACTATGAAAATCTACTGGAAGTAAACACACGTTGCAAAAATGAAATAGATTGTTGGAAATAAACACACTTTTGCAGAATGAAATAGATTGCTGGAAATAAACACACATTGCAAAAATGAAATAGATTGTTGGAAATAAACACACTTTTTTAGAATGAAATAGATTGTTGGAAATAAACACAATTTTGTAGAATGCTTGGAAAATGATTGCAAAGAAATGAAAATTTAATCTAGAACACCCACAGGGGCAAATCTACAACAAATTTTAACTTTAAGGAGTTGAAAGCATTTATAAATTTAACAGAGCTACTTATTTGATTTTGAGAATAAAATATAAATACCAACCAAAAATGAAGATCTTGTTTCTTAGAGGAGTGGGCCCTTGCTCCGCCTAGAAAAATGACTGAGCAACTTAATTCTCTCTCAAAATAGAAATAACTATTTCATTGATAAAATGTTCTGTATTACAAAATGTATTATTCTATCCTTATCCCTATATTTTTTAATTATTTTTATCTCTTCTTTCCTAAATTCCCAGGTTTGTATATATATTATTTTAATTGTGGTGCATTGATGGCTATAACTATTTCATGGATACGATGGAACTGAATCGTGCCTAGAATAGATGTTGAATTAAGACGTCACTGGCTATCTAGCTATGTGATAAATGTCTTGAATCTACAAGTATGGAAATCATAAGTCTGCTCCTGATTTAATGGGATCATTGATTTGATAGATCGCTAGCTGTTTAGAATAGATCTTTATTAGTTCCATGTCTAACTGTGAAATTTTTGGAGTTTATCTGCAAAAGTACTGAAACTAATTCAGATAATTTTGGAGCTAAATATAGAGTTCCAAAACTTAGTCCAAAAATGTGACTACTTGAAATAGCATGGTGGGGTTCCAAAACTAAGCTGTACTGATTCCAATGCTTCCAAAAACATGCAATCTACTTCATATTTGTTCTTTAGCCTGATGATGACTTGTTTTATTACAAAACTTGAATTTTTCAAAACACTTGTTAAGAATTACAATTTTTTTTGAACATTAGAATCACAATAAACAAAATATGGATAATTACATCCTAACTCATATCAGATCAAATAAAAGTCACAAAATGCAATCAAACTTAATAAAAAGAGAGAGTAAGATGAGGTCATTTATTATACATTTAATGGGCATATCCTGGCCTCATTATTTTTCCCCATACTTACTTGTTTGTAAGTCCCTTTACAAATGTTACTCTTCAAATTTGGGATTATATATTGTAAATTATGTTTGATTTCTTAGATCAAATGGCTAGAACTAAATATCCCAATGCTTTGATTCAGATGTACTATACCCTGTTCTTGCTTCTACTTTTCTTTTCCATTCCTCAAATTGAGTGGGATCTTGATGTTCTTTTTTTTGTCAAGGAGATATGGAGGTGAGAAGTAGAGGTTGTCGTGTCTACATGCCAGTCCATATGAACTAGGGAGTTTCATTGATCTAAAGAATTATTGTCCATAAAGCTTTTGCCCTTTCTAGACTCCAGATCAAATTTGAAGGGGATATTACTTCCCTTCTTCTTAATGCCACCGAGAGAAATTCCCATCTATTTAAACATGCATCATAGATATTATCAAAATTTGCTTTTTCATAAGAGGTGAAGGAATTAATGCATTTATATAAATTAAAAAGATAAGGTTCCCTGAACTTGTCATTAAATGCATGGGATTGGAAATGTGTAGTGAAGGTGAGTGGGTTACCATAATGAATTCTCATACAAAGACCAGATGAACTAGCCTTTAACAAATGCTTTGACTCCATTTCTTTTCATGCAATTTTATTTTGAATAATAGAGACAAATGCGTTAAGATGGATTTCCCCTACATATAATCTGATCATAAAAGCTGAATTTATTTCTAGCATGAAATTGCATAGGTAAAATTCATAGAGAAGATTTTTATGTTCTATATTGGCTAAGGATTAGGCTACCGAAAAATTAGTTTCATCTTTTATTTCATGTGGAAGGCCACATGCTATCCTTGCCAACTGCCAGCAAATTAATTATTCCTTTAAAAACATGCTATATACAAGAGAAGGTCTTCTGCATGCAAGCAGTTTCTCACTCATCATGCAAACTATTTGTATTTTCACAAGATATTTATACTTATCATTTTCCTACTTGTAAAAATTTTCTTCCCATTCCTTCCTTGCTTTCTTTTATTCCTCCAGTTTACTTTTCAAGTCTGTATTGGATGCCTTGATTACACTTAGTTCTATGCATGTATCATCCCAAAACTGCTTGAGTGGCAGATAAGTCAATTCAGTCTTTGCAGAGACTGTTAACACAATGATCTGTATTATACATTTTTCCTCATTCTCCATCAGTTGCCTTTTAATCTCTACTAATTCTTCAATCTTGGCTATGAACTGGTGTTTTAATTCTTCAAGGAGAATTTCTTTCTGTTCTAATTTGAGTTTGAGGAAATTCAATTAGTCATCCTTTTCCTTGATAATGAGCTCTACTCTAGACAAAAATAGAGCTTGTTTAATCTACTGGTTTTGATCTTTTTTGAAATTTCTTGGGGAGTTAAGCATTATTCTTCCACCATAGGGGATTTCCATATCCTTTTCCAAGATGCTTATTCATCTTCTACATGTGATGGTGCTGCTATCTCACCCATTTCTTGAAAAACTTGCTCTTCAAATCTTTTATCTTCTTTCTCCTTTTTTTTTTGGCTTGGTCCAGGAGGAGTCATGGCCATACTACCCAAAATATTAGCATCTTTAGTTTCCAACCTTTCTTGTTCTTTCATCTCCTCTATAATTTATTTAGACCTTTTATGACTTTTCCTTCCTTGAGGAGCCTCAAAATGTGTAGACATAGGTCTCCTCTTAGAGTTTATTCTGATGTTCACATTTTGCTTAGGCCTAGGTGAACTGTCACTATCAGAGATAGGTATTAGTTCTTCTATAGCTCCTGTAGAAGAAGGAATTTCTTGAGAAGGCACTGTAGGGTCTACAATTTTAGCTTTTCTTCCAAATTTCCTTCTTTTTGGTATTTTCTCTCCCCTTAGTTCTTTCTTTTCCTTAGCAGTGGTATCAATTTTCAAATGAACTGAAGTTGCAGGAGGAGTTGCTATTGTTCTTCTGGAAATACCAAGATTTTGCCCAAATTTGCCAAGAAATTTGTCTGACATTTCTTTTCCATTTTTCTTTGAAAGAAAATGGTTCTGGCATATTGAATGCATTAATCCATGATGTTTGATTGTTCCTACACCCCAAGAATGCCTCTGGGTCATTGTATGGATGGAGTCAAAAATAAATCTTGGAAGGTTTACTATATATTCTAGTTTTGCAGCTCCATATCTAAGGTGTATGAGGATTTTTAGGACTTATTTTCCTACTATCCCAGATTGTCCATCATAGGTTAAATACTTAACTATCCAAAATGCTACTCTGTCAAAGGGTTTGTGCAATCTAGCCCTTTTGAATCCTTTGATGACTTTCTTTGTATTGTAAATATACTAGGGTTTAACTTCCCCCTCTTTTAGCAGGGTTTCAACTAGGTCTTTTAGTGTCCCTTTGACAGGGTTTTGGACATGCACTATTGGTATTCTAGACATCTCACTTATTACATTCATAGAAAAAGGAATGAAAACCTTCCTAATCTTTGTCCTTGTTTGTTATAAATTGATAACAAATTATCTTACCAATTCATCATTATATTTGGGAAATTTCCTCAAAAACTCCAGTCATCCTGCCTATTGAAAGATAGTTGCTACTTCTTCATCTGTAAGGAGCTGGGCATCATCTTTTGGTTCTAACTTCTTTTTGATCCCCATGATTCATTCTTCTTTATTATTATGCAAGTTAACTAAAGATTTCTTCTCTTATTCGTAGAACTGATTACTTTGGTTGCCGAACTGGCAAATTTGGTTGCTGAATTAGCGAATTTGGTTGTGGGATTACTGTACTCAGCTACGAAACTACTATACTCAGCTTTTGAAGTTTTTATATAGCTAACTTTTACTTTGTTGATTCAATAATAAGAATGATTCCTTATAACTATCTACCAACTTATTCCATCATTAATATCCTTCTCATGATTTTGCACATTTAATCATGATGTACAATAGATGACTCATCATACTAATCTTTTTAAATCAAGTCTAATCACACATGCAAACTTTCAATCTAACTTTTAACAAGTTAAAAACATAGTTATCATCCTTGATGATGTAATCCATCCATCATGATGACTCATCATTCCTAAAAAGTGGTTAGAAAATAGTTAGAATTCAAAAAAAAAAAAATTATTTGAATTAGCTATTTATTTGAGAAGATCAACCGCCATTGCTAGTTTTCAATTGATCTTTGAGAGTTATTATTATTATTATTATTGGAGAAGAGAATGTCATTTACTAGTTTTCATCCTCTTCCCTTTATTCTAGATATTTTCATCTGATTATTTGATCATTTTGGAAGAATTGGGTTCTTCCATATAATCAAATTCTTTGTTTGTTTCAATTTGCTTCAAGAATTTGTCCTTAGTAGGAGGCTTCCTATAAAGTTTTAGCCTGTGTCCATTGACCAATAGTATTCTTTTGTTGCCATCAATAGGAAGTAACTGGATAGAACCATTGTCAAATATCTACTTGATCTGATAAGGTCCCGACCATCTAGTCTTTAATTTGCCTTTAAATTGTTGGTACTTAGAATCAAACAACAATGCCCAGTCTCCAACTTTGAATTGCCTTTCCTTGATATGTGAATCATGCCATTACCTCCTTTGATCTTGGATTATCTCTGTCTGGTGAAGTGCTTCCATTCTGAATTCATCTAATTCATTGAGGTGAAGGATTTGCTCCTTTTGAGCTACATCCAATTTAATTCCCACCTTAGTTGTTGTCCTCAATGTCTATATTTTAAACTCAATAGGAAATAAGGGCTTTTTCCCATAGACTAACTCATATGGTGAAAACTCTATTGTGGTTTGCCAAGTTGTATTATAAGCGCAAACAACTTTAGGTAGTCTTTTGACCCAATCTCTTCTTTCTGCTTCAACTATTTTAGTGAGGATATTTTCCAATTCTCTATTTATTACTTCAACTTGTCCATTTACTTGTGGGTGATAGGGAGATGACTTCCTTTGATTGTTCTGATAATACATTGTGAAAGCCTGGATCATATTGGACATAAATTATGGTCCTTGGTCTGAAACTAAGCTTTTTGGTGCTCCAAAATTTACCATAATTTTGTGCCAAAGGAAATCAACAACTACTTCTTCAGTGGCATTTGTTAAAGCCTACACTTCTACTCACTTTGTTACATAATCAATACACACAAGAATGTGCTCTTTTCCCTATGAAGGAGGATTAAAGGGTCCAACAAAATCTAATCCCCATCTCTTAAATGGTTTAATCACTACTTGTGGTTGTAGAGGCATTTCATTGGTGACGATTGGCTATCCCATCCTCTGACAAGGATCACACTACCTGATATATCTCTTCACATCTTTGTATAGAGATGACCAATAGTAACCAGTGCCAAGTATCTTATGAGCTATTCTTTTCACTAAATAGTGTCCCCCACTTGGTTCATCATGACATGCCTAGACGATGTCAAAATTTTTATCTTTTCTTATACACCTACATAAAACCAAATTAGGACCACATTTAAATAGCATTCCATTTAACTATTTGAATTGTGCACTAGTTTTGATTAACTTCTTTATTTGTTTTTTAGTGAAAGAAGGAGGAAACTTCCTTATTGCAAGCTAATTTGCCATGTCAGCAAACCATGGTGTATCAGTTGAAATAACAAACAATTGCTCATTTGGAAAGTTGTCCTTGACTAGCTCCTGCTCCCCTATAGTGATCAGTCTTGACAAAAAATTAGCTACCACATTAGATTTACCTAGATTGTCCACAATGGTAATATGAAATTTTTGTAGAAGTAATAACCATCTAATTATTCTACCTCCAACCACTAGTTTATTCATTAAATATTTAATTTCCGAGTGATCTGTATGTACAAATATTTTATACCCTGTAATGTAATGTCTAAATTTATTGATTGCATAGATCACAGCCAAAAATTATTTTTCAGTGGTAGTATAATTTATTTTAGTGGGAGTAATATTTTTACTAAGGTAGTAAATAGCATACATTCTTCCTTCTTCATCTTTCTATCCCAAAACTACGCCAATTGAGTTATTTGAGGCATCAGCTTGGATGTGAAAAGGTTTCTCCCAATTAGGTCCTTTTAATATTGGGAAAATTACTAATTTCTCTTTAATTTATTCAAAAGCATGTTGACACTATTCATCCCAAAGACATTCATAGTCCTTGGTAAGCAACTTAAACATGGGGGCAGTGATTTTACTAAAATCCTTGATAAAACACTTATAGTATCTAGCATTCCCTAAAAATGACTTGATATCTATGGGGGTTTGAGGAATAGGCAAGTCTAAAATAATCTTTAATTTATTTTGGTCAACTTGAATTCTTTTTTTTTAAATATGGTGTCCTAATACGATCCCTTCATCAACCATCATCAAACATTTCTCATAACTAAGAGACAAGTGATGTGGTTCACGTCTTGTTAATACTCTACCCAAATTTTTTAAGGCATCATCAAATGTATCTCCATGCACAATAAAGTCATCTATATATACCTCTACATAGTCATTTTTCAGGTCTACAAAAATTGCTAATGCAGCTCTTTGAAAGTTTACTGGAGCATTACATAGTCCAAATGGCAATACCCTGTAAGTAAAGGTACTCCATGGATAAGTAAATATAGTTTTGTCTTGATCCTCAGTAGTAACTCTGATTTGATTGTATCCGCTAAATCCATCTAAGAAGGAAAAGTACTGTTTACTTGAAAGGTTGTCTAAGACTTGATCTATGAATGGTAAGGAAAAATAATCTCTCAGGGTGGCTTTGTTCAGTTCCCTATAGTCAACACAAATTCTCCATTTTCCATTCCTTCTAGGGACAATTACAAGAGGAGACACCCACTGGCTATCTGAGATAGGGTAGATAAAACCTACTTGTAATAGTTTTTCAATTTCTTGTTTGACTATATCCCTTAAGGCTAGATTAATCCTTCTCTAAGGTTGCCTAATCAGTCTAATGTTTTTAGTATAAATGTGATGGGTGAAAATACTTGGATAAATTCCCTTTACGTCTCTATAGTCCCAAGCAAAATATTTAGTATGATCCTTCAGAGCATCAAATAGTTTGGCTTCTTCATCATTCATTAACCAACTATTAATATTCAAATTTTTTCCTAGTTGAATCTCAACATATTTAATTCTAGTATATGATGAACTGATTTGTTGAAGGGGTTCCATTAAGGTGTTTAGTAGACAGGAATGTGGTAACAACATATGATATGTAGCAACATCTCTAAAAGTTCCTTGAGATAGAATGATGGACAAAGGACAACACTGAGAGTTATGATACTTATCTTGTTGTAGGTCAAATTCCTTGTTACTGCTATTTTTTAGAAATTCTTCATAATCTCTTGATATCTGTAAAGTTGAAGCTACAGATCCTTCCTCTTCCCAAGAGAAATCTCATTTCTCTAGAGTGAAATTATCTTCATTTACAGGTAATTGTTGTTGGTGTGGTTCCAAAACTAACTATGATGGTTTTGAAATAGATTCTATAGGTTCCAAAACTAATCCAATGACAATTGATGTTCATTCAATGAAGGATTAACCATATATTCTATTTCCCATACATGATCTTGCAATGTTATCATAGCCAAAGAAGATAGATTTTGCTCATTAATATCAGGATTATCAACCCATAATTTCTCTTGATTATCAATAAAAGGTCATGTAGAGGGATATAATGAAATTTGCTTAGAATTCTTACCATTGGAATATTCATATTACCTAACCTGTAATCAATTAAGGTAGAAATTATAACTAACCATGGTCTCCCAAAACTAATGGGATAACTAAGTGTTTTTCCTTTTGGCTGTAAAAGAAGTCGACTAGATATTCCCATGATTCCACCATTACTGCCACATCTTCAATAACTCCTTCTAGTTTTGCTACTGACTAATCTGCCATCTGTAATATGGTGTTAGTAGGTTGTATGCCTATTAATGGTAATATTTTCAAAGTTTCCACTGTCATTACATTGATGGCTACTTCCAAATCAATCAAAATGTTATGTATATCCTTATTCCCTATAAAGACAAAAATAATAGGGCTCCCAAGATCTCCATATTTGGAAAGTAGGAGTTTTCCTAATAATAAATCAACAAGTTTCTCATCAAACTGAATAGTCCTAGGGTACTGCTTCTTTCTTCCAGGTTTTTTAAAACATAATAGTTTGATTAACTTATTCAACTATGGAATATACTTAATTACTTGTAACAATGGTATTTCAATATTCAATCTTCTTAGTTCCTGCACCAATTTAGATTCCTTAATTTCTATGGCTTCTTTAAATCTTTCAAGAAATGAAATCTCAGTAGAATTTCCTTCTGGTTCCTTATCTTTTTCTTTTTCATCTTCCTTAGGTGCAACCAGGCTAGGGGTTTTAGCTTTTTCTAGCATCTCAATGATTATAATAGGTGGACTGCTAACTATTTTTCTAGATCTAGTTTGAATGTTTTTACATTCCATTGCATTTAGATCAACTAATTTTTTTAGTTCTATTTTGTATATAGGAGTTATTTGCTTGTTTCTTGGGTTTTCTACTGGTTGTGCTGGCATTTGTGTTTGGATTATATTTTTAGCATGTGGATTTTGTGCTATATATTCCATTATGGCTTGTTGGTTTTGATTTGGATATGTTTTCCCTTTCACATAATTACTAGGGCTCCATCTAGGTTGTGGCCAAGCAGAAGGATTTCCTTGACCAGCCTAAGGTTGTTGATGTCCCTGAGTATACCAAGATTGACTTACCCAATCTTGAGGATGCCATGTTGGTTGAGGGGTCCAAGGTGTCTATCCCCAACTTTGTGGTACTGTTTGAGCTACCCATGGCATCATCCAAGGATTAGGAGCTGGTCTTGGCATAAATTGTGCTTGGCTGGGTTGTCTCTGAACAAAATTCAATTCTTTTGTGGTGGATGATGTACTAGTTTGTTTGAGATAATTTTTTATGAGTGGAAGAAGAGAACAAGCATACATATCATGTTCTTTAGATTCATAGACAAGACATACTTCTATTTTATCCAAAGGACATTCCCTTATTACATGCTTCTTCTTGCATCTAAGACAATACATGGCTAATGGTTCAAGTTGGGCATTTGATTTAGCTTGAAATCCATCCATGGTGGAGGTTAATTGAAATAATATGTCTATTTTAAAATTTTCCAATTCATCTATCAATTTGTTCATATCTAGATTTGAATTTTTAACCATTTTTCCCTTTCTAGGCCCACCCCTTGTCCTTGAATAGTTTCTACAAATTTCTATGATTTCTTCCATTCTTAATTGAGCAATGTTTCCTCCACCAATTAAATCAATGATTTCCATCATCTAAACCTTTGAGAAAAATGGTTTTACTTAAATCTTCTTGAAGTACAAGTCCACATCTTTTACTCACAAAGAGGAATCTATCCAAATAATCTTCCATAGTTTCATCTTCTTCCTATTTGATTTTGAAAATTTCCTCCTTTCTATTTATTTCTCTACAATAATCTTGATATTTGTCTAGGAAGACAGTTTCCATTTGTTATCAATTAGTAATAGAATTAGATGTTAATCCCATAAACCACCTCATTACCACATCCTTCAGGGTAGATGGAAACAACTTGAGTTTTTGATTATCTATCTTGTAATCATAAGTCTAACATAGTACTTTAAACTCAAACATAAATTGGTCAAGATCCTCAGATGACATTCCTCTAAATGTGGGCAAGTGTGCAAGGGAAATGTTCTTCATAGTGGTTTCATCATCCTCTATCTGAATGGGATAGGTAAAGGTTCTTTTAAGTTCTCTTCCAGCTTCTCGTGCCATCTCTCTAGTATTTTGTAGTCCCTTCTCCCAGTCAATGTGGTATGTGGTCTACTTTGGGGATGGTGAAAAATCAGGAGTAGGAGGTTGACTACTCAATTGAGAATCAAAACTTTTCCTCAATGGATCTTGAGAAATAATCTTCCTCCCTAAAGGTCTACTTGCTTCTAGTGACTGATCTAGAAATTCCAAAAATGGAAATTTTGCTTCTTGTCTTATAGGAGATAATGGTGCCTCCACTCCTTATTTAAACTAGAGGGTGATGGAGATTCTTGTTCAGATATTTTGGGGAGAAATATACCCTTGGAGTCTCATGGTCTACTCATAAATTTTTTGATACCTTTAAGGAAAACTTCTTTAATTACTAAATGGATGATTGCTTCTCTTGTTGGCACCTACTTAGAAAATTCTAACTAGTGGTTCCCTGGCAATGGTGCCAAAAATGATGGGTGCCATTATGCCCTTCATTTAATAAAATTTTTGTTGAGGCCATATTTAACCAGGGCTGTGTCTAAAGCTATATGAAACAAGAAGAATCTTAGTGATTTAGTAATTGATTGTAGGTATTTGTATCTTTCTTTTGTTTTGGGGGATTTTTAATGTCTTAAGGACTTCTTGGTTAAAACCTTATTGGAATCAAACTATGAAAATCTGATGGAAGTAAACACACATTACAGAAATGAAATAGATTACTAGAAATAAACACACTTTTGTAGAATGAAATAGATTACTGGAAATAAACACATGTTATAGAAATGAAATAGATTACTTGAAATTAACACACTTTTGCAGAATGAAATAGATTGCTAAAAATAAACACACTTTTTTAGAATGCTTGGAAAATGATTGCAAACAAATGAGAATTTAATCTAGAACACCCGCAGGGGTAAATCTACAACAAAATTTAACTTTAAAGAGTTGAAAGCATTTATAAATTTAATAGAGCTACATATTTTCTTTTGAGAATAAAATATAAATACTAACCAAAAATGAAGATCCTTGTTCTTGGAGGAGTGGCCAGATCCTTGTTCTTGGAGGAGTGGGTCCTTGCTCTGCCTAGAAATAGGACTAAACAACTTAATTCTCTCTCAAAAGAGAAATGGATATTTCATTGATAAAGTGTTCTGTATTACAAAAATGTACTATTCTATCCTTATCCCTATATTCTTCAATTATTTTTCTCTCTTCTTTCATAAATTCCCAGGTCTATATATATATTCTTTTACTTGTGGTGCATTGATGGCTGTAATTGTTTCATGGATATGATGGAATTGAATCATGCCTAGAATAGATACTGAATTAAGATGTTGTTGTCTATCCAGCTGTGTGATAAATGTCTTGGATCTACAAGTATGAAAATCATAAGTCTGCTCCTAATTTAATGGGATCATTGATATAATAGATCACTGGCCATTTGGAATAGATATTTATTAGTTCCATGTCTAACTGTGAAAGTTATAGAGCTTATCTATAGAAGTACCAGAACTAATTTAGATAATTCCAAAGCTAAATATAGAGTTCCAAAACTAAGTCTAAAAATGTGACTACTTGAAATAGCATCATGGGGTTCCAGAACTATTTTGTATTGATTTCAATGCTTCCAAAAACATGTAATCCACTTCATATTTGTTCTTCATCCTGATGATGACCTATTTTATTACAAAACTTGAATTTTCCAAAAGACTTGTTAGGAATTATAGAGTTTTTTGAACGTTAGAATTACAATCAACAAAAGATGGATAATTGCATCCTAACTCATATCAGATAAAATCAAACTCACAAAATGCAATCAAACTTAATATAAAGAGAGAGTAAGATGAGGTCATTTATTATACATTTAATGGGCATATCTTGGCCTCATCAAATACTCATTGATAGGAGAGAGTGCTTAAGAACTCAAGGTGTGTTTGACTCCATCATTATACACCCAAATTAGTAGACTAACTTGGAATCCTTGAATAAATTCAAATATATCATTCTGGTGTAAAACAATGAATCAACCATTTTAGATGGAACTTGATTCATTTTTTATTTAAAATGAGTGAAAACCTTATGTAAAATCTTTGCAAAAATTAGCATAATATGAATCTGGTGTATACAACATTGAGAATGACATGAATTGGCATTCAATGTATGAAATTGGTGAAAAAATGAGTAAGGAGATGGTCATATTAAATGATCATGCCCCAATATAATATTGAGGTATATTGATTCTAAAACTAAGTAATATCATGTGATTTTCTGAGCAAAAGCCTATGTGATAATCTAGAACACATATTGCACATGATGTTCCCAATTTGGGTAGAAATTTGAGACAAACCTCAGTGTTCATCTAAAATGATTTTGTATACCTATTGTGATGTTCTATAGCTTCATATGACTCTTCTATAAATGAAAGTTTTCTTGCCTATTGTGCCAACAATTCATTGCTTTGGACACGATCAATCTGCACCCTTGTATGAATGGAGCATTATTATTTAAAATTTATTTAATGAAACAAAACCTACTTTTTCTTATTTGTGTTGTGTACTGTTGCACCTTAGTCTCTAATACAAGCCACTTTGTATGTCCCCTCTTTTGATATTATTTATGAATCATGTGAAATTACTTAGCTCAAAAGAAAAAATTTACACAAATGATGTTATATAAAAGATTAAAATTTAAAGTAGTAATTATAATGTTGGAGATCATGGAATCATCATAGATAAATTGAGAAATATAGATATGTGATGCATGTAGAACCAAACATACATAGTGTCCAGTCTAGATAGATGTTACTAAAAATAAACATATTAAAAAATTATTATTTATTGAATATTTAAAATTGAATAGAATGACTCAAGGGGGATGCATGATATCCATCATAGCATTGAAAAACTATGAAGATTCATTATATCCATCATGGCATAAAAAACTAAGCAAATAAGTGTCATGGTCATGACACATACACAAAGACCACACGTAAAATCACTCAATGCACATAATAAGTTACAAGGGGATAAATTCAAGGGACATGTTCAATTATCACTATCAAAAACAAAGAAAACAAGTGTCATGGTCATGACACATACATAAATATCACATGTAAAATTGCTCAGTGCACATAATAAGTTACAAGGGGATAGATGCAAGGGACATGTTCAATTGTCACTTACATGCATATAAGCACACAATGAAGGTTTATAGACATAATCAAGGACATTTTCAAATTCCCACAATCCAAACAAGTTGAATACATACACAAGACATGAAGCAAGAATGCAAACACAAAAAATATGCATGAGTAAGTGAATTTAATCTACATATGGAACTTGTAACATTAGTATATTCATAAAATAAGGTATCTAGTGAGATAACAATGTGAAAGTAAGTGAGAAAATATGTAAATATTTTTTACAATTTATTTTACTATAGTAAGAATAAAAGGTATAATTGTAGAGTGATAAAAATTGAGTAAAATAATAACCCCAATGAAATTGATGTGATATATATAATCTATATAGAGCATGTGATTAGTTTGAATATGAAAAAAATAGACCCTCTATTCACTAGGAAATGTATGGTGGAATTAGATAAGAACATAGTGTGTTACTATGTGAATTAGAGCAATTTTGTTTGTGTAAAATTTATGGGCCTGAGACAATATCACCACCTACAACTACATCTTAAAATGACAACTTGTATGTTCTAAAACTCATTTAATTAGAATTATGAATCATATTTTATATAAAACTAGATATAGAGAAATAATGCATATATTGAGCCAAAATCAACTGATGTAAATGAACTAAATAAAGTATTCATAGGTCCTAGTTTTTAGAATCTTATAAAATATTCCATTTTTTTGTTTTCTTAATATATATAAAATATAAATAATTTAAGTATAAAGCCATGGCAGATGCATAATTTTATTTGGATTCCTTACTTTTCTTCCTTCAAGTGAAGCCGACCAATAAACTTTTGTACTCAAATTTTATAAAATCATTCATGGACCCATCTAATTTGGCTTGAAATTTTCATTGGTTTTTTCATTGACATTCCTTAGCTTTTCCTATCACGTCAGGTTCACTAATACGGTTTATTAAATTTGTGAATTAATCTATTTTAAATCCTAATTATACAAATTATTGCATAAAATCAAATTTCTACAAATATGTAATAAATGACACAAATTAATTTTGAACTTGGTAAATTTGGTAACATGTTAAAAATGGAAATTGCAAATGAATACAAGTTAACTATAAATCAAATGTGTGGGATTGTAAATATAAATGTGAAACTATGTGTATGACTACATGATGATGATGATGTGAATCATGAATAAGGATTTGATTTAATATGAGACAAAGTTACTGGAATTAAATAGGAGTAGCTTGCATTGGTGTCCTTGTGGCATGTCAACATTTGGTATATCTTTTTTAATTTGTGAAGGTTTAGACCTATGTGACTTCACATGTTGACTCTATGTGTATGATCAAATTTGTGTGATTCACTATGAAAAGCATTGTATACGTTATTATTCACTTGAAACCCTAGCTCAATCGGTCATGAGGGAAAACATATTAAATAGAAAAAGTGGTTAGTGGTCAAAATTTTTATTTACCTTAACACCCCCTGTGTTAAACATTTCCTACATATAAATAATCCAAAGAGGGATCAAAATCTATGCACTTATCCCATACTATGGTGGTGTTTTTTAAATACTATTATAATGCTAAATGTTGGTACAATACTTGTGAGATTAAGTGCTTTAATAATGACCTATGAACTTAGAGGTGTATTCAGACTTAACTCAGGGATACTAGGGTTGTGTAGAATCTAAATTGGGAAAAATAGGTGATTTTATCTTAATGTGAACTTAGATATTTTGATAATTTTCAGTCATATGATATTATATTGAATAAATGGCTTGAAATGTGGCTTTATAGTAGTCATTTTGGAATTCCTTCATATGGTAATTATGAAACACATGGTATTATTCAAATTTGAGCAACTAAACATTATTGGGAAAGAGGACACAATTGGTGGATTCAAACACTACTAAAAGAAGCATTGTATTGAAATAACATATTTGTTTTAGGAAAAAATAAAAATAAATTTGAAGTGTGGATTAGTTAGAGGATAAGCATGAGTTGTTTGGAATGTGAAATTTATGATCATTAGTTGCTTGTAGGAATAGGTCATCTGCATAGAAGTAAAGGAATGCCAGTCAATGATTTTGTAATTAGACATGAGATAAGTGTGTATAAAGAGTGGTCGCAAGTGCATTATTTTATAAATATATGTTAATTTATGTGTCTACACCACCATATAAAAAAACTCTAATAAAAATGAACCATAATTATTTTTTAATATGGTGTAACAAACTGCAAACCAAAACTTCTAATATTTAACCATTGTCATATTAACTCATCTATTTAATATGTTTAACATATAATGTTAAAAAGATATCAACATTTTGAAGAATATTCTTAGATAATTTTCTATCATATCCAAACTACTTGGTAATAAATTTTACACTAGCCCTTATGTTTTGTAAAATTTGTGCAAAATCTCATTATTGAAATAACACCATATTTTTGTATGATTAAATTTAGATTTAAATTCTATTTTAAGTAAATATAAAGTTAAAATATATTAAAAAATAAAATTTGTCCAAATTCCAAATCGACCTATCAAATTTGGATTTAAATTTGGGCTTGCAACTTTAGTCTAAATTTAAATCCAAAGTTGTTGTGAACCCTCTACAAAACTGTGTAAATTCAAACTAACATCATAATTATGAAGATGATGTTAGGTCACTTTTGATATTAAACTTATGAGAATTATTTAGGGTGAACTTAACCTAATATTAATGGTGATGCTAACTTATATATATCTTGATGTGAGAGTCATATTTATCTATGTCATTATTTTGTGCTTTTCCTTGACTTTGACCTTGACATAATGTATTACTTTAGCTATCTCATTATTTTTTAATTTTCCCTGAATTTGACCTTGACATTATGTATGAATTTATCCATAATTTAAAATTATCATTATATTTGTCTTTGAGGTGACATTAAGTTCATTAATATGTATAAGATTAACTATGACATTAGGTTGAATTTAAGTAGAACATTAGGTTTTCTTCAAGTGAAAATATAAGTATAATTTAAGTACACAATTATGTAAATTTTAAGCTCAAAATTATGTCAAATTTAAGTGAAAAATTAGGTCAAATTTATTATTTTCTTTGGTAAGACTATTATTAATAAAATAACAATTATAAAAGGTTATAAATAAAGGCAACTAAGTGATATTCAAGGCCTAGACTCCCTATTCGAGGAAAACACTAGATTAAAAAAACATTGCAATTGTAAATTATAGTAAAAAAATGGAAAAATAATAACATCAAAGTAAATATAAAAAACCCATTAATAAACTATGCATAGGCCATCACACTAAAAGGAAAATATGGAGGATCAACCTTAGGTGGAAGAGCATTCTAATCAGAAGGCTCATTTGAGTCAAGGTTTGGAGCCAACCATCCATCCATGAGATCTAGAAGATCTACATAAATTAACTATTTCTAACCCAAGAGGAAGATGCACCACACTACCATAAGGGTCAAGCTTAGTTGGTTAACCCCATCTGGAGGGACCAATTGTATATTTCCCACATGTTGGTGGTAAAATATATCCACCTATTTATGGGGAGGGGATATGTGGTTTTGGCTATGAGAATAAATTTGTTGGTGTCTAAGAATTGGATATGGTAAAACCTATGGTGGATGATCTAGGGGGATGCAAATCATAGTACACAGAGCACTCCCTAGTGGTCAAGTAACTCTTATAGATGTTTAACCTCCATGGTAACTTTCTCTACTTGGACTTGGATCTGCATGTACATATAAGATAATAAAAACACCTTGTCATTAATAAAGAATTGAAAAGATGATTCACCATTATTAAATATATCATATTTTATAGATTTCCATAATTGAAATAGAATAAAAAATTTGAACGAATTCTATAAAAGACTATTTAATTTATCCTATTATCATAATCCAAAAGGAGATCCAAACACCATGAGAAGGGTTTAGGATGGTAGGATTGAAATAGGTTATGTATCAACTGCCAAAAAGACTAGGATTTGGGTTATGTCCAATAGGTGTGCTTGAAGGACCCAAGTCTTGAGCATGTTGGACACTTGGATTGATAAATTCCAAGGTGAGAAAGTTTTTCCCCAAGCGGAAGAGATTTATAGACTAGACACCAAAGGAAGTGATCTAGATTGGGTTCAATCTTGGCCTTCCAAATTTAATAGATTTATGCAAGCCACGTCCTAGTTAATGAATTAAGGTTATAACACCTATTAATATTTCTAATATCAAAGGAAAATAGGCTCATGAATTGATAAAGGAGGCATAGATAATATTTCTTGAAATGAGTATCACAACTCCACCTCCAATATTTTCACCATAAAATTCGAGATTATAAACCCAACTTATGGAGCATGACATCTATCATTAACTCTTTAATTAATTAACCCAATTAATATCAAAATAATAAAATAATAATAGATAAAGCTTATAAAATAATAACTAGTATTGATTCATATTGAATTATTCAAATAATTACAAACCATGAATAAATAAGCCTCAACTTGGAATTAGAGTTTACATGCAAAATTTAGAACTCCTAAAATTAATAAAACTCAACCCATTATTTTTAGTAGCTACTATTTTTAATAAGTTTCACATGCAAGGACATGTAGCTCTAAAAATCTTCAAAAATAAACTAAACATTAAAATTAACCTATCATACGAATATAAACTAAAGTTCATGTTTGGTTACAAAAATATAAAATGTATAAATTTATAAAAATATTGAAAATAATATTAAACTATAATTATAGACCCTTATATGTTCACATATGGCCTCCAAAAATATTAAAAACATCCATAACTAGACACGATGGGTTATAACTATACCAAAATTTTTGAGACAGTCATTTTGGTGTGAAGATTGTCTCAAATGGATCTATAGATAAAAAGTTATGGCCTCCATAAGTTCAACCTCTTTTTCTACATCATTCTCCTCTGGTTGAAAACAACTTAGATCCTATGAGTTGCTCTGATTTTACTACTTCCATTTTTTCTTATCAATATCCTTAATCTTCCATTATGTAATCTAAGTGTTGTCTTCCTACTATAATTCTTCCCACTATACCAAATACCTGTCATAACTTTCTTGCCTTGTGTTTACTATCTTCCTATCTAAAACCTACACTATCTTTTCTTTCTTCTTCTTTGGCACATATTGTTTCCAATTTACTTATTCATCTTATTCACCTTCAAAAATATCTCTTTCCTCAAGTAAACCATTAATAAATCTCCTTATTCAAATTTTTTTAAAATTCTTATGACATCTACTATTTCTTTATACTTCTCATTAGTTTCCTACAATTTTATTATTACTTCTTATTATAAATGGTGTATATGTTATATAAACACTTCTACATCATCACTAACTCATTTTATAATTAGTAACTACACCAAATCTAAAACATTCATAAGATTTATCCCATAAATAATATAAAATTTTGATTTTATTGTTGATCTATTTAATGAACTATTATATGCAAACTTAGCTTGTGGTAAAGCCAACTCCCATTGTTTGGGTTTCCCTCTAACTATGCATCTCAATAAAATATTCAAACTCTTGTTTAAAACTTCTATTTATCTATCTATTTAGGGGTGGTATGCACTACTAAATTATATCTTAGTACTCATCTTCCTACATAAAAACTCTAAAAATGACTTATAAATCTAGTGTCCTTATCTGATGTAATGGTTTTTGGAACACTATGTAATATCATAATATCCTTAAAAAACAATTTTGCAACTCTTGTGGCATCATTGATTTTCCTACATGAAATAAAATGAACCATATTAGAAAACCTATCTACAACAACAAAAATTGAATCATTACCTCTATGTGTATTTGGTAATCTTAACACAAAATCCATACTCAAATCTATCCATGCTCCCCTTTGAAATGGTAATGGCATGTATAGCCTTGTATTTTATGCATGTCCTTTTGCCACTTGACATATCCTGTAGTTTACAACATATATTGTCACATATCTCTTCATCTTTGGCCAAAAATACTTCTCCTTCACCAAAGCTATTGTCTTTGTCTTACCAAAAATGTCTAGCCAAACCACTGATATGCAATTCTCTTATAATATTGTCTCTTAGAGACCCAATTAGAATACATAATCATTTCCCTTTAAAGAGATAACCATCCTGCATAAGATATTTTTGATAAACATTACTTGTATCACCTATCAATGGACTCTTTCATTGATAAACTATTTTGATAAAATTTGGATCAATATCATATAATTATTTAATACATTCAAATCCAACTACTTCACTCACCATAGTAGTTATCAACCCCACTCACTTGATAAAATTATTAGCTACCTGATTCTATTTAACTAATTTTTGATTCAACATAAAAGTATAACCTTACAATAAAGACACCAAATTTGCATTCCTACTATTTAACTTCTTTTGAGTGTTCACATACTTTAAATCCTCATAATTAGTAAATAAGATAAACTCCTTAGGCACCAAGTAATGCCTCAAATGTCTTAATTCTTGTACAAAGGCATACAATTCAACATCACATGTAGAATACTTTTCTCTTACTTCATTCAATTTCTCACTAAAATATGTTATTTTGTTTCCTTCTTGACTCAACACAACACCAATTTCCACAAACAAAGCATCAAAATTAACTTTAAACACTTTGCTACAATATGGTAATTCCAAAACAGGCTTTTATATAGTTTTCTTCTTCAACGACTCAAAGATTTCTATTGTCACCCTTGTCCATGAAAATTCTTTTCTTCTCATATAATTTTTTATTAGTACAACAAGAATACTAAATTTTTTAATAAAATTTATGTAAAAATTTGTTAAATCATGGATAATTCTTATCTTTGTGATGGTCTTTGGGATAGGCCACTCAACAATTTCCGTTACTTTTTCTTCATCCATTATTACACCATCTACTGAAACTACAAATCCTAAAAATTCCAAATTATTATACTTAAATGTGCACTTCTTCAAATTCACATAGAGATTATCTTAATAATTATAATACCATTCTCAAATGTTGTAAATTCTCTTCTTTGGCCTTATTACATATTAAAATATCATAAAACTAAACCACCACAAATTTACCACTTTATTCTCATAGCATTGTGTTCATCACCCTTATAAATGTGTTGGGTGCAATAAATAACTTGAATGACATCACCATCTACTCATATAAACTATCTCTAGTCTTGAATTTTGTTTTCTATTCATCTCCTTAACAAATCTAAATATGATAGTACCCACCCCTTAGATCAATCTTGGTAACATATTTTGCTTTTACAAGAAGATCCACCATATAATCTAAATGAGGTATAATAAACCTATACTTAATTATAATTTTATTGATTGATCTACTATCCACACACATCCTCCACCCTTTATCTTTCTTTGGAGTTATGAATCCTAGTGTTTCACATGGACTCATGCTCTCTCTTAATACACCCTTCCTCACCAATTTAGTAACCTATTTATTTAATTTTGCATGTTCTGTTGGGATCATCCTATAAGCTACTTGATTGGGTAGACATGATCCTAGAAATAAATGAATATGATTTTGAATATCTCTCTTCGGTGGTAATCCATTTGGTAAATCATTAGGTATAAAATCAACATATTCTTTCAATACTATTGTTGCTTCTGTTGATACTTGTACCACTTGTGTGTCTTCTCTCTTTGTTACTAATGCATAACAATAGCCTATCACCTTCATGTATTTGATAGATTATTTTATATTCAACATGATTTTAGCCTTCACTTCTTCTTTAAGACGTAAAAAACAACCTTCATACCACTTTTTAGAAACTATACATGTTATTTGCTCTATCATGAATTGCTTTTCTATCAAACTACCATGGCCTTTCAAATAACACATGACATGCATCCATTGGTATAAAATCACACCATATTTCATCCTTGTAAGATTTACCTATAAAAAAACTTGATTAAGAACCTTTTATCTATTTTAACTTCATTCCCTTTCGTAAACCATGAATTCTAATAAGGATTAGGATGTTTTTTCACTACAAACCTAGTTTCTCAATCATGTCCTTAGAAACCATATTTTCACAACTACTACCATCCATAATTACTTTGCATATCTTACCTCCTAAAGTACACCTTGTTTAAAATATATTTATTCATAGACATGCATCACCATTTTATTTATTCTACATATGTTCTTTCGTTGGATCAATCATTATTCTTCTCATTATGAGATTTTATCCAATATCTACTACTTTAACTTGTATTTTGATCTTCTATTTCAACTTCAACTAAATTCATTCTTGGGCAATCCTCTTACCTCCATTATTGATCTTGGTAGTGTGGACACTCAAATTCTCTATGGCCTTCTTCTCCACATCTGTAAAAAACATAATACCTATATTGATTTGGAAATCATCCTCTACTACCACCATAGCTTCATCCTCTTTGAAATACTTTTCCTCTTTGATAGTATTAAAACCCTTATCTATTATCTTCTTATCTTTATACACCATATGATGATTATCCTCTAGTGGTATTAAACCCACCTCTATTTGCATTAAATCCACCTCATCCCCTTATTGTAAGGTATTGTCCTCTTCTTGGTCCAATATATGTTATTTTGAAATTCTATCTATTTTATTTTTCTTATACCTTCAAAGATAAGTGATAAGCTTCCTCCATGAAAAGTATTCTATGCATGATTAATTCATATTGAATAGAAAATTTCAAACCATTTACATAACTTGCATCCATTTGCTCTTCTGTTTCATCATGATCCACTCGTATGGAAAGATTTTAAAACTCATCTGTATACTCTTATATATTTTGATCCTTCTATCTCAAATTTTGGAATCTTCAGTATATGGTTTTGCATAATCCACAAGAAGAAATTTCCCCCTTGGATTTTTTCCATCTTTTTCCATGAGTTGATCTTTTCTTTACCTTTTTTCTATCTTTATTTCTATAGGTAATCGCACCAAATCATTTCATGACACTTCAATTTCATGCATGAAAAATTTACTTGTCTTCTCTCATAGTTTTCCATTAAAAAAACTTCTCCATGTTATTCATCCAATATATAAACTCCTCTAGTTTTAAACTTCCTCCATAATCTAAAATGTCAACCTTGCTTCCTTCCTTATTTTATTCTAAAGCTCTAACCATCCTCTCTTCCATTGATGGTAGTTTTTCCTTTTGATCCTCTTGAAGAATTTATTTTTAATGATTTATGTCATCATTGACATCATATTCTACTCTCCTTTGTATTTGATTCACAATGATCTCAGTTAATTTTTCTACTTGCCTTTGTAGCTCTTACATAGTCTGATTCATCTGAGTGATTCCTCCTCATCCTCTTACCATATCTTACACCTCCAAGATTCAAACTTGCTCTGATACAAAATAATGAACCTGATTCCTATCAAGATAATAAAATAATAATAGGCAAATATTCTAAAATAATAATGAATATTGATTCATATTGAATGATTCAAATAATTACAAACCATGCATAAATAAGTCTAGACTTAAAATTTGAGTTTACATGTAAAATTAAAAATCCTAGAAATAATAAAACTCAATCTACTATTTTTAGCAACTGTTATTTTTAGTAAGTTTCACATGCAAGTGCATGTAGCTCTAAAAATCTCCAAAAATAAACTAAACACTAAAATTAACCTATTGATGAATATCAATTGAAGTTCAAGTCTGGTTATAAAAATATACAATTTCTAAATTTAGAAAAATATCAAAAATGATATTAATGTATAGTTTTAGACCCTTAGATGGTCATGTATGGCCTCTGAAAAATATTGAAAACTTCCATAACTAGACAATCCATGTTATAAATGCACCAAAAATTTTAGATGGTCATTTTGGCATGAAGATTGGATCAAATGAAGATACAAATCAAAAGTTATGGCCTATAGAAATTTAACCTCTTTCTATACATCATGAATGCATATAATCATTGGTAAGGCAAGATTGATTAAATTAAATTCATCTTTTAGCAAGGGCCAAGGAGCCTAATCATAAGTAGAAATCAGATCATTTATAGTTTGATTTTTTTTTAAGAGTCTCAAATCTTTTATTTTAATTCTTTCAACCAAAAGGATGATAATATTGGTCATGATATAAGACCACCATACATTGTGGTCTTTGAAAGAGAGACCACTATAAAATCCATCACCAACCCATTTTAAGTGTGGATTAACCACTTCATAATCTTTTCAATGTGTGTGTGTGTGTGTGTGTGTGTGTGTGTGTGTGTGTGTGTGTGTGTGTGTGTGTGTGTGTGTGTGTGTGTGTGTGTGTGTGTGTGTGTGTGTGTGTGTGTGTGTGTGTGTGTGTGTGTGTGTGTGTGTGTGTGTGTGTGTGTGTGTGTGTGTGTGTGTGCGCGCGCGCGCGTGTGTGCCTTCAATTTTGATATGAGTAGAAGTGATCAACAAAATGTGGAAACCAATGTTTTTACAACTAGGTTTATTATAAGGAGATCTAAATGAAATACAATGACACATGAGGATTTTATTAGATTCATTACCTTTAATGGGAAATATATTGGCTCATAGGGTTGGGAGGGGTCTCATTTGGGGCATTATTATTACTAGTAATAATAATCTCAATAATCTCCATAACTCTTTTGTCAAGAGGAAGACACCAAATATCCCAGGGAATTTTTTGGAATCCCCAAGTTTGTTTGGCATTAGACCAAATAAATTCTTTGAGAATCTTAGAAAATTTGTCATAGGAGCATGTAAAAGGGTCCCAACAAGAGGATTAGTAGACATAATTATCATCCAAAATATTATTACACACTTGAAATTTCCACATTAAAGAAAGGGGTTTGGTGACCTAGTATTCCACCTTTTATTTCCACTTTATATATGACATATTTTCATAGTTCTATAAGGGAGCTATCAAAGGTAAAGGGAATGCCCAAGAACTTGAACTTTCCCCTCTCTAAATGCATTTGTAATTATATTGGTATAACCAATATGGCATGGACATAAGACTTTGACTAAAGCATTGGGTTTTAGTCCACTACAAGCTGGAGGCCAAAGATAGGTAAATAATGTTAAGATAGTTCATATCCTCCTTAAATGATTTTTATTGATATTCAATATTGAGGAAAGTATCATTTGAAAAGTGGTCATTAATGAGTTGAGAGGATCCATTGGTAAGAATAATGCCCCAAATAAGACCCACCCAAGCCTATAAGCCAATAGATATCCAAGTGTTTTGGTAGAAAAACATATAATTCTAGGGCGAGGGGGGGACTTTATGTATGGAATGATAAAGGCCAATATGGTCATATTTATGTCTATTGGTAGTGAGATAGGTTGAGTCATCCAAAATAAGGGTTTATATAACTAAAATAAATAATTGACCAAAACCAAGAGCATGGAACATGGCCAAAATGAAAGGCTATTCAATTGTATCATAATATTTCTCAAAATCAAGATTGAGAAATATGGTTTTCTAATGAGAAGATCTTGCCCATTCTGAACCTTCCCAATCAGGTTGAATTTATGCATAGCATTTGATAAAATTATTTGTTGTCATAAAATCTATTTTATTTTTTAAAATCATATTATAAAATTATATTTTAGTTAACTAAAATTATTTAATATTAATAATTACAAAAAAATGGTCTTATTATATAATTATAATATTAATCTCAATATTAAATATATTGCCACACTATGAAATTATTTTATGTATTTCATGATTAAATGGAATTAATCTTAATCAAACAAATAATTGAGTAGAGAAATTAAATAATTAAACCACCATTCAACCATGTGTTTTACTCACATATAAAATGATATTAAATAAGGGTTTTGACTAAAAACACGCAAAAGGATGAGTTACATAACTTTTATGGGCTCAAAGAGTTATATTTGACTATTTTTTAACCTAAAAGATAACTGCACAATTGTCAAATATGACTATTTGACTATCACTTTGAATTTGGATAAGAGAGGAGACTCATACATAAGAGCAAGGTGTTCATGTCTAATATGGTGTTACTCTTCAAAAACCCTTTCTGAATAGAAATGGAACTTTTAATGCTAAGAAAAATTCATGTAGGTGTAGTTTAGCCAACTATAAACCTATATTAGTGATATTTAACATGTACTTCATCTTATTCTCTTAAAAAACCTAGTGGAGTCTTGGACACAAGAAACATACAAAGATCAAATGTAAAAGGGGGGTAAAATGGGGGAAATGGGAAGTGATTGATTTATCCTTAGAATCCCTATTATACTTAGCATTGTCTACATAAACCCAATAATAGGGACCTCAATCCAATGTAATTATACCATAGGGTATATTCATAACTCAACCAAGAACAATATATATCTAAAATGCTATTTTATTTATTCCTCCTCTTGGTTTAAGAGTGCAATCTAGGTTTGGTATGTATATACTTAAAAAATATGCAGAGATTGAGCTTACAGTGTGTTGATATTATTTTATTAACTAATGCCAAATTATAAGTACTATATGTTATATTCCTTAGGGAACCCTTTAAATAAAAGTCTCCCAATTTTGAACATTAAAACCTATTTTTTTTCTAACTCAAATAAGAATAAAATGGTCATAAAAAGAGAACTAGAACAATCTGGACCCAAAAAAATCTCCATAATATGCATTGGACAACATTGGGGCCATTCCTATCCAATAAGTAACTCCTATCTAAAATTAAAAAAAATAGAATAATGAAGCTAAATCATGATCATGGATCCATATGAATTTGACAAAGACTGACAAGGAGGACTAAAACTATAGAAAAAGAGTGAAATAAGTGCGAAAGAGTGACAAAGAGAGATGGGAATAAAATGGCATGTAGGAAAAAGAGTTTGATTCAAAGTTAGGAAATTATAAATATAAATCCATAAAAGACATAGTGCTTATGTTTGCTTGACCAAATTTAGGTGTATAATCTTTCCCCCTTTTAATCTAATAATGCAATAAAATTAAAGTACTAGAGTAAACAAACAAGTGTGTATATGTACTTACCTATGTAGCATGTGATTTATTAGAATTTGAGGTGCCATGGGTTATATGTGATAAACCTTTGTATGGAGAAGATGAGCTATGATATTTCTATCTTCTTGGCTAGAGAATTGAGCAAGAGTTGATTGATGACTATGAATAATGAATCCATAATGTGTATGTCTACATACTGAATCTAAGTAAATAATTATGGTATGAATAACCAAATTAATCTTACCCTCACTATGATATCTAGGTAGAGATGTGCCTATAAGTGAAACTATGTTTAAATTTAGTGCCATAAAATTGAAGTAAACTAGGTACTGGTGCAAAAAATATGAATCAACCACTATAAAGGGATATACAATTCATTATATCACAACAATGGTGCAAAACATGGTGTAAGTATAATTTTAAATTGAGTCTAGTATAATAACATAAATAATGGTATGGTTTTTCATTCCATCTATAGAATGTAGTGCAAAAAAAATTGGTGTATGAAAAAATTGTGCCATGTAACATACCCCTAATCTGATAATTAAGAAAAATGAGTAAAGTAATATGAGCAAGAATAATTATGTCTATTCATACATACACTATGTCCTTTTCCCCATTACCATAATCTGTGTAAAAATTGGGCCAAACTGCATAAAATGTGTGAAAGTATTTACACAAATATGATAAATACTAGTAGATTATGATAATTGAAACATCTATCTTATGTATATCTAAGAATCTGAGGAACATTCTGAGTGATTGTGTAAATTACTCTATGTTTGCACAATTTTGAGTAACTAACCAAACCTAGGTAACTAATTCAATCTAAATCATTGTGTATAATTTGTGTAAACTATGGTAGTCTTTGTAAAACCCACGTGTTATGAAACATGGTGCACCACAATTAATAGTGTATCCAATATGACTTGGGTTAAAATATGGTTAATAACAAGTGTGTGCTTTTTAAAATATACTCTATGTATATGAGTTAGTATGAATAGTTCATATGTATTCCCACTTTTGGTGAGAGGTATGAAATAATAGTAAGGAGGTCAAGACAAAAGTAATGACTAATAGCACTTGTGTTATTAGTCAAGTTATATATTACAAGATGATTATAATTGATTGATGATCATTGGTAAGATATTTAACATAAATTGATATTTAGATAGTTTTCCATAAACAATAGGAAAATTTAGTAAGGAAATAAAGTATGTGTCAATGTGGTGATGAAAAAATAGGTATACTAAGGATTTATACCTATGTGACATAAAATTTTTCATGACTTTGTTTCACACAAAATAAATTGTTCTAAAATTAGAGCTATGGTTTACAAGATATTGAAATTTCAATTTTTAGGCTAGTTTTGATAAAATGGGGTTGACACTTTATTAGCATGACATAGATGAAAGGTGCACATATGATTTGGGGTTTACAATTATATGAATCATTTTATCTTTTTTATGTTTGTAAATTGAGCTCTGATTGTGACCAAGATGATGCAAACAAGAGAAATCTTATGCAACTAGTTCAAGGAGGTAGAAGCCTTAACCTAGGCTGAGGAGGAGTTAAAATTGGTGAGTAATTGAAATAAGTGTGAGTGCTTACTATGAAAAATGTATCTATAACCATTTTTAGTTATTTTCTTGACCATATAGTGGTTTTTAGTTTTAGAGTGTTATTTTCCATATTGGGGAACTATTGTCCAAGGTCACAACTCTACTATTTATTTTATAGAGCTCATGTCTAGTGTTGTAGTCATGTACAAGGTGTTATAGTCCTTAGGGTAGGTTTAATGAGAAATGTGTGTTAAGCACAGGATATACTGAGAGGGGGGGTGAATCAGTATATCATATATCTTATAAAACTTTCCTTTAACCAAATTCCACTTAATCAATCATTCAAGATATGTAATAAAACTCAAACAATAAACACCACACAAGATAGAGAGAGACACCAGATATAACGTGGAAACCCAATGTGGGAAAAACCATGGAGAACAATCTCAAGTATATGAATGAGCACTAACCCAAACAATATTTTTGAGCCAAGCTTGCAGGAGCACCACACCCCTTTGCCAAGCACCAATCCAGCAACTATTCATGAGCACCAACCCACAGGAGCACCACACCCCTTTGTCGAGCACCAACCCACAAGAGCACCAACCCCTTTGTTGAGCACCAACCCAGTAACAATTCACGAGCACCAACCCATAGGAGCACCAACCCCTTTGCTAAGCACCAACTCAGCAATAGTTCATGAGCACTAACCCATAGGAGCACCAACCCCTTTGTGTATACCCCACACCTATCTCTCAATGTTGTTATCTCAACAAATGATAGTTCAATACAACATCTCTTTCCTTTCTCTCACCTTTGCTCTTCTAAGCTAGATATAACAAATACAAATCATATTCATCTCTCACAATTACTCTTCTAAGCTAGATAATACAATATCAAATCAACCTCTATCTTCCATATTTACAAATGGCTTCTCAAGCCTTTATTTATAGCTTTCCAAATGACCTTTCGCCTTCCCCTTTTGTGACCCTTCAATCCTCATGGAAAATGGTGCTAAAATTGTATAACCCTTCATATTCAAGCCTTTGAAAAGTCATGTGGTGACCCTTCATGATGAAAAATGTCCTTCTATCTTTTGTCCTCATCTTGGTGACTTTTCATATTCCTTAAAGTGTCCCTTCATGAGAAATTGCACCCTTCCTCTTTTGTCTTCACTTGGTGACTCTTGGTATTCCCCAAGATGACTCTTCATGTTAAAATGTGTCCCATGCTTCTTTTGTCTTTATCCCATGGCTCTTTGACTTCTTTATGGGCCCTTCTTTTGTCTCATATGCAACCAAAAATATATTTTTTAATATTAAATAAATATTAACTCACATTAGCCAAGATAAATAACATTAAATGCATTGGGGCCTTTATCACCAATAATGCTAGACCTTTGACATCAATGACAATATTTTGAACAATCTCCCCCTTTGTCATTGATGGCAACCTCAATCCTGAAACTGCCACAACCTGTCACCTGCACAACCTGTCATCTAAAAACATATAGTAACTCCCCCTTATTGTAGCAACCTGTACCTGTTCCCTATACCTATTTTCTACATATGTACCTGTACCTATTATTCTCCCCCTTTGACATTAGTGGCAAATGGTCTACTTGGAGCTAATACTTAGCTCCCCCTCAACTAATGCTAAACATCAATGGTAGGAAGTAATCAAAATTACTCCCAACTCCTCTTGTGTGTCTTTGAGAAGATTTTTGATTAAAACATTGCCTGTATTTTTGAGAATTTGCAATCAACTCATTTGAATATTTTATTCTAATCTCGTAACCTTCCACATGAAAATTTATGGTGTATCCTTGATCACATATTTGACTTACACTCAAAATATTATGCTTACAAAACATTCATAGCTTTGGTTCTACTAATATCCAAACTTAAAATACCTTTTTTGGCTATCTTGGCAGTGGTTTGATCTTCAAATTTCACTATGCCACCATTGATCTTCTTTACTCTTATCTCTTGTCATATGCCTTGAACATCTGCTATCAACAAACCATGACCGATCTTTATTTCTTACATGCAAAGCTGTTTGCACCAACATAAAATCTTCAAGTTTTTTCTTCTACCATGAACATGTCTGAACCTTCTTCTTGATGAATGATGCTTTGAAACTCTGATCTTTATTCTTGATGAATGGAGCTTTGAAAATTTGAACCTTCTTGGTTGAATGTACATGAGTATCCTTTTCTTTCTTTCTAAAACTGTTAGCTCTTTTTTGACATTCTAATTTCTTATGACCATAATCATTTGAAACACTGCATATGCGAGAATCATTCTAATAGCCTCAAACCATAATATTGATGCAAAATTTTCTTCAAAAATATATTCCCTCAATAGATAGACAAATTAATCTGTCAACTCACCTTCTTGTCATGCAACATAGCCAAGACCCAAAAGCATCCACCATGCTTCAATTTTTATTAAAAGTGTCTCCTTGAAGCCTAAAAGAGACACCCCACACAATAGGGTTCTAGAAATAAATCTTAGGAGATTCCCACATCTCCTCTGTTTCTTCCTTGATACTTTTGTGTTTTTCTTTTAGAATCTATTTAAGCATGTCTAACCTTTTTGACTTACTAACCTTATCATTTATGATGTTTTTATTTTTCTCAACTTTTGCAACTATCTTATCTGTACAAAGCTCATGCTCAAATGTAACAAGAGATTCTACACAATCCTTCTTATCTAATTTTTTATCTACTATAGCAAGTAATTCATTTTCATTCTTAAACTCAACCTAATCAACCTTTACTATTTTACGTCTCCAAACCTTAATTTGACTCTTCTCATATCTTTTAGGGGCTCTGTAACCTTTGACATACTTTGAAGATCTCATTACTTGTTTTGGACATAATTTAGCAATATGGCCAACCTTATGACAATAAAATCAAACAATATTTATCATACCTTTTTCTTGAATGTGACTAAGATATCCATTTGGCTAATTGCTTCTCCTCATACAATTTCTTGCCCTATGACCAACATGATGACAAATAAAACAATGGCCATGAAAAGAAATTGAAAACTTGAAAGCATTGGGCTGCCTGATTGGCTTCTTTGATTTGCCTTTAAAACCTGCATCCTTCTTTCCTTGGACTAATATTTCATGATCTTTCTCAACCTTTATTATAAGCTTCTCATGATTATCCTTTAAAGAACCTAACTCATCCTTCAAATGATTACACTCTTCTTCTTTTGATGTTAAAATTGAATTTGCAACCTCTAACTGATTCTTAAGATCCTAAATAAATATCTTATTTTATTTTACTTCTATAGCCAACTTAGAATCCAAGATACACACCTTTTCCTTAAGAGCCTCAACCACAAATTTCAACTCTTGATTCTCCTTCTTTAGCTGCTTGGCCATCTTATGCTTTTATTTGATCTACCTTCAAGTTGTTAAACCCTTTCTGAATGAACCTACTCTGATACCAATTGTTAAGCACAAGATATATTGAGAGGGGGGTGAATTAGTATATCATATATCTTATAAAACTTTCATTTAACCAAATTCTACTTAATTAATCATTCAAGATATGCAATAAAACTCAAACAATAAACACCACACAAGATAGAGAGAGACACCAGATATAATGTGTAAACCCAATGTGGGAAAAACCACAGAGAACAATCTCAAGTATATGAATGAGCACCAACCCAAACAATATTCACAAGCCAAGCTTGTAGAAGCACCATACCCCTTTGCCGAGCACCAACCTAGCAACTATTTGTGAGCACCAACCCATAGGAGCACCAACCCCTTTGTGTATACCACACACCTATCTCTCAATGTTGCTATCTCAATAAATGATAGTTCAATACAACATCTCTTTTCTCTCTCTCACCTTTGCTCTTCTAAGCTAGATATAAAAAATACAAATTGTATACATCTCTCACAATTTCTCTTCTAAGCTAGATAATACAATATAAAATCAACCTCTATCTTCCATATTTATAAATGGCTTCTCAAGCCTTTATTTATAGCTTTCCAAATGACCTTTGGCCTTCCCCCTTTGTGACCCTTCAATCCTCATGGAAAATGGTGCTAAACTTGTATGACCCTTCATATTCAAGCCTTTGAAAAGTCATGTGGTGACCCTTCATGATCCAAAACGTCCTTCCATCTTTTGTCCTCATCTTGGTGACTTTTCATATTCCTTAAAGTGTCCCTTCATGAGAAATTGTGCCCTTCCTCATTTGTCTTCACTTGGTGACTCTTGGTATTCCCCAAGATGACTCTTCATGGGAAAATGCGTCCCATCCTTCTTTTGTCTTTATCCCATGGCTCTTCGACTTCTTTATGGGCCATTCTTTTGTCTCATATGTAACCAAAAATATATTCATTAATATTAAATAAATATTAACTCACATTAGCCAAGATAAACAACATTAAATGCAATGGGGCCTTTATCACCAATAATACTAGACCTTTGACATCAATGACAATATTTCCAACATTGTGTGTGGATTTTGTATTATGAATGTTTATTTATAGTTTGTGGATTGATTCTTGATTCTTGATTAATTTTGTTTTTTATTTACATGAGGATACACATAATAGAGAGTTTTGAGGAGGTTAAATGATGGAGACTATGTATGGGCTATATTTTTTAGATGGGGAAAGGTGGGTGATTGAGATGGTTGGGATAATATATGTAGGTTGGTTAGAGATTATGTCATATGATTATAATATGATGACAACATTGGATAAGTAGTGGGATGCATACACTTGTATGTTTTAGTTGCTAACAAGAGAGATGACCATTACATTAGAGGATGTATGGAGGATATTATGATTGCTACTGACTGTTAGTAGAATGGTGTTATAGAATGATATGGGGCCTAGGCCCATGGATTTTTATTTTATATATTTAACATGGAGTGCAGATGCTCAATATCACACTGGTAATGAGTTAGATGTACATTTTATATTTTATTGTACTATTGGATGTTCTACACTTGTGAAAGTTCTTAGTTGTGTTAATACAATAATTTATAGTTGTGGGTGATAGTGGTGTGTCAATATCCTAAAGGATGAAAAATATCATCTAGGATATAAAGAAGCATGTAAGTTTGTATTCATGGGGTAGGACTATGTTTTCACACTTATATTATTATTTTTATATATTCACACATGATTCATTAAGTGGTGGCATTAATTCAACTACATTGTTACATTTTTGGGCATATGCACATATAGTGGTTATGAGACTAGTGGGGATGTCATGCCTTGAGTAGGCACATCCACAAGTGTACGTAGTGAGGTGGAATAGTATAGGGTAGATACATTACCAAAATACTATGTGTTTTAGGTATATATTTGATCAGGTGACTGATGAGTTTATAATATAAAGACCATATAGAGAGTTTTCTAGGTTGTTTATGGATGGGTCATAACTACATCAAATATATTTGAGTTATTGGTTCCATGATTAGTGGATGAATGTGTATGATCATTTTTAGTATGAGAGGGTCACTAGACAATTTAGGGTACTTCAGAATTTGGCCATGGGTATGGGAAAGGAGAGCATAGGGTCTAGTGAGACTATGGAATAGAGGTAAGCCATTGGCAATGGATATATGTCCCATTCTGACAAGTGAGATGGATCATGTGATAGAGATCACAAATGTGGAAAATATAGTATAAATTGATGCATGTGTGTGTGTGTGTATACATATACATACATACATACACACACACACACACAGATATATATATATATATATATATACATATATATATATATATATGTATATATATATATATGTATATATATATATATATGTATATGTATATATATATGTGTGTGTGTGTGTATATATATATATATATATATATACATATATATATATATATATACATATATATATATATATATATATATATACATATATATATACATATATATATATATATATATACATATATATATATATATACATATATATATATATATATGTGTGTGTGTGTATATATATATATGTATATATATATGTATATATATATATATACATATATATATATATATATACATATATATATATATACATATATATATATATATACATATATATATACATATATATATATACACACACACACACACACACACACACACACACACACACACACACACACACACACACACACATATATATATATATATATATATATATATATATATGTACACACACACACACACACACACACACACACACACACACATATAATGGAGGAGACAACATATATGGGCTCCATTATTTCTTGGCAAAGGAGTAATAGTTGGTGATGATGTGCTAGATCCTAAGTTTATCAAGATATTAGAGGCATCAATTCCATTGAATTACCTTTGTTATATATACACTTATCATTATTTGAATGACTTTTCAAGTAATAGATAATGTCTATTTTATTTTATGTCGATATATATGATGAGGAGTATTGGGTTATGATGATTGAGATAGGGTTATATGAGCTAAGATGGCATATACCTAATGATTTTATGGATGGTGGTCTGATTGAGTAGGCTAATATAGTTGTTGGTGTACACACACCCTTATTTTATCGATTCATGATTTTTATACTACATAATATGTGTAATTTGTGATAGAGAGGGATGATTTGATAACTAAATTGATGAATCAATATATGCTTATCATATATGATGGGTAATCTAGGTCCTAGGTTATTAGAAGAGTATATACAATTATAATGAGAACATGTTAATACCAAGGTGCATCTAGTTGTTTATGAGGATAGAGAGGAGTTAAAAGTTTTAAGTCTCATGTATAAGTTAACATAGATGAGAGTAAATATGGAGCTCATGTGGACCACACTCCAATTATAGATTTATGCTCTACATATTTCATTGTGTATACTTTTTCAATGTGTATATATGGATATGACATGTTTTTATATATTGGAATCTTGATATGATGGATTATAGTTATTATGAAAAAGTGTAATCATCATCCTATCCAAAAGTGCCAAAATAATGTTGTGAGGCCTATCTTTGAATGAATCAAACTATATAGGCTCTCACTTAGTATATTGTGTTCTACTCAGAGTTGCTCAATAAATTGATACTTTCCATTTTTTGATTACTTTAAATTGTGTTTTTGGTTTCAATTTTGCCTATTGAAAATTTGGATCAATTTCTTGGACCATGTTGGATGGATTTAATGGTAGGAACTCGACATCAAAATTTTCATTAACATTAACCTCAACAAGTCTCAATTTATTTTCTAATTCAATAAAGACATTGCAAAGATGTTGAAATGACTTAGATGATATAACAACCATTCCTTAATAGGTAACATGAAGCCTCTAGATAAGATATATTGTATCTCCGGAAACCTTGGTTGATATATTATTTGATCATACATGACTTAAATCATAGTATGTAATCATCAATTAAGTTTGATTGGCCATAATTTAATGAATTTAATCTCTCATATGTGACTTTGGGTCCTTTATTTTGAAAGAAATGCATAAATAATACATCTTCTAGCTCATCATATGTATGTAAGGATCTACTAGGGAGTGAATGATGAAACTAATTTAATGCTTCATATTATAGGATCTTGGGAAATAAATGTAATAATATAAAACTACCATCACACCCATTCATATATTTCTTATAAGCTTTGAGATGTATATAAGGATCTCCATGTCCATTAAACTTATGAAATGTTGGTATATGGAACTTTTTTGGTAATGGTGAATGGAATATCTTATGTGGAATAGGGTTGTCATGAATAGCATTTGAATTAACCCAAGATTAATAAGCCTTGCTTTCCAAAGTAAGTTCATGTAATTTGTGTTATAAAGCACCCATAACATGAATTGCATAAATAAATTATAGTGAAACTACATTTAAATCATTAAGAGGCTCATTCAATAATTGTATTTTATTACTAATCTTAGTCATTGGTATATTATTTCAATTGAAAACATTGGGATTATGTGTAGGGTCATCTTATCCTTTGGAGTAGTACTATCATGGACCTAGTTAGAGGGAAAGTAATTATCACCCTCTTGAAGGTTAGGATGAGGAAGATATTCTACTCTAGTAAGGGTGGGTTTTATAGATTCATTATAAGTTAATGTAGTAATAGTTCACAAGGGAATATTACATCCTATTGAAATAGAAGGAACAATATTATTATGCTCATCATTGGATTTAATATGTGTACTAATTTAACTTTTGAAAGAAACTAAGAACATCATAATATCTTGTAGAAATATTATAACTAAGTACATCATCATTTTCTTGATCATGTAACATACACTATTCATTGACATGAGAGGTGGATAAATAAGAGGAATACTAGGTTTAGTATAAATATTTTCCTCTTCACTATATGCATAATAATAATTATCATTCCAATTTTCATCACAATCATAATCTTCCTCACTTATAGAAAAACATTGGAAGGAATCAAACTTTCATGTTCACTATAGGAGGGTGTAATATATGAATTTATATTTGTAACATCATTCAAAGCATCATCACATAGAAGATGAAATCAATATTTACTTTGATTGCCAATAGTTGGATTTAAGGGAAAAAGAGGAGTAAAGGCTACATTTTCAACCTTGTATGAAATATAATCACATGGAAGAGGATTGAAATATTTACTTTCATGATATTCATTTGAAATTGTAACATTATTTTTAGAATAAAAAAGTGAAGAAAGGAGAAAGTGGAACATTTTATACTTTATTTGAAACATCATCATATGATGGAAGAATGCAACTTTCACTTTCTTTTTTTATTTCTAAATAGAAGGGAATAGAAGATGCGTTATCATTTTCTACTATAGAGACATCATTATCATATGATAGATGAACATTATTGTAACTATGATGTACTTTTTAAGATAAAAAATTTATAGTTTTGTCATGTAATGAATTTTTATTTCTTTGCTTTATATTGTGTAATTTGAAAGAGAGATGTAACAAACATTTTTGACAACCTAGGAGTATTATCAAACAATTCATTACCAATGAGATGCTATTTTGTTCTTATATTGGTAATTTATTATTCTTGGATGGGAATAGAATGATAATGAGTATGATAAGAACATAAATCGACATTACCTTCATTATAATTTGGATCATCACACTCATAATATTCATCGTAACAATTATGGAAATAATAATAATAATCACCATAATTATATATTAAATAATGTTCATCACTGATAGCTAATGTGCAATATTGGTAATTTTTCCATTATTTAATATAATTATAAGGAATACCTATGAATTTATTAATTGAATGAGGCATAAGATTTTACTTAGTAGTCATTTCTGATTTTCCAAAAATTATAATGAGAACTAGAGGAGAAAAAATGAATGGTAATAAAAAAACCAACATGAAAGAGAAATTATAATTTATGCTATGACACAACCCTGTATGAGATGAAAATAAGAATTTAGTTTCAAACCCTAGGGACATTTTTTAATGGAAATCACCAATGTAAAAAGATACGATTTGGGTATGTTTAATTAATAAAATAGGTTCACCAATATGTTTTATTGATATCATGATTAAATAGAATTAATCCTAATTAAATAAACTACTAAGTAGATTAAAATAGCTATTTAAACAATCATTCAACCATATATTTTATGTGCATACAAAATTGTATTGAGAAACTAGGGTATTGACTAAAATATTGAAAAAGAATGAGTTACTTATCTTTTATGTGCTCAAGGAGTTATATTTAACTATTTTTGACTTGAAATATGGTTGTACAACTATCAAAACTTATTTTTTAGTTGATGTTTTAAATTGGAAAAGAGAGGGGAATTATATAGGAGAGTATGTCACTCTTTTCTAATAGGCCACTACTATCCAAACCCCCTTTTAGAATAACACAGAAATATGCAACCTAGAGAAAACTTCTTGTAGATGTAGTTCAATTAGCCATAGACCTATATTTGTGAGATTCAACTTGTGCTTTGTCTTATTCTCTTAAAAACCATAACTAATTCATGTAAAATAGAATAAAACAAATATTAAATGCAAAAAGGGGGAAATGGGGAAAATGGGAAGTGGCTAAGCTGTCCTTAGAACCCCTATTGAACTGAGTAATGCCTACATAACCACAATAATAGGGACCTCAAGATGATGTAGTTATATGTTAGGAAATGTGCATAACTCAACCAAGAATGATGCATATCTAAAATTCTTTTTGCCTAGGCCCTCCTCTTGGTACAAACATTAAATCTAGGTGTGGTATGTAAATACTTTAGAAATATGCAAAGGTTGAGCTTTTTGTGTCTTGATATTATTTTATTAACTAGTTTCAAAAGATAAATTTCTAGATGTAAGATGCCTAAGGGAACCCTTTAAATAGAAGACTCCCAATTTTTAATTTGAAAACATGTTTGAATATTGACTAACTCAAATAAGGATAAAATGATCATAAAAAGAGCCCCAAAATAAATGAGACCCAAAAAAATTCTTTGAAACATGTGTTAGGCAAAAATGGGGAGTGCTCCCGTATAGGGCATTCCTGTCCAAAATTAAGAAAATAAAAAATTGAATCCAAAACATGACTAGGGATCCCTATGACTTTGACAAGTATTGACATAAAGGACTAAGAATATAGAAAATGAGTGAAATAAGTTCAAACGAGTGATAAAAGAGACATGAGACTAATATTGACATGTGAAAATAAGAGTTTGATTCAATGTTAATATATTATAAATATAAAAACCACAAAAGACATAATACTTATGTTTGATTGACCAAATTTGGGTGTATACAGTGATTGTAGCTGTGACACTAAAATGTCAATGCAACAACTTTAAATAAGAATGAATGATATAATTAAACATGTAACCACACAATAATAAATTAAACATAGTAATAAAATTCAAATTCATAATCAAAGTTGTAATAATATAGGCAAACAAAAAAAACATAGTCATAGTGTGAATGCAAGGTAATGAGGGGCCAAACTAGGGGACTTAAATGGTAATGAAATTTGAAAAAAAGGCATACATCAACTTGGATTAAAAACTTTATGGTTTTACACAAGGAACTTCATCATTGTGTAAAAAGATAAGCTATAACATTTCAAATGTTGTTTATGAGCATAAATTTAAATTTTAAATGAAATCAAATTTATAAATGAGTATTTTTAGTTTCAATGTATTACTCTTTATATTTTTATAGATTCATAAAGAGTAAATACCTTTCCATAGAGCCTCATTACATATAAATGATTTTTCCATGTTTTTTTTATGGATATGTGGAGGACATGATGAATAATTCAACAATATTTTTTAAATTTTTTAAATAAATAAATATTTTTATAATGCTTTTAAATGTGCTCTTATGAAAAACAAAGATAAATTTTCTATTGAGCCAAATATTTTCAAATATTATTTTGATTTTATTTAATTTTTAGATTATTTTATTTTTTCAATGCTTGTATCTATTAATAACTAGAATGTAGTCAATGAGATATCTACATATTCATTAATAATTAATAATTAATTTATAACATAATAACTTATCCTAAATCTAGACAATCAGATTGAAAAAACACTTCAACATTTTTACATATGGACATAAATAAGTAAAAAAAATATGTAGGTGAAGAAGTAATTTTATGATTCCCATGTGCTATCAAAATATATTTAGGTTCAGGTATGTATGCCTCAAATTGAGGAAAAACAAAAGAAAAAGAGGATTGGTTTTTTTTGAAAGACAAAATGAATATCCATTTGAGATGGATATCTATTTACAATAGATATTCATTTAACATTACTTTACAAACAAAATATGTGTTATGTAATGAATCTTTTCCATAATGAAATTTATAAAACTTTTAACTAAATTATTAATATATGTTTGATTTTTTACAATTGTACCTAAACATTTTCTAGGCCCCTATAACATTTTCCTTTCACATAAACATGTTATGTACCCAAATCTAAAATTAATTACCTTTAGACTTAGATATCATGTCAAAAGAACAAAAACATATAAACTGACATTAAAATAAATCCATTATGTAATTTTTTTTACATTTACTAAAGTGGTAGCCATGTTCCACACATTTTAAATGACCTCTTCACCAAAGGAATACAAAACTTCTTTTATGTATGTTTAACATGCAAGATTATAAATCTTGTAATCATTGTACTCTTGGTTTACTCCTTCAACTTAATTTTCTCCCTCTCCACTACACTCATCTTTGAAAATTTTATTTTTATTTTTGTATGACACATAGTCCACTAAGAGATCTATATTTACAATTTCTTGAGATTATTATTTTCATATTAGAAAATATCAACCATGTTTGAGTGTATTTAAGTCATCAAATCAACTAAATCAACTTGTGTTACTCTCATCACACCTATTTTGGCACAAATGAGTTGTAATCAACATGAATAATCCCACCACATCATTTTTTCCCCTAATTTGAAATAAATTTGTTTGATCGAGCACTCACATTCCCCAAATCATCTTTAATTACAAAAATTTCAAATGGGTATGGTATTTTTCATCAATTTTTTATTATAATGGACTTAATCACATGTAATATCAACAACAAAGGGTAGTCTGGGTGTGTTTATGTCATGAAATAAACCTAAATTACTCTTATCATACCTATTTTGGCCCCAATTAAAATTAAGTTAGTTTGATCACATATAAATGTGCCTTGAATTATATGCATTTTCCATTGTCACAAGTCATTACAATGTTTTTTTGTGTTGATTTTGGCATATAAGGGGCCTAATCACACACAATATTGATATAAGGGGTTTTTTAGTTGTGTGATCATGGTCACCAAATCAACCTAAATTAATCCAATAATAATTATTTGACACTAAATTTGAACTAAATTGGCTCGATCATGTGGTAATGCGGTCCAGATCAATCTATATTTTCCCTAGTCCCAAGTGGTTTGGGTCTTGTTATTCAATTTTAGCTTATAAGAGACATATTCATATGCAATATCAACTTAAAAATGTGGTTAGGTGTGCATGGGTCTCCAAATAAACCTAAATTAATCTAATCAAACCTATTCAATTCTAAATTCAAAATATTTAACCTACATTTGGGTTAATGTTATTAATTAACCTTAATTAGATATAACCATTATAAATTAATTGAGATTAAAATATATACAAATCCAAATGTAAAATATTTCAATTAATTTGAAACTCTAACTTAATAAATATGAAAAATAAAATAAAGGGTTAAAATACTTAGTGGTTAACTAATCTATGGAAGATTGAGAATTTAGGCATGTGATAGGAAGAATGGAAAACTAGAATAGAGTTTTAGGTTGCTCAAATTAGACCTCTATGTGCTCCTAGGTGGTATCATCAACCTCAAGTTTGTAGCATTAAACATTGTGTTTCCTATCTACTGGTTATTTATATATACTTAGGTGTGTATACTTCTCTTTTAGCTTTATTTTAAATCTCAAGTTCTTCTTATATCACAATTGATATAAATATTTATCCCTTACTCAAAACCCTAGGTCCAATAGTAATGATAGAGTTATGCCTAAATAAGGGGAAGAAATGTGGGTTGAGATGACCCCAACCACTCACCATTTAATGGTTAAGCACTTCCCATGTATCTAATACTCCACAAAGGGAAGTTAAACTTCATATAGTTCTCTCTTTTAGGTGGATATGTGAAATTGTACTCATTCAGTGTATACAACCTATGATCTAGCCTCTGATACTTGATAATTTATAATTTTGACTTAGATATTGAAAGATTCAAACTTATTTAGGACTTGTTTTTAGTGAATGATTGAAATTTGGGAAGAATATGGTAGTCCTCTTGAATGTGAAAATGTTTGAGTATGCTTGATATGTGTTTTATAGATTGATAATAGGTCTATGACAATTTTATATTTATAGGAGAGTCTTTGGGTACTTTCTCATGCCACAAACATGTAAAATGTATGGTTCGATTGATATTAATGATTTTAATTTCAATTATAACTATTACTTTGAATGGGATAAAACTATCAACCTCTTACGATACCAATAGGTGATATGTTATGATTCTAATGCTATTGTATAGGAGATAGGAACACTATTATAATTATTTGTATATGTCTAAGTAAGATTAAAGAAAACTAATTTGGCATAGACTATGGGGTTTCATGTAGGCTATTGAGATAAAATTAAGAAGGCTAAGGATCGTATAAGGCACATGGATGTGAGAGAATGGAAAATGGAGTCATATTTATACACAAAAGTCATGTAGGGTGAAGGTAATTCAAAAATAGCATTTTCAAGTACCAATTACCATATTTTAGTGTCAATAAATTCCCTCCTTTTATTTTAGTATTTAAATGAAATATAAATACTCATATAAAAGGAAGATTTACTTAAAGGTGCAAAAAATTTATGCCTTTTTGGAATACTCCAAATGTATGATCTATTCCAAGCAAACTTGTAATGAATTTATGGTAGTCAATGTCCATAAACTAAATATTAAAATACATAAATTATAATTTGAATTGAAGAGTAAGGAAAGAATAAACCTATGTGTGGGTGATCCAGGTTGCCTTATAACTTTTTGAGGATGATTATTCCTTATTAAAAAATTGGATAATTATTATTTTTATTAAATCAATTTGAAGAGTTGAGGATGATAAATACTTAATTTTTGTAACTAAGGAAACTGACATAGATTGAGAAGGCAGATATCCCAAATCCTTAATGAAAAAAAATAAAGGGAGTTTTGCAAACCATTGAGTGATGCATAACCTAAACTACTCTAAACCATGTAACTAATTTTCATTGATCTTGTAATCCCCATATGAAAGGTGGGATCCACATATTGTGTTCACAGAGTAATATTATACCATTTAGTGACATAGAACATAAACCACACCACTCATTTAAACAAGAATCAACCACTTTAGAAGACTTATAGATTGACGGTTTATCACTACCTGGTACCATGAAATGCGATTTAATTTTTTTAAAAAATCATAATGTAAATGTGCATGAATAAATGCATGTCCCATAATATGAGCTGATTGGGGATAATATTGGTAAAAATTTGAATTTTTTATGCAATAAAAAAATTTCACGTCCCATAATTGAAACTATTTGATGTAAATCTAATATAGAATGCTAAACATATATATGATATGTGTGTCTCATATCTAAAAAATATAAAAATATGTAACTCTTACATTATGAAGTTAGTGTGTATGACTCATACATACCCTAAAATGTATATGGATAATGTTTAACCCTAAAATATAAATTTATGGAATATAATTTTTAAGGGGTAGAGATAACCTAGGGCACAAGGATGGTAGACTATCTCTAGAGTAGGCCATTTATTTGCAAAACTTAGATAAACAAAAATGATAAAAATGGAAAGTACCACTATGCTAGATATTGAAATAAAAATGAAATCAAGATACATAGATAGTTATAATACTAATACACATTTAAATCTATAATAGGTAGAAAGTGGACTACATCTAGATTTTAGAATAGTCATTTGATTCTAAAAATTATGCCTTTGTAGCTGTGGACACTTGCATCAACTTGGATGGTTGCATCTACACTATTATCTAACTTGGATAAAGGTATCCAATATATAATGCATACTAAAACTAGATGTGAGAACCTGGATGCTTTTAGGTTCTACTTTTCCTTCACTTTGGTGCATTCAGATCCAGGTCATGGACAATTGCTCTTTATCAAATAACAAAACCTTAGTTATTCATCTTCATATTAGTTGAGGAAAAAATGGGTTAGTGAGCACATAGTGTTAAGTTACCCCAAACACCCTTATATCAATTAGTGTTACCTACATAGCTAATACTTTGAAGAGGGCCTTATAATTATGTAGTTATCCCCTACATGTTGGCTTATGTGTTTAATGTCTGATAAGGAAGTAAAATAGTGACCTAGATTGTAACTTGGCAAATGTGTCTCATGGAATAATCCTTTAGTACTTCAAAATTGTATATTTTTTAAATCTATGATTGATATAGAAATAAGATAAAATAGGGAAGATTTGATCACTTGGGTTATTGATTGAATTCCTTTGGTAATTTGCCTTGGTTTCTAGGTATTCTTGGGTGAAGAATGAATGAGGGTTGATCTTTTATTTATAAAAATATCTTTGGAGAATATCTAAAATTAAATCACTTAGGTTGAATATAGGGATATGTTTCATTTTCAATTTTATGACTTTAGGGCACTAGACACTTGCATTAGGGTAGGACACTTACATCGACATAGGCATCTGACTAGCACACAAGTGTCCAGGTAGCTAGAACTTGTAGAGATGGAAGATAAGTATGTTTACAAAATTTTGGACAAGATATAAGGTACAAGTCATAAGAATAACATTGGTCAAACTAAGAGATAAGTAATGAAACACATAGATATAGTGTATGTGAGCCTTTTGGCAATGAGAAAGGTCTAGAATCTAAAGTTACATCCATGATATATATTTTCCAAGTATATAATACTAAGGTGATATATAATTTATAAATAGAATACAAATTTACTCCCCCCTTAATCTAGTAATTAAATTGCTAATTTAAATGGAAAAGAATGTGTACTTGGATGTGTATAAAAAACCTTGCCTTTGCTTGAGTCCAATTTGAGTGCTTTGTTGGTGTCTGACTTGAAATCAAGAACATGTTATAATATAAAATAATTTCATATAATTTGAAATTGAAAGAATTGAAATTATTGAAATTGAAAGAGAGCAAGGTTTAGGAGTACACAAGTGTATCAATGCAACCATCTTGCCTTTTGGTGATTTGATTTGAAAGATATATTATGAATCATTGAAACTAGGATTAGTACAAATATAAATCTAGAAATTTCATATATATAAAGAGATAGAGATAAATTGGAGGGTACATGCCCAAAAACTTAGAGAAAAGATGAGTTGCCACCCAGTAGTTGATATTAGCTTAACTTTGCAACCCAATCATACTTATAACCTAGTGAGTTTGAGTGACCCAAGTCAACTCACACTATAAAATTGGTAAGGTTGGATGATCTACTCAATTCCAACCTATAAAATTGGAAAGATTGATTGATTTAATCACCTCAACCATAACAAGAAGTGAACCAAATACTATAGTAGATTAGCTCTAAATAGTCAGTAACAGTCCAACCTAGTGGATGATGATAGCCCCTGAAAGTGTTTTAAATCTAAAACTAGTTTAATTTTATAATATTAGGTGAAAATTAAATAGAATATGCACCTTAGATATGTCTCATGTTGAAACTATGTATAAAAATGGTACCAATGTATATAATTCTACCACAAGTGTGTATTTGAATCATATAACTATGTAATTTGGCCAATTTGAAAAAATAAGAGTGGAGAACATGTTTCCAAAAAATTCCTCCACTATATGTGGATAAATCTAAAAAATTATATAAGTGTTAATTTGGAGAACATGTTTCCATATAGTGTGACCATTGCAATCTAAATATGAGAACTAGTATAAGTGTGCAAAACATGCCTCTAAAACATACCCCCACTATAGTCTAAATATTAGAACTTGTGTAGGTTCAAATGTAGAGTACATGTTTCCAAAACATGCCCACATTATAATATAAATATTTTTCATACTAAATAAGTGTTGAGAACATGTTTACAAAACATTCCCTCTACTAAATTTGAAACAGTGATAAATGTGGAAGTCATGCCTCCATGGCATGCCCCTACTAATATGCCCCCTATTTTAAGTGAGGGAAGTATAAAATGGTGGTTACCTTACCTAAAAAGTATAAGATAACCATATAAATTATGAATTTACCATGTATTATATAGAAGTAACATGTCTAAGTAGATATATCATTAAAGCACATCAAAATCGATCACATTAAGTCCTATGATACATGATATAGATCATGAAACATCTAGATAGTAACTGTGCAAACCCAATAAGAAACCAAGGACACACATAAGAGAACTAAAAATAACATCAAATGATAAAATTATAAGGAGTCTAAAAATAAGGGGTATGCTCAAATGCCACATAATCAAAGGTGGTGTTGTTTGTGCAACATGCCTTAATTTCACCACTAAAATCATGGAACCTCTTTTTACTCTAGAGTTTAGTCTTGTCTCTTTTTAGAAGTGCTTCATTTTTCCTTGTATATTTATAGTTGAGTTGGGGCCATTTACATTTTAAAATACTTATATTTACACTTTAATTATTTTATGTTTAGTCAATTCATTTCTATCCCCTATGTTTATGTCTTTAATGTGGGGGAAGTCGATGTTACAAAGAGAACTTATCCTTTATATATTTTCATTTAATTTAACTTGGAGCTTATTCATTTTCCATTTGTACGGATCTAAAATTTTTGGGTTAATGTTAATGTTTGATTTCCAATTTTTTATCTTTGACTTTTCAAAGATATTTTCATACTTTCAAATCGAACAAGCCCTTCTTGCTTTAATGTGGTCTTTTTTTGTTACATTTTCCTTGGCTTTTTCACACTTGTTTCCTTAATATTTTTTCTAAAATCTTGTGGAGTCAAAAGTTTCCCTAGGTTCATTTGTTAAATATGTATTTCTCCAATATATTTAATTGGGGATTGGTTCATCTAAAAAATGACTAAGTCTATGAGCTTCCCACCAACTCCCTGAGATGGTGACAGGTGTCACCATCATGGAAGTCTAACTCAATCTATGTAGTTAGCCAAATCTAAGGATCCCCTGACTACCCACCCATGATTTGATATTTAAATAGTTGACTTAATTTAGTCTAAGGTGGATAAAATATAAAGACTAAATTATCTATTAGGCTCAAAGGCCCGAGATCATTCCATGTGGCATGATCTCAGTAGCCCAGGGATTAGAGTAAAGCTGAAGACCAAGATATTTTTGAGACCTAAAGGCTTGAGATAATTCCATGTGGCATGATCTTAGGAGCCCAAGGATCAAATGAGAGCCTTATACATAGTGATAACCTAGAGGCCCTATTATCATGCCATGTGATACACTCACATTTCATCTTATAGAACTCAAAAAGATGTGATGATGCCATGTGGCATCATCCCATGAACTAGAAGCCACAAACCAATGAACAAGGTCCATCCATGTAGACCCATTGATATCATCAGACCCCTTAGCATAAATTTGATAGGTGTCTTCCCATCAATAAATCATCAGGTCTTGGTCTTCGAAGTAATGAAACCTTGCCATGTGTCAGTTGTCACTAACTTTATTTTGATGATTGTATCAAATGTTAAATCTGTAAAAATCAAATAAATAATGGGTGTTTTTTTGAATTTATCTCCTAAGTAAAATTATTGACCTTAATATATTGAATATTTAAATACGTTAAAAGGTTTTTAATCCAACTGGTGAGGATGATGGTTGTTTATATCAATCCACCAAGGTACAGAACCTTTTAGATACCTGACATAGAGAGTCAAGTAGTTAAGGCTAGGATCATGAATTGGGTGATTTTGATGGCATGGATGCCCCTTACTTATGGCTACTTAGCCAAATGAGTCCATTAATTTATATGGATGCTTTCTCAGTATGATAAATATGTTATATTTTTATTTTTGAAATATGGGTAGAGATGTCAAAATTCCATGTAACTCACTAATTCCATGTAATTCTTTTAGGCATACAATCAAAAAAAAAATTAAACACAGAATGTCTTATTCACTTTAAGAACTATGGATTTGTGAATGACTACTTGAAATGGAAATTCATTAGTGTTTGTTACATGTAGCCTCATTATTTTATTTATGTAATTTGGTATGTTAGGTATTTAGATTTGAATAATGTTTTTTATCTAATTGAAAGCATCTAATATATGTGAATGACTTTTTTTAACCTAGAAAATCTTTATTTTATTCTTGCATTTATGGACCTTTTAATTCCTATTACCTTTATCATTGATGATTTACTTCTTTCACTTAATCATTTTTGTTAAAGTGTGTTAGATATAGGATTTAACATAGGATCACCATGTGGAGGAATTTATCAAAAAAGTGATTGAGTCTAAATCCCCTACGTATATCCTATTTGTTTGATCTCCCATCAAATAACCTATATTGATCAAATGGTTTAAATATTTTCCTTGCCCTTTTCTCTTTTACTTAGTCATTTTTATCATTGGAAAAACTCTATGTCTAAGTCTTCTCAAGCCTTGAAAGCTTGAGATGCTACCACATGGTGATATCTTGGGAGCCTAAAAGTCAGGAAGATTACTAAAACTTGTATGTCTTCTCAAGCACCAAAGGCCAAAGATGCTACCATGTGGCAACATCTCAAGAGCCCAAAATTTAGGGGATCACCAAAGCCTTTGAGTCTTCTCAAGACCTAAAGGACTAAGATGTCACAATAATCAAGGTAGACCATTGATAAACATAGATCCCCTAAGCTCTAAAGGCATGAGATATGGCCACATGGTGACATCTCAAGATCCTGAGACTCTATGGGAGTAAAAAGCATGAAAAGCATCTGATAGACCTCTGAGGCCTTGAATCACTAAGATGATGCCATGTAGAATCATCCCATAAGCCTAGACCTATAGAATAGAGAATATAACTTGTAAGGGTAAATAAAGGTTGGGAAAGCATGATTTGGCCATGTGGCTGAGGAAGGAGATCCTTAGAGAATAGGTCACCACATATAAGTGAAAGGACCAATAGAGATAATAAATTGAATGACAAGGAAGTTGTTGATATACTACCTAATAGCCAAGTAAGCATGTTGAGTTATCCTAGTAGGCAAAAAGATCAAACTTGATGAACATCTAGCCCATCAAGGTTGTCAAGCTTACGAAATAAATTATGTTATCTATCAAGAACATAAATGAACAAATACTATAGAATTTAATGTAAATTTGTAGGAATAAATTTAAAAATGACTAGTGGTATTGGCATTTGGTCATAGGTAAAGGGTGATTTCATGTCATAATGGCATCAGGATTAGATCATGAAGAATATATAGTATAAGAATTTACTTTTAAAAGAGGATGGGGATCTACTAAAATTGAATGGGCATGCCTTAGCTGATAGATTTGTTAGGGATCTCAACCACCTTCTCAATTCATGATTAAATTCTATAACTACCCCATAAGTGGGACAAGTTTGAATCTTGGGTTGGGATTGTCTATAAATGATTAGGTAATTGATGTAATAAATACTAGCTCATTATGTATTGTAATAGAAACATAGTGATCCCAGACATTTTAGAATTTTTTCCTTTCCTAGATTAATCTCTCCCTTTTTTGAATTTTTATATTATTCTAATAAATTTTTTAATTGAATGACTACTGAAAATACCAATTATTATTAATCAACTGACACATATTGATACTTTGAGTATTATGGAGCTTAGTGGTCATTTCATACATGTCTTATGTTGGTTATATTATTTCCTTCTCCTAGTCAACTTTCCCTCAGACTCTTGAACCATCCTTCTAGTTATGGTTGTGCTAGGTCTAGCTCAACTAAGGATTGCTTTCACAGGATTTGCTCATTTAGACACTTCAACTTCACCTTCACCTTCATCGAAACAGGATGCTTTTATCTTACTTTCTCACTTTTCTTTTGCATTTTTTATGAGTTTTCTAGTTTAAATCTTTGATATCAATGAAAGCAATCTAAATATATAGGATTATCTTTATTGAAGTCTTTTTCATTACCATTATAACATTATTGAATATAACTAATAACCAAATAATACAAATCAATTTTTTGAGGTCCTACAAATATATAGATAATTGATTTCATTTAAGGTATGTTTATGCAGGTGTTGTTATTAAAAATATCTTTTGTGATAAAAGATGTAAAACCTTGTACCCCCTCTATAATGGTAAAATATAGTATAATCCCTTGAATCTCAATTCATAAAATAGGTCCTTTGGGAACATTTTTCATTGGCCAACTAGTTTTGTCTCGTATGTCAAGAACTAGTAGAATAAACCTCAAGGATGTATTATAAATATTATTTCAAGAGAGGCAGAGGTTCCTCAAATGTACCTCTACCTATGTTGTGTTGGATATAAAAACACAAAGTAAAATAAATGGTGATAGAAGGAGGGATATGAACACAATCTAATATTTATTATCAAAGATTAGACTAAAACACTTTAGAGACATTTGCCTACACTGAGTTATACTAGAATTAAAGATAGAAAAAAATAATATATACACTAGATCAAAGTTTATTGGAGTTAAATTTGATCTCTTACAACTCAGTGAAAATATAAAATTGAGGACCAATAAAGGGGAAACAAAAAATAAAAGTATCCAATCAATTGGTAGCTCACCTATAGTCACTCCCTTTGTTAAACCATTTATTGTCCCTCAAAATCAAAAAATGGCTTATCTAATGCCTTGTATTAGTTAAGGAAATTTCTTTGTGAATGTTCCAAGGATTCCTCACATCCTACATAAGAACCCAAACAAGTTATTTCTAAAATATGTAACTAATGCAATTTAGAGTAATAAAGAACACGTTCAAGCATTCAAAGATGCCCTTATCTGAACCCAAGTTCAATATGAGGACATACCATTGCATTTATTTTCCTATTCCTTGGAGGAAAATCTTTATGACTAGTATCTAGGCTTACCAATTGGATCTATCACCTCTTGGAGTGATTTGGGGATATTTTTTTGAACCACTTTAGACTCTCGATTGATCTAGCTATTCTACATCACCACTTTTTTATTACTATGGGAAAACTAAATGATCCGATTATCATGTTTAATGCACATTTTCACAAGTTATACTAAAGGATAAAATACATATACATCTTAGTATAGGGTCCAAATATTTAGACCTAATTAAGATCCATTGACCCATTGACATCCATGTTCCTTATGATAACTCTTGTTGCACTTGTATCGTTGTCCTTGGCCTATAATGAAGTGGTTAATATTGAACATCAAATAACCCTATAAGGCTATGGTGTAAGACCACTACTATGCTTGGGGTAAAAAGGTGCTTAAAATTAAATACCAATGCTCAATCAATATCTCATATCGAACATACCACTAATGAACCCTATCCTAGGAGATATGTATTCAATTCCAAATGTAGTGTATAATCCTCTCCCCTTAAGATTAATGCCTAGTGTTCAACCATATATGCCTCTAAATCAGATAATGTCATATGATAATAATCAAAAATTAGTTCCCATGGCATATAACAATGTTACTAATATGCCAAACATTAATGTTTATGCTGATTCAAGTGGTAGTCAACAAGGTATAACTTCATTTATAAATAATTAAATGCCTACAAATAATGGTCATAACCAAGCACACATGGCTATTTTAGTGTTTCTAAATGTTGTTTTAATTATGGTCAACCCACAATCATAAATGAGAAACTAACAAAATACTAGTGTAGAGCCTCAAGTGGCCAATTTGTATCAAATGGTTATGAGATTGTCAAATGATATGGTTAATTTTCAAAGGCAAGTGCTTGAAAACACAAACCAAACTTCAAAGAACCCACCTCAAAGTTGGAATTTAAAATTTCAAAGGATCAATAGGTAGTGGAATGCCAATCCTAATAATGTAAATTTTCATAGTCCCCTAGATAATATAAATCAAAATACCAATAATAGGGCTTCAAACTCGGTGAACATGCTTTAATTGGCCTTGTAAACATGGTGTAGAGTGATCAACATAACTGATCATGTCAAAATATATTGTGTTGAATTCATAGTTGCCTATAACATCTTCCCAAAGGAGATTATTTAATTTGGAAATAGTTCCCACACCTAATGATAATTCAAACTAGGATGAAAGATGCACAAATACATCCTTAGTCTTAGATACTTACGGATTTCTAGTTTAGTATGATAATGAGCCCTAGGATAACTTAGATGAGGTTCATGCCTTTAATTCCAAAGGGGAAATACTTATCAGTTGAGGAGAAAATTTCAAAACACTTTGACCACATCTACTCCTCTGAATAACACCTAAGATCGACCCAATGTGGATTCAATAAATAATATCCCCAACCTAAGTGACCTATAACATCCTATCGATATGGGAAAAAGATAACCCCTCCACATGATAAACTAATAGAGCAAAATAAACCTACATATAACATTATAGAGGATCTGAAGAGAATAAAGGCAAATAAAAATATGTATGATTTGCTTTAAATTTATAATAATAATTTTTTTATTAAAATAAATATATCCTCCTAGAGGGAAGGAACATGTTAAGAATACTAATATGCATGTTTCCATTTTTAAAAAAAAAAAAACTAAAACTTCAAATTTTTTACTTATAGTTCATATTTTTATTAAAAACTTACATACTTATCTTGTGGATTTAGGTGCTTTAGGTAACATTATACCATATACAATTTATCAACAATTGGGCCTCACTCTAGAGAAATCGAATAGAATTTTTTTCCAACTAGACAAAATAGAGGTAAAAGTGGTGGGTAAATTGAACCACATACATATGCATCCAAATTTAGATCCAATAATTTTATAGTTTATAGACATCTAAGTGGTGGACATATTGGATGGATATGGTATGCTCTTGAGTAGAGATTGGTCCAAGATGCTTAATTGTTACATGGAAACTAAATTATCACATATGTGGTTCCCATATAGAGGTATCCCAATCCAAATTGGAATTGAGAGAGAACCCAAGATGACTCACATGATTATAGAATAAAATAGGACCAATGAAAATTTTCATGAAGTTTCAAAACTTGGGTTATATATAATAGAAAAAAAAGGTAGAATCTCATGAAAACTTTTCTATTAATGTGCTAACCATGCAACATAAATAATTAGAATCAGATGAGGATGATTTTATTAGTGCTCTCAAAATAATTTCATTCCAGATTCCTATCCTAGTAAATTAGGAAGTATGGCAGGTGGTTCTAAACAATTATGTGGAGCTTTCAAATTTTATAATGATGAAGTGACCATTCTAGACACTTATATTCATATATCCCCCACTAAAAATCAAGCCAAAGGGCCTCTTTTATCTAAGAAATAGAATGACCTCAATAAAATATGATGACATGGACGTAGAAGTAAACCTCGTGGTAATGCCTATGTTAAAGAGTCCAATATTCATACCTAAAAGCCATCTATGGAATCTAAAATTCAATGGATCTAAATTAAGGAATGGGTATCATGTTTGAGTTAAAATCATTAACCTAAGATGTAAGTCCTATTTAGCTTATTTCCATCTACATTTTTCTTACACAAATAATGTTGTTGAATATGAGGCACTAGTTCATGGCCTCCAATTTGCTCTGAGAAATGGTAAAGAATATCAATGTGCTTGGTGATTCAGAATTAGTTGTCAAACATGTAAGAATCCAATACTATTGAAATGATAAATCTTTATCTAGGTACCACAGCTGAGTATGTGTTATGTTGTGGTGCCTATTTCCACATTACAATGTATTTCAAATATTATAGGTACACTCTTAATGTATTCTCGCTGAGTATGTATTAATATTTTGGATCCCCCTTTTTTATAGAGTATAGGTGTGTGGTTTATCTATACTTATATATGTGTGGTTTCATCACCCATGATTAATGGAGAACCGTTATGGGTTGACTTGGCCCATGGTTTTGGTACCCATTATTTTGTAAAATTGTTATGTCAATTACCTATCGATGTAATTATATTAGATAGACATGCAATAGGTAAGACATAGGAAGAGTTGAGTTTGAGAAGGTGAATAGAGTGCATGAATTCCAGTACAATTTTGGGAAATTTTGTTGAGTGTAGATCTAAACAATATTTATGCATTGTAATTGTGAGAAAATTAGTCTGAGAGTGGATTTTACTCTTGTTGGATTGTAATAAGATCTGAGCAAGTGTTTATTGGTGGATGTATCCCATATAAATCTTGTATTTTTTTGCATTTTAATTTATGTTATTTATGTATCTCTATTCATATCTCTTATTAGTGTGTTTATATGAAATTATTCCATATTAATTTCTATTTTATTCCTAACAACTAGTATCAGAGCTTCAAGTTATATTTACTAAAGTGTTGAATTATAGTAAGGGTTATTAGTTTAAGTGGTAACCATGGCCAATGATAATAGATCAAAGTTTGAGAAGTTCAATGGGTAGAACTTTGGTCTATGGAAGATGTTAATGAAGGATTACCTCTATTAGAAGGACCTTTATGCTTTGTTGGGAGGAAAAGTATAGAAACTAATGAGTATGTCAGATGCAGATTGGGAGCTGCTTGACATGAAATAACTTAGATCCATCTAGTTATGAATTTTATCTTCAGTCACATTTAATATATCACAATAAAATACCATAGAATATATCATGAACACATAATGGAAGTTAGATGAGAAACCCTCTATTTATAATAAAATATTTTTAATGAAAAAGCTATTTAATATGAAGATGTCTACAAATGGTTTAGTTGTTGATCATTTGAATGAATTTAATATAGTTGTGAGTATGTTGAAATCTATAAAAATTGAATTTGATGATGAATTTAATGCTCTAATTATTTTGTGTTCTTTACTAGAGAGTTGGAACATCTTGATAATCATTGTGAGCAACTCGATCTCTAAAAATGCCATGTTAAAGTTTGAAGATGTCATAGGAGTATTCCTTAGTGAGGAAATACAATGGAAAATATTTGGGGATAATTCTACTTCAGGTGATGCTCTAGTAGTGGAGAGTATAGGTAGACAAAATTATAGAGGAAAAAGAAAGTGTGGAAAGTCAAATTGTCATGGAAGGTCAACATCAAAAAGTAGGATGGCATGCTGGCACTGTGGAAAGATTATGCATACAAAGAAGGATTTTTGGTATCTTTAGAAGAAGAATAAAAATTAGGAAGACACCAAGGAGGTGAATGTGGTAGCAGATAATGTTTGTTAAGATGTATTAATTCTCTCCATGGATAATATTGTTAGGTCTTGGGTTTTAGATTTAGGGGCTTCCTTTCATGCTACACCACATAGGCGTTATTTTATTGATTATCTTCAAGGGAATTTTTGACATGTTTATCTTAGTGATGATGAGCCTTGTAACATATTAGGAAAAGGTTGTGTTTAGATGAATATGTATAATGGGAACACTTGGTTATTGAACGATGTCAAGCATGTGTCCAAGTTGAGACAAAATTTGGTATCCACGAGGTAACTAGGCAATGAAGGTTGTATGGTGACTTTTATAGTGGTTTCTTGGAAGGTGGCCAAGGGTGATCTTATTGTAATAAGAGGTAATAAGGTTATTACCTTGTATTTATCAAGTAGTGATGACTATTATAATTTAGTTGCTATAGATGCAACTACAACTTTGTGACACTATAGGCTTAGTCAGATGAGCCAAAAGGGCATGTAAATTTTGAAGTATAGGTTGCATAAATTGAAAGGGTTTGATTTAGATTTATATGAAAACTACATGTACTAAAAACATAAAAGGGTAATTTTTCTCAAGGTTGGACCTATGAGGAAGGAGAATAAGTTAGAGCTGGTTCATTTAGATGTATGTGGGTCAGCTCAAGTATCTTTTATTGATGTCTCACTTTCTTGTGTCACTTTTATTGATGATGCAACTAGGAAAGTTTAGGTGTGTGGCATTGGGAGAAAATTTGAAGTGTTTGATACAATTAAAATATTGAAATCCTTGGCTGAGAATGAAATAGGTCTCAAGTTAAAATATCTTAGGTCAGATAATGGTGGAGAATATTACAATAATGAATTTTTTGATTACTATTCTATGAATGGAATTCACAGATAGAGGACAATTATAAGAACTCTAAAATATAATGGAGTGTTAGAAAGTATGAACATGACTTTCATAGAGTATGATAGGAGCATGAGGTTGCATGTAGGACTACCCCTTCAATTTTGGGTATAAGAAGTAAACATGACTATATATCTGATCAATAAAGGACCTTCAACTTCCTTGGATGGAGGTATACTTGAGGAATTTTGGTATAATAAGAAGGTTGATTATTCCTTTCTTAGATTATTTGGCTATGAATATTTTTTTCATATTGATAAAGATGATAGGACCAAGTTAGAGGATAAATCTAAAAAATGCACCTTTATTGGTTATAATGAGGATGACTTTGGTTTCCATATTTAGAGTCTTAAGGACACAAAAATATTTTGATCTTGGGATGTGGTCTTTAATGAAAAAATCATGTAAAATAAAAATTTTAGGATTAGAGAGAGGATTCCCAAAAAGAGTACACAATGTTAGAGGATATTACAGATAATAAAGTATCCAAGAAACTAGTTTGAGCACCTCCTCCATAGGAACCCCAAATTCCTGCGGTGAGAAGGTATTTTAGGGTAATAAGGGAAACTAGGTGTTTTTATCCATATCTTAATTATTTATTACTCACTAACAATGAGGAGTTAGAGTGATTTGAATAAGCAATGTAGGTAGATGTTAGGAAGAAGTGGGAACAAGCAATGGATGAGGAACATCAGTCTCTCATGGAAAATTAGACTTGCCATTTGGTAAAACCAACTGAAGGTAAGAGAACATTACAAAACAAGTGGGCATACATAATAAAACAGGATGATGAAGGCAAGAAAAGGTATAAGGTCTAGTTGATGGTAAAGGGGTTTACACAGAACAAGGGAATTTATTTTGATGAGATTTTTTCTCTAGTGGTGAAGATGACCTCTATTAGGATTATTCTTGGGATAGTGGAAATGGAAAGCTTGCACTTAGAGAAACTAGATGTGAATACTTTACTCCTTCATGGTGATTTGGAGGATGACTTATACATGGAGCGTCCATAGGGATATGAGGTCATAGGAAAGGAAAACATGGTGAGTAAATTGAAGAAGAGCTTGTATGGCCTAAAACAAGATCCACGATAGTGGTACATGAAATTTGATAATTGTATGATAGAGTAGGAATACTTTAGGTGTAGTTAAAACCATTGTATATATATCAAGAAGTTTGATGATGGTAGTTACATTATCCTATGTCTGTATGTGGATGACATGTTGGTTGTAGGTAAAAACATGTAGGAATTAAATATACTAAAGGAATAACTTAGTAATTCCTTTTCTATGAAGGATTTGTGGGTAGTAAAACAAATCCTTGGTATGAGAATAACTCAAGATAGGAAGGAACAAAATATGAATTTATCCCATAAAGAGTACATTAATAATGTCTTAGAGAGGTTTAGTATAAAGGATGTTAAACTAATTAGGATTCATATAAAAAGGAATTTCAAGTTATCAAAGGAGCAGTATGCCAAGATAGAGGAGTAGAGAATCTAGATGTCCAAGGTACCTTACTCATCAGTAGTTGGTAGCTTGATGTATGCCATGGTGTACACTAGGAAAAATATTGCCCATGTAGTAGGAGCGGTAAGTATGTTCATGAGTGATCCAAGTAGAGAGCACTAGTAGGTAGTGAAGTGGATCCTTTAGTACTTGAGAGGGATCATGGGGATAACTTTAAGATATGGTGTATTGGACACCACTTTCTATGGTTATGTATATTTAGACATGGCTAGATATTTAAATACTAGGAGGAGAAAGATAGGATATGTATTTACCATAGGTGACATAGTGGTGAGATAGATTTCATGACTATAGAAGCTTATGGATTTGTCAACCATAGAGGCTAAGTATGTTTCTATCACAGAGGCAAGTAGATAGTTGATTTGGTTACAATAGTTTCTTAAAAAGTTGGGGCATAATTATGAGGAAGGGAGGTTGTATAGTGATAGTTAGAGTACTATATATCTAGGAAAGAACTCTGCCTTCCACTCTAGGACAAAGCATATATAGTTTAGGTACCATTTCATTAAGACAAATTTGGAAGAAGAGAAGTTGAAGATGGAAAAGATTCATACCATTTAGAATCCTACAGACATGATGACTAATGTGGTGATAAGGGAGAAAATGAATCTATTTTCATGTTTGGTTGGCCTTCATAGATGATAGTGAAGAGTTGAGAAGCATGGTAAGAGGAAATTAGTCTCCAAGTGGGAGATTATTATTTTGTGGAGCCTATTTCCACATTAAAATGTATTTCAAATATTTTACATTAAAATGTATAGTACACTCTTAATGTTGTAAAGCCTTTTTTTAGGAGTATAAATACATGGTTTATCTTTACTTGTATATATGTGTGGTGTCATCACCCGTGATTAATGGGGAACCATTATGGGTTGACTTGGACCATGGTTTTGGTACCCATTGTTTTATAAAACCACTATGTTGGTTACCTATTTATGTAATTATATATAGATGGACATACAGTAGGTAAGATATATGAAGAACTAAGTTTGAGAAGGTGAATAGAGTGTGTGAATTCAAGTGAAATTTTTTGATAGTTTATTGAGCATAGTTCTAAACATTATTTGTGCATTGTAATTATGAGAAGACTAATCAAAGAGTGTATTTTACTCTTATTAGCTTTTAATAAGATATAATCAAGTGTTTATTAGTGGATGTATCCCGCATTGGGTGAACCAAATTAAATCCTATCTTCTTTTTATGTATTTTAGTTTTTTCTTTATATATCTCTATCCATAGTTCTTTTTATTATGATTCTATGAAATTATTATACATTAATTTCTATTTTATTCCTAATAGTATGGAACTTGAGAGAGAACTTTGACGCATTTAATATAAAAACATTACCTCACTAGAAAAACTACTCTATAGATGCATTGACAACAATGGCAAGTACCTTGGAGCCTATTGTTAGCTCTAAGTTGATGAGATTATTAGTGGATTTGGTCTCTTCTCCCTCTATTCCTAATAATATTAGGAACTTTGAGGTGCTTAATGATGATCAACATATTCTTGAATTCATCACCAAAATTGAGTATTTTTCAAACCATATTATAGATAAAGACATAAGAGAAGAGTGTGAATTAGATCAAGAGGGGATTATAAACTCAAAAACCAATAGTATATCAAAGTGAATTATCTCATAATATCCAATTTTTGATATGGATTATAAAGGAGAATATTAAATATCAACCCTGATAAAAGATATGCTTCATGAGAATTAGAATTTAGATAATGTTAATTATTTGAAAAAAAATGATTTTAGGCATGACATGCACTCAGAAGGAAAAATAAGGGATTGAAAAAGCTGTTAAAGACTTCAAATATGTCATTTCATGGAGCTATGAAGACCTAAAAGTGTTTGACACTTCCATTCTCACACATACTATCCCTCTTAATCCTAGGATCAAGTCATTCCAATAAAGACAAAGGATCGTGAATCCATTGCTAAAGTGATTAATCCTCAAAAACTTACATAATATACTCTTAGAAAGGATTATCATTCCAATAAGACATTGTGAATTTGGTCCCAGTCAGAAAAAAATGGAGAGATACGCCTTTGCATCAATTTATGTAGCCTAAATAAGGCCTTAGAAAAGGATAATTACTTATTTCCTTCTCTATATGAAGTTATGTAGATAGTGAATAGTTCATAAATGATGTCATTCCTTGATGGGTATTTAGGCTATAACTAGGTAGTGGTCAACTATGAGGATCAAATCAAGACATCATTCAAAACAAAGTGGGGAACATTAGCATATAAAAGGTTGCCATTCAACCTAATCATTTTAGGTGAGACCTTCCAAAGATCCATGACAATTTCATTTAGAGATATAATCATAAAATTAATAGACATATACATGGATGATCTAACTATATTTTCAAAGAATATAGAAAACCACATCAAATATTTGAGGATGGTGTTGCAAAGGTGTAGAAACCATGTAATTTCCTTGAATCCTAGTAAATATATAATTGGGGTGATTGAGGTAAATCTTATGGGTCATATTAATTATGAAAAGGGCATATCTATCAACCCAATGGACTAGAGCCAATTATGAGTATCCCACTTCCCTACATTAGGAAGGGATTGAAATATTTCTTAGGCAAAATTAGCTTTGTGAGGAAGTTTATTTTAGGATTTATAAAAATAGTCATACCACGTAATAAAATTTTGAATAAGTATGAAAAGATCAATTAGATAGATAAGGAAAAAAACAACTCTTGATTAGATCAAGGATGCAATTGTAAATGTGCAAGTACTCATCAGGCTAGATTACATACAACCCTTCTATATCTACTCCTTTGCCTTAGAACATTCAAGTGTAACTATTTTAACACAAAATAAAGAAGATAGAGATGAGAGGCCTATGCTCTTTATGAATTACATTATAATAAATGTTTAACTCAGGTATTCAATGATTGATAAACAAGCCTTTTCTTTGATCAAGGTAGTTGAAAAATTCATACACTACATTTTATGCAACAAGGTGTTTGTTGTAGTGCCTAATCCAACCTTGAAGTCTATGCTAATGATTAGGTAAAAGATAAAGTAATTAGATGAACATTCTATAAAATTCAACCTAAAACTCCAACATATCAAAATAACTAGAGGTTAAATAATCAATAAATCCATGGTTGTAGTGGAACCCTAGATCATTTTCCATTAGTAATCAATACAAAATATTCCAACAAATGATTGGTACCAAGACATTGTCTTTTAATTGCATAATAATGAATGTCCACACCACTTGAATTCTACCCAAAAGAGATTAATATGCCTAAATATAAATAACTTTATGATTAAATTAGGAATTTTATATATAAATAACCATGAAGGCATATATCTAAGGTTCCTAAAAAAAGACATAATAGTTGAAGTACTTGGAAATTTGCATGGGAAGTATGGAACTAGACATAGTTCAGGAATTACTATATACCATAAAATACTAAGGGTAGGCTATTATTAACCTCATGTTTTTAAATACTCTCATACCCATGTCATGAGTTACCACACTCTCCAAGTTGTCATACATAGAGAACACATTCTTGTCATGCCCTTACATCTTATTATCAAGGTCAGACCATTTAACAAATGGGGATTAGACTTCATGGGATCCATTAATATAAATTATTCTACTAGACACAAATTCATCCTCATAGTAACTAATTGTTGTATGCAATGGGCCAAATCCTAGGCTTTTAAAAATTACACAACTGACATAATGATCAGCTTCCTCAAAGAGCACATTATCAATAGTTTTGGCATGCCATTTGTTTTTATATGTGACAATGACCTTGATTTATATTAATTTAAATTCATTGAATGACATTATAACAACATAATCCTCTAGTACTCTTCTAATTATTATCCTCAAGGTAATGGGGTTGACGCATTAATAAATAAGAATTTACTTGATGTCATTAAGATAATTTTGTGAAAAAACCCTAGGGATTGGCACAACATGTTAAAAGTTGCATTATAGTCTGACAAGACTAAGATAAAATATACTCTAGGTACTTCACCATACCATCTGGTATATGAAAAAGTTCTCATATTTCCTATATAATTGAAATTACCCACCTTATAATTTATGAATGACTACCTAAAAACTGATGATAAAATAGAAACTCACCTCTTAAATATTATATAATTTAGATAAAAATGTAATACTAGTTTGTTGCGCTTTAGCAAACATCAAGAGGTTTTCAAATGATAGTTTGAAAAATGAGATAGAAAGAATATGGTCCTTATTTAGGATAAATCTCAGAAAAAAAGGGACACCATGAAAAATTTTATACCTTATGGCTAGGTCCCTATCAAATTTCTTAAATATTGGGTGAAAATGTTTTCTATCTAAGGTGTCTAACTATTGAGGATTTTCCATTACCTATTAATGGAAAATTCCTCAAGAACTATTTACAGGCTTGAATTAGCTTGGCTCTTCCTATAAATATTTTTTTCCCTCTCCTATTTTGAATTTTGATTTTTTTTCATTTCTTTTCTATTTGTTTGTTATGTTTTCTCCTTGTTAGTCTAGTTTTGTTGTTAGTTTTTATCCCTAGCTATTTATTTTAACGTAAGGGTTCTCGTGATAATTAATGAATGATGAATGAAGGCTTGTAATGTAAATAATATGGATGGATCTCTAAGATATTAAAATATCAAAATTTTTACCTAAATGCTTGCATGAATTGTTATGATTTTGTTCATTTTTAGAATTATGAAGGCTTATGATTCTAAACAGAACATGTGAATTTAGAATCATTATTTTATTGCCTCAAATCCATCAAATTCACTTCATATAAACAAATATAAGGTAATGAAGCACTAAAATAATTTTAGATTAATCTTAAGTTCACGTGAACTTTTTGAGTCTCCTTTTACCCATGGTTTGCTTTCCAAACCTCAATGGACAAAACAAAAAATAGTTTCCAAAAGAAAGAAAAATTCAAAGGAAACTAAATTCAAATATAAAATGAATATTTTTACTTGATAAGGTGATTCAAGAAACTCCATCACAGGCTTTTTGACCTAGCTGGCAGTGGAATAAGGCTTTGAACAAAAATAAAGGTATCTCATTTGGGGATATAGATGCATTTCTGGTAGTAGAGCACTAACCATTCCATTTCCCCTAAGCCAAATTACAATATACTTCTCCCTCTAAAGTTATGATTTCTTGAGAAATTATTTTTGAATGTGTGTGAATGTAGAACTATAATCAAATCAATCAATTTAAAACACACTAATGGTATTTGGGCAACAAAAGAAATTAATATGTCAGATGTTATAGTATATTTTTGTGCCTTTATGTTTTGATTTTTTTTGGGGTAACTATTTTTAGTTAATAATTATTTTTATGTCAATAAAAAGATCATGGTTTCTTAACATACTCAGTAGTATGTTTTATCAAAGAGTTCCATTTGTTTTTATTTTAAAAACATGCCTTAATTTCACCACTAAAATCAACTAACCTCTTTTTGATCTGGAGTCTAGTCTTGTCTATTTTTAGAAGTTCTTAATTTCACCTTATATATTTATACTTTATTTGGGTCCATTTAAATTTTAAAATACTTATATTTCACCTTTATTTATTTTATGCTTAGTTGATTTGTTTCTAACCCCTATGTTTATGTCTTTAAGATGGTTTCAGTCGCTATTGAAAAAAGAAGTTATCCTTTCTAGATTTCCATTTGATTTAACTTGGGGATTATTCATGTATATGATATTTATGGATTATATAGAACCTTAGTCTTATACACTTGGAAAACTTAAACCTTGGTTTTTCATCTTAGTTTTATACCTTTTCTCGCTTTTACAAGTCTCACATTTTCTATATCTTGTGCTCTTTGGCCTATTTCTTAGTCCAACTAGTCTTATATTGATGATTTAGGCCTTATATCTTACCCAGAATAATTTAAATGTACTTATATTCCACCTTTGCAAGTTCTGAGCCTATACCTACTTTCTTGCTCTCTAGACACTAACATTTGTGATAGACACCTACATCAATGTTACTGTCCCAACCTGATTTAAGAGTCTAGTGTCCTAAATTCATCTTTTTTTCAAATGAAATGTATCCTAATGGTTATCCTAAGTTATTTAATTCAAGTTACTTCTCCAAAGATATTGATATAAATACAATATCAACCCTCATTCATTCCTCACCTATTATAACCTAGAAAAGACCAAAAGTGACCAAGGCAACTTATCAAAGTTACTCTATCAAGTATTAAATTGAATAAAGCTTCCCTATTTCCATAATAATCATAGGATAAATACATATATAGGTATGAAATACTAAAGGATCATCTTAAGAGCCTAATTTATCAAGTTACAAGATAGGCCAATGTTATAATTGCTTATCAAATATAACATTATCACACACAAGTAAACACATAAGGGAGAACTACATCAATCTGAGGCCATCTTTAGAGTATTATATATGTAGGTATTGATAACTAACATAGGGGTCTCTAGGGTTATCTTGACACAATGTGCCCATTAACCTATTTTTTCCCAAGTTCACCTTGAAGATGAAAAACTAGGATTTTGAAATTTCAAAGGAACAATAGTCCATGACCAAGACTTAAGTGCACCAAAGTGAAGGTGGATAAAAACCAAAAATCATATAGGTGGTCACATCATTTTCCAATATGTATTCCATATAGGACAAACATGTCAAGTTTAAATAGTAGTGTCGACATAACTATCTCTTGATGACATCAATGTCCATGGCTCCAGAAGTATCAAATACAAAACATAATGATTATTCCATAATTATCTTCTAGTCTACTTCTTAAATTTTCCAAATTCAAAACTACATTAACATCAAAACAAGATAATTAAATTACTTCTTTGTCATTTCTATATCTATCTTAGTTGTACTTTCTATATTTAACATAGCTCAACATAAGAAATTTAGTGTATGTTTATATCTATGTTTAGCACCCAAATAACATATTATAGAGATAGTTTATTGCCATTGTTCCCTAGGATATATTTATCACCTTTTAACATAGATAACCCCCAATCTAAAACATTTTATGGTTAAACATTTGGTGAACTTTATCTTTGAAAACCAAACCCTAGGTCAATTTAGGATTTTTGGTTTTTTTGTTGTTGATCCCTGATTGCTATAATTTTTTCAATCATATCTACTTAGTTATATTTATTAATTATTTCATGGTCCAATACCTTATAGTTTTAATGGTTTTATACATTATTTATCTTTTCAAATATATTAATCATATTCATGCCAATTATGAGAAGATTTTAAAATAGAAAGAATATTCGATCTCTATTCAAAATTCCTTTTATAGTGTTATAGATCCAGTATCTAGATGTCAATGTTCATTCTCTCAACCATTTGTTCTACCTAAGTCTTATTTAAATAACGGATACCATCCTACACCCATTATTCACCCATGAATTATATTATATTCTACAATCAATATTATTAATAATCTAAAGGGTAGGATTGCTCAACCTATTCCCCCACTTGTTCATATACAACATGTGCTTCCTAAACCTAATCTTGTAATAAAATCTACGGGAAATGAGATTATTGACCAATTGATAAATATACATGTAAACATTTCAATCCTTGAGATCTTAAAGCAAGAAAATATTTATAAGGATATCCTATATGAGGTATTACATGAGACACAAGTTCTACATGATATTGAGCATGCTTATTTTTTAGATATCATGAAATCTCTCAATAACAATAATAATCTCATCACTTTTGATCCAAAAAATTTACCATCCAAAGATATTATTGAACAACTTTTTTCCTTTGTTCATATAAGTGGCCTTACAAAATCAATGTATCAAAAGGGTTCTCATTGATAATGGATCAAGACTAAACATTTATAGCATAAAATTCCTAACCACCATGGGTATTAACACAATTTAAAAAAAAAACACAATTATGCACATAAAAGGGTTTGATAATTCACATAGCCATCTAGTTGGTCAAATCACATTATGTGTGACCTTAGGACCAAAAATGGTTTCAATAACTTTTCAAGTCATGTCTCAAACATTACATTATAATTTAATTTTGGGTAGAATTTAGATACATTTAATGGAATACATCCCATCTACACTTCATCGATGTGTAAAATTCATACATGATGGGACCTTATTATCTGTGCCTTCTGATGATGAACCTTCAAATTTTTTTAAAATGATACATTATGAAACTAAAGGCATCCCTGTAGTGGTACCACCTAAACAATCCATATATCTTGAGAATATACACACCTATGAAATAGGTGAGTCAATTACAATGGATCCTTTATCTCTAGATGAAATTAAGGAACCAAACTATGAGGTACACATAAATATGTATAAGAAGAAATAACCATTACCAAAAGATTCATTAAAAATACAAGTGTCTCTAACATTTGAACTTTGTTTATTAGTAAATATTGAGAAAAAATATGACCGTATTTTAGATTAATATGATAGTGATGATGATATAACTTATGATATGATAGATGAGAAAATGTAAAAAATTAAAATTTGATCCACTTGATCACCTAGTGCACAACCTATTCAAAATTACAAGTCCTGGCACATATAAACTAAATCCACTTACAAAAATATATAATTTAATCTAGATAAGGAAAAAAAATAGTAGATGAGCATGTAAATTTTGGTTACTCCATACATCCCTCTTGGCTGAAAAGATTGACTCAACCTTACAAGGGTCAAATGTAAGCTCATCATGTGAATATTGTGGACTCTTCTTAAAAGGCTTCACAACAAATTTTATAGATCATGAGACAACAAGATACTCCACATACCATTCTATTTATGTTACTTGAGCATAGAATGATTTATTTACCTTCTACCTGACATAGATCATGTAGTAGACTTCTACCCACTAAAGACACAATACCATATAGTACATATTATTAGATTAGTGGCTATCATACCAATCAATGTGAGGGATTAAGGAACCAAATTCAAAAATATAAGAATGAAATATGCTTACACATTATGTTTGACACAAGAAAAAGGCAAAATCCTTACTATCTTTTAAAAAATAACTATCTCTCAAAGAGACAAAAGCATGAGGATTTAACTACTACTGCTAATATTGATGGGATATATTTCCACCATATCTAGTTTGATAAAATTGGGATTCAACATGTGGCACCACTTTTCTCACATAATTGGGACATTCTACAAATGAACTAATAAACTCCCCATTGATTTTAGAATCTTGAGGATAGATCCAGTTACCTATCACCAATGGACCATGTGTGGAAACTTTGACTATATGGATATTAGACCATTAACCACATTTTAAACTAAAGTTTAGATAAAATTGGATATCCAAGTGGAATGATAAGCTAGATACTAAAAACATGTGTGTTAATTTTATTAATATGGGTACAAAAAATTTCATATGATATGATGGCCATGATTATTTTCCTACACCATTGTCTTCACGTCAACCATTAATTGGAAACATTGAAGTGGTGGCAATGTAGTGATGTAAACAAAGATTGAGAAATTTGTAGGTGGTATAAAACCTTTTGATAATTATAAATTCCCTGATTAATTTTTTTAAGACATTCTAAAATACCAAAAAAATAACAAATAGTCAAAAAAATAGAAATGTTTTAGGCACCTACATGTTTTATTAGCTCCTTATCATCTCTATGTTAGTTCTGTGTTGATAGATGACATATTATGTTACTTCAACATACATGTGTTTCAAAATTCTACTTGAGAATGATATATACATACATAAATACATGATCTATTCCAATTTCAGATGTTTGGCCTTCCCTCTACTCATGTCATGTAGACATTGGGGGCATCTGCTTCTTTAATCTTGATACACATAGGTTATATGGTCTTATGATCACATTTTATTATCATGTTTGAGCTTACATATGTACTTACACATGCATTTAATAATGATTATATTTTACACAATGTACTTGATTTTCTATACACTTTAACTATTTTTGTAACACATTCGATCCATGGGATACTATGACATGTTTATGTTGGTTTCTTATGATTTCCTTAATGCACTTCCTTGAGTGTATTTCATTTCTATTGTATTCCTTGCTTGATAATTTGAATATGCTCCTTTTCTTGCATCCCCCATTCCTATGTATGATTTTTTTGACATATGAATATGCTATTGTTTATTTTATGGACATTTGAATATGTCATTCTTGATTTTATGGATATTTGACTAAGTCATGTCCCTTAGATTGTGTGGAATATGGGTATGCCATTTTCTTGTAATATCTTTGGACCATTGCATTTTAACTTGATTTTGATTGCTATTATGTGTGTGTGTGTTTTATTTTTGAGATTTTAATGTTACTATATAGATATTTCCATTATCCTTATCATGAATCTTATTCCTCATTGTGATCACATTATTTTATGTGATTCAATTGTACATCTACTTAGACATGTTTCTTCTATATGTTACATGGTTCCATTCAAAAATTATATTTTTATATTATCCTTTTGAGGTGAGGTAACTACCAATTCCTATATTTGCCTCACCTAAAAGGGGATAATGTTAATGGGGTAATGTCATATAGTCATATTATCCACACTTGTAATAGTTTTCAAATTCATTGGTGGCATGCTTTGGAATTATGTTCTGTACACCTATTCATTATTCAACATATCCATATTATTGTGGGGGCATGTTTTAGAAACATGTTCTCCATATTGGTACTTATATCAGTTTTTTGATATATATATATATATAGTGGGGGCATGATTTGGAAGCATGTTCTTCACACTCATGTAGTTTTCAAAATTGGCCAAATAACATAGTTACATGATTCAAATTTCTAGTTGTGGTAGACTTTTATACATTGGTACCATTATTATACATATTTTTAGCATGAGACATATCTAAAATTTGTATGGTATGAAATTTTTGCCTAATATTGTGAAATACAAATTAGTTTCAGATTCTAAAACTCTTTTATGGATTATTATCACATCATAAAATTTTATGTACTAATACCCTGGTAGGACTTTTATGGACTTTATTAAGTTAATCTAATATAGTAGTTGGTTTGATGTTTGGTATGGTTGAGGTGATTAAATCAATCAATATTTACAAATTTTTAGGTTGGACTTGATTGTATCATCTAACTTCACTAGGTTATTGGTATGATTGGGTTTCATGAATGAGCTAATCTTAACTCCTCAGTGGTAACTAACCTTTGCTCCAAGGTTTGGGGCATGTGCATTCAAATCTCCCTCCCTCTCTCTCTCTCTCTCTCTCTCTCTCTCTCTCTCTCTCTCTCTCTCTCTCTCTCTCTCTCTCTCTCTCTCTCTCTCTCTCTCTCTCTCTCTCTCTCTCCTTAGATATATGCACTTTCTAGATTTATCTATATTTTTCTTAATATTAGTTTCAAAGCCTTACAATGATACATCTTTTCAAATAAACTTACCAATGGTCAAGGTGGTTACATCAACACACATGCGTACTCTTAATCCTTGCTAATTAAATTTAAATATTTTAAATACTCTAGTTTCCATATTATAAGCACTAATTATACACTACAACATTATATTTGTTGCAGGTTAGTCACCAAAAAATCACTCAAGTTGGGCATACACAAAGATAAGGTATGTTATACACACCTAAGCATGCATTCTTTTCATTTAAACTATAAATTTCATTAATAGATTAAAGGGGTAAATGTAGATGATAATTATGGATTATATATCACCTCAATATTTTACTCTTGAAAAGCTCAAACCTTGGTTATTCCTATTATTTCTAGACCTTTTATCTCTTATCCAAGTCATACAACTACTCTATCTTATGTTCCTTAGTCTATCCTTTAGTCCATCTAGCCTTATGTTAATGACTCAAGGCTTCTATCTTTCCTAGAATTATTAAAATGTAATTATCTTCTAGCTCTACAAGTTTTGATCCTATACCTACTTTCCTTCTCCCTAAACACTAACACTCAGGATAGACACCTACATCGATGCTAGTGTTCTGACCCAACGCAAGTGTACAATTCCCTAATTCTTATATTTTGTAATTGAAATGTATCCTAATGGTTAGCCTAAAGTCTTTAATGTGAGTTACTTTTATAAATGGATTGATATAAATACAAGATCAACCCTCATTCATTCCTCACCTAACATAACCTAAATAAGACCAAGAGATACCAAGGTAACTTATCAAAATCACTCTATAAGTAATTCAATTGAATAAAGATTTCTTATTTCCATACCATTAATAGGAAGAAAACATATATACATATAAAGGAGCATCCCAATATTATAATTTTCTAAGTTATAAGATAGGTCATTGTTGTACTTATTTATCACATATTGCATGATTCACACACAAGCCAACATGTAGGGGAGAACTACATTAATTTTAGACCCTCTTCAGAGTATTGTGTATGTCAATAACACTCACTAATGAAGGGTATTTAGGGCTAGCTCAACACTATGTGCCTACTAATCCATTTTCCTTAAGGCCATCATGAAGATGAAGAACTAGGGTTTTAACATGTCATGAGGAGTGACAGTCCATGAAGCAAATCTAAATGTAATAAAGCTAAGGCAAAGACAAACCCAAAATCATCCAGTTGGTTGTATCCTTTTCCAATAGGTATTTTTTATAGGACACTTATTTTTATTTAAGATATTAGTGTTGATGTAACCATCCCAAGATAACATTAGTCTTTGTAGCTTCAGAAACATCCAATCTAGAATATGACGACTATTCTAAAACCATCTTCCTATGTGTTTCCTTCTTATTCTAAATCTAGAACTACATTAACATTAAAATAAGCTAATTACATTACTTATTTATTATTTCTAATCTATCTTAGGTGTATTATCTATATTTATCATAACTCAACATAATAAATTTAGCGTATGTTTATATTTAAGTTTAGGACCCAATTGGCCTGCCATAGATATAGTTTATCACCCTTGTGCCCTAAGATATCTCTATCCCCTTTAACCCTAGATAACACCTAATCTAGAACTATTTTAGGGTTAAATAATTTATTTACCATTTGTATGGGTCTAAAAAATCTGATTCAATGCCAATATTTGATTCTTAGATCTTTGTCCTTGCCTTTTTGGAGAAACATTCATACTTTTGAATTAAATGAGCCCTTTTTTGCTTTCCCTATGGTCTCTTTTTGTTGCACTTTTCTTGTATTTTTCACACTCATTATTGCTTTAGTATTTTTACTAAAATCTTGTGGATTTCAATGTTTCCCTAGGTTCATTGGATGAAGACAAGTGTCTCCATTGCATTTAATTGAGGACTTATCCATCTAAAAATGACTAAGTCTATGAACTTTTCCCTTAACTCCCTAAGATGGTGACATGTGCCACCATTGTAGAATCCCATCTTGATCTATGTAGTTAGCCAAATCTAATGATCCTGTGACTACCCATCAGTCATTCAATCTTTAGATCAATAATTTGGATTAATCTATGGTAGAGGAAAGCTGAAGGCCAAATTTTATCTAAGGCTTGAAGGCCTAAGATCATGGCACATGGTATGATCTCAAGAGCCCAAGGGTTAGATCAAATCCATAGACCAAGATCTATCCAAGTCTTGAAGTCTTGAGATCACATCATGTGGCATGATCTAGGGAGCCTAGGGCTCGAAGAAGAGCTTAGAACATAGTGATAACCTCATGAATTAGAGATCACATCTTATAGAGATTATCAAGATGGGATGATGCCATATGGCATCATCTTATGAATTATAGACCATATACTGATGAACAAGTGCCATCTAAGGGGACCTAATGTCATCATTAGACCCCCTAGCATAAATTTAATGGTTGCATACCCATCAAAAAACCATCAAGGATAGGTCTCCAAACCAATGAAATATTTGGGTGGTATTTGTCACTAACTTAAATTTGATGACCTTATTGAACATCAAAGCTATAAAAATCAACTAAATAATGGGTATTTTCTTAATTTAACTCCTAAGTCAATTTATTCACCTTAATTTGATGAATATTTAAATGTAGAATGTCTTGTTCACTTAAATATCTCTGTCTATGTGAATGACTACTTAAAATGGAAATTGATTGGTATTTCTCACATGTAGCTTCTTAATTTCATTCATGGTCCTTGGTATATTAGGTCTTTAGATTTGAATAATTATTTTTATCTAGTTAAAAGTATCAAATATATGTGAATGACTTAATTTAACCTATAAATTTGTTATTTTATTCTTGTATGTATGGATCATTTAATGCCTATTGTCTTTGCCACTGATGATTTATTTCTTTTAATTAATCATTTTTTTGAAATTTAAAGGTTATAAGATTTAATGTAAATCACTAAATGGAGGCATATGTTGAATTCAAATAAGGTCTAAATCCCTGACATATCTCATAGGTATTATATCTCCCATTGAATGACCTACATTGATCTAATGGTATAAATATTTTTCTTTCCCTTTGTTTTTTTTTAATTAGTCATTTCTATCATTGGAAAGTATTCCTAAGCCCTGAAGGCTTGAAATGCTACCACATGGTGATACATCAAGATCTTAGAATTTAGAGAGATCAATGAAGCCTCTAAGTCTTCTTGAACCCCAAAGGCTCAAGATTCTACCATATGGTGACATATTGACAACACATAATTCATGGGATCATCAAAGCTTCTAAGTCTTTCCAAGCCCTGAAGACCTAAAATGTCACCACATGGAAACATCTTAGGATCCTAGGAGTTAGGGTAGTTTTTTGATAAACACGGAGTGCCTAGAGCTTTGGAGGCCTAAGATGTAACCACATGGAGAGGTATTGAGAGCCCAGGACTTGATGGGAATAACAAGTGTGGAAGGTAGTCGATATACCTTTGAGGCCCCAACTCATTAGGATGATGTTATGTGGTATATTATTTTAATCCTAAATCAATAAAATAGATCCAATATACCACAAGGGAAAATGAAAGGAAATAAATCACTATTTGGCCATGTGGCTAAGGGAGATCTTAGGATAACAATTTGTTGTCACATTGTAGTGAAAGGACTAATCAAGATAATAAAGTGAAGTCTAAAAAAGGTGCTGATAGACTACCTAATAAATAAGTAGGCATAAGTAGGCATGTTGAGTCATCTCAATAGACAAAGTAATCAAACTTGATGGTCATCTAGCCCATCAAATTTATCAATCCTAAGAAATAAATTGTGCCATCTGCCAGGATTATATTTAAGAAAATATGGTAGACTTAAATGCAAATGATAATCATAATTTTACAAATGAATAGTGGAATTGGCATTTGGTCATGGGAAAAGGGAAACTATAGGTCATAATGGCATGGGGATCAGATTATGTGGAATATATAGGATAAGAATTTAGTTTTAAAAGAGCATGGGGATCTTCCACAACTGAATGGGCATGGTTTAACTAGTAGATTTGTCAAGCATTCTCAACCACCTTCTCAAGTCATGATTGAATTATGTAACTATCCCATTAATGGGATGGGTTTAAATTCTAGACTAGGATTTCTATAAAAGATTGGACAATCAATGTAATAAAGGTTGACTCATTATGAATTTTAATAGAAACATATTGATCCCAATAATTTTATATTTTTTCTCCTTCTTAGATTAATCTCTCCCTTTATTCAATTTTATTATTATGATAGTACAGTTGTAACTGAATCAGTACTAAAAATACCAATTATTGAAAATACTAATTATTGTTAGTCAATTAGCACATCTTGATATTTAGAGTATTATGGAGTTTGGTGGTCATTTCCAATACATGTCTTATGGTGGTTATGTTTTTTACTTCTCCTATTCAACTTCCCCTCAAAATATTACACCATTCTTATAGTTTTGATTGTGTTAGGTCTAACTTAGCTAAGGATTGGTTTCATAGGATTTACTCATTTAGACACTTCATCTTCACCTTCATGGTAGCAGGACCCTTTCTCTTTTTTTCTCTATTTTATTTTGCATATTTTTTATGAGTTTGTTAGTTTATATTTGTTGGAAATATTGTCATTGATGTCAAAGGTCTAACATTATTGGTGATAAAGGCCCCATTGCATTTAATGTTGTTTGTAATAAATATATCTTGGCTAATATGAGTTAATATTTATTTAATATTAATGAATATATTTTTGGTTGCATATGAGACAAAATAAGGGCCCATGGAGAAGTCAAAGAGCCATGGGATAAAGACAAAAGAAGGATGGGACACATTTTCCCATGAAGAGTCATCTTGGGGAATTCCAAGATTCACCAAGTGAAGACAAAAGAGGAAGGGCACAATTTATCATGAAGGGACACTTTAAGGAAAATGAAAAGTCACCAAGATGAGGACAAAAGAGGGAAGGATGTTCTTGATCATGAAGGGTCACCACATGACTTTTCAAAGGCTTGAATATGAAGGTCATACAAGTGTGGCACCATTTTCCATGAGGATTGAAGGGTCACAAAGGGGGAAGGTCAAAGGTCATTTGGAAAGCTATAAATAAAAGCTTGAGAAGAAATTTGTAATATGGGAGATAGAGGTTGATTTGATATTGTAATATCTAGGTTAGAAGAGAAATTGTGAGAGATGAATATGATTTGTATTTTTTATATCTAGATGAGAAGAACAAAGGTGAGAGAGAGGGAAGAGATGTTGTATTGAAATATCATTTGTTTAGATAACAACATTGAGAGATAGGTGTGTGGTATACACAAAGTGGTTACTTCTCACAAATTGTTGTTGGGTTAGTGCTCGCTAAAGGGGTTGGTGATCCTTTGGGTTGGTGCTCATGAATAGTTGCTAGGTTGGTGCTCAACAAAGGGGTATGGTGCTCCTTCAAGTTGATGCTTGTGAATATTTTTTGGGTTGGTGCTCATTCATATACTTGAGATTATTCCCCATGGTTTTTCCCACATTGGGTTGCCACGTTATATCTGGTGTCTCTCTCTATCTTGTGTGGTGTTTATTGTTTGAGTTTTATTGCATATCTTGAATGTTTGATTAAGTGGATATTGGTTAAAGGAAAATTTTATAAGAAATATGATATAATGATTCACCCCCCCTCATTATATCCCATGCTTAACAATTGGTATCAGAGCAGGTTCCTTCAGAAAGGGTTTAACAGCTTGAAGTTAGATCAAAGAAAAGCATAAGATGGCCAAGCAGCTAAAGAAGGAGAATCAAGAATTGAAATCTATGGTTGAGGCTCTTAAGAAACAAGTGTGTATCTTGGAATTGAAGTTGTCTATAGAAGTAAAAGAAAATAAGGTATTTATTCAAGATCTTAAGAATTAGTTAGAGGTTACAAATTCAATTTTAACATGAAAAGAAGAAGAGTGTAATCAGTTGAAGGATGAGTTAGGTTCTTTAAAGGATAATCATGAGAAGCTTATAATCAAGGTTGAGAAAGATCATGAAATATTAGTCTAAGGAAAGAAGGATGTAGGTTTTGAAGGAAAATTAAAGAAGCCAATCAGGTAGCCCAATGCTTTCAAGTTTTCAAATTCTTTTCATGGCCATTGTTTTGTTTGTCATCATGTTGGTCGTAGGGAAAGAGACTATATGAGGAGAAGCAATCAGTCAAAGGGAGATCTCAGTCACATTCAAGAAAAAGCTATGAGAAAATATTGTTTACTTTTGTTGTCATGAGGTTGGCCATATTGCTAAAGTATGTCAAAATAAAGTAAAGATATATTCAAGGTATGTTAAAGGATATAGAGCCCCTAGAAAATATGAGAAAAGACAAATTTAGGTTTGGAGACCTAAAATAGTAAAGGTTGATCAAGTTGAGTTTAAAATTAAAAATGAATTACTTGCTATAGTAGATAAAGAATTAGATAGGAAGGATTGTGCAAAATATCTTGTTACATTTGAGCATGAGCTTTGTCAAGATAAGATAGTTGCAAAAGTTGAGAAGATGAAAAACATCATAAATGATAAGGTTAGTAAGTCAAAAAGGTTAGACATACTTAAATGGATTCTAAAATAAAAACACAAGAAGATCAAGGAAGAAATAGAGGAGATGTCGGAATCTCCTGAGATTTGTTTCTAGGACCCTTTTGTGTGGGGTGTCTCTTCTAGGCTTCAAGGAGACACTTTTAAAAAATTGAAGCATGGTAGATGCTATTGGGTCTTGGTTATGTTGCATGCCAAGAAGGTGAGTTGGTAGATTAATTTGTATGTATTTTGAGGGAATAGATTTTTGAAGAATATTTTGCATCAATATTATGGTTTGAGGCTATTAGAATGATTCTTGCATATGCAGTGTTTAAAAGTTTTAAAGTGTTTCAAATGATTATGGTCACAAGAAATTAGAATGTTGACAAAGAGGTAATAGTTTTAGAAAGAAGGAAAAGAATACTCATGTAGATTCAATGAAGAAGGATTAGAGTTTCAAAGCTACATTCATCAGAAAGAAGGTTCAGACATGCTCATGGAAGAAGAACAACCTAAAGATTCTATGTTGGTGTAAACAGCTTTGCATGTAAGAAATAAATATCAACCATGGTTCGTTGATAGCGGATGTTTGAGGCATATGACATGAGATAAGAGTAAAGTAGATCAATGGTGACATAGTGAGATTCAGAGATAAAACCACTGCCAAGATAGCTGAAAAAGGTACTTTGAGTTTGGATTATGATAGAACCAAGACTAAGAATGTTTTCTATGAAAAAGGTATTAAGAATAATCTATTGAGTGTTAGTCAAATATGTGATCAGGGATACACATTAAAGTTTCATGTAAAAGGTTGTGAGGTTAGAAGAAAATATTCAAATGAGTTGATTGTAGATTCTCAAAGGACAAGTAAAGATTTATATGCATTATCAAATATCATCTCAAAGGCACAATGAAAGGAGACATTCAAAGATCTACAAAAGGAGTTGGGAGTAATTTATATTACTTCCTGCCATTGATGTTTAGCATCAATTGAGGGGGAGCTAAGTATTAGCTCCAGGTAGGCCCTTTGCCACTAATGTCAAAGGGGGAGAATAACAAGTATAAGTACAGGTGCATAAAATAGGTATAGGGAACAACTATAGGTTGCTATAATAAGGGGGAGTTACTGTATGTTTTTACATGATAGTATGTGTAGGTGACAAGATGTGGTAGTTTCAAGATTGAGGTTGCCATCAATGACAAAGGGGGAGATTGTTGGAAATATTGTCATTGATGTCAAAGGTCTAGCATTATTGGTGCTAAAGGCCCTATTACATTTAATGTTGTTTGTAATAAATATATCTTGGCTAATATGAGTTAATATTTATTTAATATTAATGAATATATTTTTGGTTGCATATGAGACAAAAGAAGGGCCCATGGAGAAGTCAAAGAGCCACAGGATAAAGACAAAAGAAGGATGGGATGCATTTTCCCATGAAGAGTCATCTTGGGGAATTCCAAGAGTCACCAAGTGAAGACAAAAGAGGAAGGGTACAATTTCTCATGAAGGGGCACTTTAAGGAATATGAAAAGTCACCAAGATGAGGACAAAAGAGGGAAGGACTTTCTTGATCATGAAGGGTCACAACATGACTTTTCAAAGGCTTGAATATGAAGGGTCATACAAGTTTGGTGCCATTTTCAATGAGTATTAAAGGGTCACAAAGGGGGAAGGCCAAAGGTCATTTGGAAAGCTATAAATAAAGGTTTGAGAAGCCATTTGTAATATGGGAGATAGAGGTTGATTTGATATTGTAATATATAGCTTAGAAGAACAATTATGAGAGATGAATATGATTTGTATTTGTTATATCTAGCTTAGAAGAGCAAAGGTGAGAGAGAGGAAAGAGATGTTGTATTGAACTATCATTTGTTGAGATAGCAACATTGAGAGATAGGTCTGTGGTATACACAAAGGGGTTGGTGCTCCTATGGGTTGGTGCTCATGAATTGGTGTTGGGTTGGTGCTTGGCAAAGGGGTTGGTGCTCATGACTAGTCACTAGGTTAGTGCTCAACAAAGGGGTATGGTGCTCCTACAAGTTGATTCTTGTGAATATTGTTTGGGTTGGTGCTCATTCATATACTTGAAATTGTTCTCTATGGTTTTTCCCACATTGGCTTTCCACATTATATTTGGTGTCTTTCTCTATCTTGTGTGGTGTTTATTGTTTGAGTTTTATTGCATATCTTGAATGTTTGATTAAGTGGATTTTGGTTAAAGGAAAGTTTTATAAGATATATGATATACTGATTCACCCCCCCTCTCAGTATATCCTGTGCTTAAAAATATTTTGGGTTTTAATGAATACAATCTAAATATACATTTTTATCTTTATTTCAAGTCTTTTTCATTACCATTATACAATTATTGAATATAAGTAATAAGTAAGTAATAAAAATCAACTCTTTTTAGGTCCTTAATATATCTAGACATTGGATTTCATTTAGCATATGTTTATGTAGGTGTTTTTATTAAAAATATCCTTTGTGAGAAGAGATGTAAAACCTTTCACCCCATCTATAATGGTTGAATTTAGTATAATCCCATGAATCTTAGTTTTTAAAATAGGCCCATTATGAACAGTTTACATTGGCCAACTTGTCTTATCTAGTATGCGAAGAACTTGTACAAGAAACCTTGGGGAGGTCTTATAAATCTCCTTTCAAGAGAGGCAAGGTTCCTCAAAGCTCCCTCTTCCTATGTTGTATTGGTTGTGTAGAAACACCAAACAATAGAAGGGACATGATTTAGTCAGATGCCCATAAAGAAAGAAATAACATATTCAAATGTCAATATACAACAAGCAATGACATATTCATATGTTAAGAAGGAAAATAAATGCATGGGGTTTACAAAAAATAGAGCATATTAAAATGATCAAAAAATAAATAAAATAACAAGGCAAGATACTCAAATAAGTACATAAATGAAATCATAAGTAACCAATATAATATCATACTAGTTCCTAGATATGTGAATATGGTGCATGGTATAAAATATTTAAATTTAATGAAACTTACAATTTAGTGGTAATGAAGTAATCACCATATGCAATGAAACCCAGTTTGAAATAAGAAATATTGATTGTAATGATAAATTGGTAATGGAGTTTTTATTTTTATTTTTTAATATGTTATATTTCCTTTGCCTTTATTGATATCCCATTACTTGTACTTATTTTCAAATTAGATGTTAATACCTTATGAACATCCTAAGCTACATGGTTTGCCTTCTTTTCATTTGTATTTGGTTCTATACTTTTTGGATATAGATTCAACCAATATGTACTAGGTATAGTAGGTATAAATAGATCATGTGGTAAGGTATTGACTATATCAAGATGAAGTTTTCTCAATTATTCATTTGCCTTATTAGTATTAGGAATAGTATCACCACTTGCATAATCATTTTTAATTATGCCCTTTTATTGTTTGTAATTGATTAACAAATGGATCTCACATGGTTTATTTTATGGTTGTTTGGATATGATTGGTTCCTTTAGTAAGTGTATTTTCTCTATTTATTTGTTGTTTTGACCCTTCTCTTGCTTTGAATTATCTTTTGGTAACCATATTTATTGTTTTGGCACTTATGTTTTAGGAGAAGTACTCATAATGTGAGTGGTTTTTTTGAGTGATGTATCAATGATAAGATCACCACTATCTTTGAGACTTTGAATTTTTCTTTTAATGTACAAAAAATCTATATGATGCCCATGCATTCTATGATATGTATAATAGTACTTGGATATCTTTATAGGATGTAGAGAAGGTAATTGAATGAGTTTATCTTAAATAATTTCTCTTAGGATTTCATTTGGAATCTTTATATCCTTTTGGTCACTTTTTGAATCACTTTTTCTAGATGTATTTTGTTTTAGCTTTCATTTGGATAAGAAACCTTGTTTGGAAAAAACATTGGGAGCTGAGGATTCAAACACATGATAACACTACCATGTATTAGATTATATAAGTATGTAATATAATTTTGTAAATCTTTCATTAAATTTTTCATATTGGTGATTTGATCTTTTAGGGATTCACAAGCACAAAAACTAGGTATTTCAAATGGATTCCCTTCATTTAAAACTATAGGGTGGGCCACATTACCCCTTAGATAAGTGATAGCTTGGCCCTGGTTAGAGGGATGGGAGATATCACCCTCCGTAGGTTTATGATAAGGAATAAGATATTTCTTATCCATAGTAAACACGATTTTATGAAAATAAATTTTGATTTCTAATATAAATCATAATAATTGAGAGATCAGGGAAATTAGAAAAACCCTATAACACACTAAGAGTTGCATAAAAAGACACATAGGTTGGGTTCACCAAATTATTAAACCTAAAATATATATTTTGGTAATATAGAGTTAAAGGAGTAGAGATAACTTAGGGCAAAATTATGGTAGATTATCTCTAGAGTAGTCTAATTATTTGTAAAACTCAGATAAACATATACTAAATTTATTATGCTAAAATATGCTAAAAATAGAAAATAACACTACACTAAATAGTGTATAACAATGAAAACAAGATACTTATCTTATTTTGATGTTAATACATATATATATCTATAATGGGTATAAAGTGGGTTGGATTTAGATTCTAGAATAGTCACATTATTATGGAAATTATGCTTCTATAGTTATAGACACTTGTATTGGTTAGGGATGGTTACGTCAATGTTATTATTTGAATTGGATGTAGCTATCCAATATAAAATACCTATTAAAACTAGATGCAACCACCTAGATGATTATAGGTTTTATGTTGTCTTCACTCTCACACATTCATTTCTAGGTCATGGATTGTTGATCCTTGTCAAATAGTAAAACCCTAGTTCTTCATCTTCATATTGGTTATGGTAAAAATGGGTTAGTGATCACATAATGTCAAGATATGAAAAACAACCTCTATAAATTAGCACTACATACATATCCAATACTTTGAATAGATATTCAAACTTATGTAATTCTCCCCTACATGTTGGATTATGTGTGAATCATGAAATATGTGATAATCAAGTACAATAATGACCTAGCTTGTAATATGAAAAATGTGGCTCATGGAATGATTATTCAATAATTTATACCTATATATGTTTTTTCCCTATGATTAATATGGAAATAGGAGAAAATATGGAAGCTTTCTCACTTGAGTGCTTGATTGAATGCCTTTGGTAAGTTTTCATGGTGTCTCTAGGTATTTTTTAGGTGAAGAATGAATTAGGGTTGACATTATATTTATACCAATCCCTTTGGAGAATATATCACATTAAATAAATTAGGCCAACCATAGGAATATGTTCCATTTGAAAAATTGGATGATTTAGGGCATTAGATACTTGTATTGTGTTAGGACACTTGCATCGACATATGCATCTGACTAGGATGCAAGTGTCTAGGAAGTTAGAAAATAGATGAAATTATAAAACTTGTAGAGATGAAAGATAATTAGGTTTAAAATATTATAGGAAAGATATAATTTTTGAGACATCATAATAACAATTTTTTGACTAAGAGATAAGCAATGAGACACCAATATATAGTGTCTATAAGCCTTTTGGTAGCAATAAAATTCTAGAATTTGAAGTTACATCCATGATATATATTTTCTAAGTGTATAGGACTAAGGTGTTATATAATTTAGAAATGATTTCTATAGATATGTGCATATCTATAAATCCTATAGCTAATTTATTATGAAATGAGTGTATATGCTTTGTATATGTTTTTAAATGTATCCCACTCTTATATCTAAACCACTCTAAAATATCTATAATCTATAGAATCTTTTCCAAAATATGTAATACATACCCATGGAGGATAAAATATTTATGACAAGCCCACTAATATACCCTATTTTCTATGTGAGGGATGTAGCCTAGAAGTCACTCTCAAAAGAATGTGTTAATTATGTTGATTTATTTATAAAAAAATTAATAATGTGTAATCATGGAAACATGTGTAAATTATGTTGTCATAATTTATAATATGCCATCGAATCATGTATGATGTAAGGGAATGTAAATTATTATTTCAATAAGTATATATCAATGAGGAACGTAGTATGAAGAATCACTAATAACTATACTAAATAATTATACATATGAGAAAGTACATGATATAGATCATGGCCTCACAAACAAGGGAAAAGGTATTTGATATAGTTTACAACACCCACAAACTCAACAATAATAACAAGATCAACAAGTAAGGTCACATAATATAAGTACATGTAGTAGCACATAATGTCACACATAAGGCCAAGAGATTATATACAAATGACAATCAATGATTCACAAACAAGGCCAAAGATCCATAATCAAGTGGAAATAAATTCCTCACACACAAGGGAAATGATAAATAATCAAGGGGTAGTAAATTCTACAAACTTAAGGCCAAAGATATATAAATAAGGCCAAGGGGCTTCATACAATACAAAAATAATGACTAGCCTATTATAAATTAAACAATATCGAAGACACAAGAACTTATAAAGTAGTCTACATCATTGAAATATGTAATCGCCATAACATAATAAAGCAAAATATCAATGTAACATAGTATAAATCATGAAAAATATGAAGGCATGTGTAATAAATCAAATTACCTCAACATGGTAAATGGAAAGGTTATAGAAATATATTACACGTAATACTGTAATATGTGAAAAAATATGCCCCTAGCACTGACATGGCCCCTAGGTATAGGAATGATCCATAATTTATGCATCCATATACCATGTGTATCTACATTCCTAACATATAACTCATGCACCTTATGAAATGTATGTGTATATATAAAGGATATGTAATCTACCAAATATGTGATAAATAACATATGTAAAATATGTAAACTAGGAATCATGTCATGCTTAAGTCCTAGTTTATAATTTTTTATAATTTTGTGCTTTTTTATTTTTGTAATATGTTATAAATGGAGATGATAACCAATAATCAAACTAAAGGATGGTCATGAGGAAGCCCAATATCAAACATTGGAAGGGTCACCTTGTATAAACCAATTGCATGACGTGAAACTAGATGTGAATCTAATTTTGGATCTAAAAATGTTATCATGTTGTGTTATAACCCTAATCATCATCACTAATAGTGTCCTAGGTATAATGAGTAAATTTATAATATATCATATTTTCTAAAAATTGTTATCTCATAGGAGAACCTTATACATGTGCTCTTTGCAAAACACACTTAATAATAATTGATTATAGTCTATGATGTAGAGTAAATATTAGATGTTTTGTATCCCAAATTACCCTCTAATGTAATGGTCATTGTAATAGTGGCCTTATATTAAAGTCCACAATTATCATCTATCTAGTGTGTGTAGAATGAACTTAAATAGGTTGTTTAACTTATTGCATATAATACATCAATATATGTTGGGTAACTATCTCAATAATATAATCAATAGGTTTAATAATATTATGAGTAAAAACTCATGAATAGGTGTAATAATGATATAAGGATATTAATGTTTTATAGGTGTAATAACCAACTATGTTGGCACTGGTAGTTGAACAAGAAATGTCTTTGGTCTAAGAGGGTACTGATATGAAATACTGGGAACTATCATCACCCTATTACAATGTATATACTTGACACATTGATTCACTGATAATGGTTTTGTATGGAGATTGTGTATCAAGGATGCCCAAACAACATATTGAAGACCCTTGTAATCAATAAAAATAGGAATAGTGTGTTAATTACCCCAAGGCCTAACTTAAGAGGTAGCATAATTTTATCTCAAAGTGTTTTTTTTGGTGTCCATAATATGTTTTAACTATATTGGTTATTTCTAAAAATATTTGTATGCATATACAACATAATATAAACTTATCATTTTTAAATAATTCTTATTCAAATCAATGTCTATCATGACACTATAAATGGGTTTCAAATCCACATAATCTCATAGAAATAAAAAATTTAGATCAAACTTTCCATTCAAAATATTATCCTAAAATGTAATCATAAGTCTCCATGTTGTAACACTTATCAATCTACCAATAATACTATCCAAGGGGTGTTAATATGTAACAGAATAAGATGTACATTATATGTCAAATTCACATGATGAGTATCTTGGGATTTAGTTGATTCTTGATGATTTGGAAGGAGATCAATTTTTTTTTGTAAATGTGAATTCCCATTAAGTTGTGCTCTTGAATTCTTCAAGGGTGTGTTAATCTTAATTTTATTGTTATAAATTATATCTTGTATCTTATGCCTCGACATATAGAATCTACTCATTGAATGTGCAATACATTGATGATAGTTGTTGGTATAGGTCTTTTTCCCACTGCATTTTGTCTATGTAGTTGTATTAGCTTGCTTAGGGCTCTAGAGGTCATTTGGGTTACTTGGGAAGGTTAGTCCCACATTCAATAGAATGTGTGGTATATTTTTCTCTTCAAACTATATATGCACCTCTCTCCCTTTATATTTATAATGAAATATATTGTGTGGATTATTAGAGCATTCATCTCTTGTTATAATTATTTCTCTTTGATTTCATTCTTACAACTACATGTGTTTGCTCTGTATTATCTTGAACAATACATGTCTTACATTTCATCTTGAATTACTACATTCATTTGGATCAACATTCTTGGAACTCATCCTAATATGGTATTAGAGCCTCACTCAATAGTTGTTATCCTTTCCTCAAATTCTTGGTGAGATTCCTCATTTTTTTCTTTGAAATATGTGTGTTCTTAGTAAGGTTTGCTTTGAATGTTTGGAAGGAAAAGGCACCCTTGGCATATATTTTATATTCTTGGAGAAGGTGGTGGTATTTTTTCTAGAGAGAAACAAATATCTCATCATCCTACTTTCTACATTGAGTTGATGAAATTAGATATGAAGGTGGATCTCGATATTCACCATTGTAGCTCACCATTGACTCACCTTATTCATTGCCTTATGTTATTTAAATTATTTTGAAGGATACAATATTTATAATTTATTGGTTTCACTTAGGATCTATAGGACCATTCTTATATCTACTCACTTGGTCTTTTCTACATATGTTCAATGACATTTTCAAGATCTCACCTTAGCATGTAGACCTTCAAAGGTTGCTCCTTATTAAACACAGGTTTTGATTTATAGATCTATGTGTGTTATTTTTAATATATCACCATTAAAAACTATTGTCAATTATTACAAGCTGCTCTTCAAGGATTTCACATGGCATAAATAATAATTCTATGATCACAGCCATCATGGTAAAGGTTTGTGTGCATGGAAGAAATATTGTTTATCACATTATGTGGTTGACTAGGCCATAAAGATGGTAAAGTTATGGAGGAATGAAGGCTATATGTGAAAGGAAGTAGTCTATACTTGGATTCATCAAGATTGGTTATCTTCTCGAATCTACTTAGCCATCCCACATAGCCAAAATCATCACCTCTCTATTCACCATAACCTGCTAAAAGTGATTTTGTGATCATAGTTCACCCATGCTAAGAGGCAACATATTAACCATCACCATTCTCCATAATATCATGGCATACCACCCTCTCAATTGTTATCCACTCTTTAGGACTATAAATTAGATCAAGGGTTTGGATTTTTTGGCGTGTCTATGTGGAAAATAGTCACCACCCAATCAAAACCACTCGCTAGTTTTTAAACCACTTACTAAGATCACCTACTGGCCAAATCTAATATGTGCATGAATTTTTTAGTGTGGAGGAACAACATTTCTTCTTGAAACTCCTCTTAGATAGACCTGTGTGTAGATCTAATGGCTACACTAGTTTTTCATTACAGACCTGGTTCTCTAATGGTGGTGTCATATAAATCTTGGAGTCTTTTCTCTTTGATTTGATAAGGAAGTTAAAGTAATTTGCTACCATTTCGAACTCTCTTATTTCTATTTACTAAGACTTAAAGTTAAAACATTAAATTTATCTCAAAATAATTAATAAGAAAAGCATGTTTTTAATTTTATTTAAAAAGCTTTGTAAATTTTTAATTAAAACCCCTTCCTTAAGGATTTTTTAGAAAGTACACTTAGGGGTGACTGGGCCAAGTATTTTTGAATTTTTTTAATGTGAAGATGTCTAGGGTTTTTTTTTTTTTTTTTTTTTAAATTTTATTTTATAGATTCCAACAAGTGGTTACATGGCATAGTTGGTGTTTAAACTTGTTAGCATTTAAACATTTAAGTGCAATTTCATTAAATAGACCATTAATGATGAAAAATGTATTTTGCTATAACTTTTGACTGGTAACTCAGAATTAAGTGACACTTTTTTCAAAAGTGCATATTTTCTCATCCTCTTTCCATTGGTATAAATTATTTTGTGAAATGAACTCAAGTTATAAAGTGTCATATTCAAGGGGGGTTATGGGCCTACTACTTTTTGCTGCATACTTCAGCCACTGGTTACTCTCATTTGTAAGGACCCATTTTTAGCCTAGTCTAAATTCCATATCTAGAATGTTTACCATTATTTTCCCTTACTACAACACTAATTGCTCACTTTTATTTATTTTTAGTTGTGTCTGACATCTTATTCATGAACATGCTTTAAGAGTTCATTGCAGATTATTTTGTGTAGTTGTGCACTTCCCTGGTGTCTTCTTTCGATCAAGTCGACCCCATTTTAGATAATAAAAATGAGGATAATTTTTTTATCTCCAATTATCCTTCTTTGGAAGGACAATTATGTTTCATGGCATGCTTACATAGAACACTTGTTCACACACATGAATTGTGTTCCATTCCTATATGGATAGATTCCTACACCCACTAATCTTGTTCAGTTTGATATGTGGGTTAGTATTTGTGACAAGGTTTTTTATTATCTATTACTACATGTTTCCATGGATATTCATTGTCATGTGGAATATACAAAGTGTTTATATATTGTTTAGAGCATACTACAAAGTATTTTTGATGATCTTATTGAGATTTATGTCACACCTCCTCCTCCATTTCCTATTACGTCTTCTGAGACTAATGTACTCTCATATCCTAATTTTATTTCTTATAATGATACATCCATGATGGATAGTTCTCTTCCTTCTATCAATCCTCCACTATAAGATGAGATACTACTAGACCTAGTTATCTCATTGTAGATTATACATCTATTCTTGTGAATATTATTGCTCTTCTAAAGCCTTCATAGACTTGAATTTTAGAGGACTTTACTAATTTCAGTGATAGTATACACATCAAGAGTATTGATGAATCATATATTCCTATGGACATTTACCTTGTAGATCTAAGTTCTTCATTTATAGACTAGTCTTTAGTTGCGATGATTGTTGAACTTCACTCTCCTCTTCCCATGGACATTCATTCAGTGATTGTTCCATGTCTATCTTTTTCTCTAGCTATTCGCTCTCCTTCATTGCATGCTTCTTCATTACCATCTTCTATAGTTAGTCCTATGATACTTGATCAAACTTTGGCATATTCAAACATTAGCATTGAGATATTTGAGCATTTTTCATAGATATACATCTTGATTCCTACATGCATTCCACTTGAGTCAGCATTTAACAGTTTGATAGCTCATGGTTTTTTTTTTGAAATAAATACAAAGAATTTGTTTTAAAGGGACCTATTACAATATTTACCATGAAAAATTATGTGCATACATTCTCTCTCTTCTTTATGGAGGCACACATATTTCACATTTTTTAGGATACTGGGATCATTGCATTTTACATAGGTACCTTATTAGGTCTTTTTGTCAGGGCCCATTTTTTGTATCATGTATCACCTAAGATGCACTTATGTGGGGGGGAGTCCTTTTTCCCACTAGTTTTTGCCTAAACTATTGTATTAGCTTGCTTAGGGCTCTAGAGGTCATTTGGGTTACTTGGGAAGATTAGTCCCAAATTCACTATAATGTGTGGTATCTTTCTCTCTCCAACCTATTTATGCACCTCTCTCCCTTTATATTTATAATGTAGCTATGTGTGTTTGCTCTATATCATCTTGAACAATACATGTATTACATTGCATCTTGAATGAGTACATTCATTTGGATCAACATTATTAGAACACATTCTAATAATAGTCATAATATGTGTTATTTTCAAATCCCTTAGGTAATGGTTGGATTATATCTACCTTAAATGGGGGAGGAATATATATGAGGTTAGATTTTAGTAACTTGGGAAATAGTAAATGAAGATCTTGAGGTAATCATGAAAACTACTTCTTTGGTAGGGTGAATACGAGAAGCTGAATTTTAGGTTGTGATATTGCATTAACTATAGTCTTGGCTTCATTCTTATTATCATTTTTTTAGCCTTGTAATTTTTATTCCTTTGAATTATAGTAGTGGAAGTATTTATATAATTTAGACTATAATTGAGTTGTTTAAACCTATGAGTTTTACTTCTTGATCTCTAACTATATTGCATAACTCATTAAAGGAATTGAACTTATTAAGTACCATTGATAATTGGAGTGGTGCTAGCAAGATTTTTTAACTATGCCTTGAATCTCATTATCAACCATAGGATTGGTCACATTACATAACCTGGTCTTATGTCATATCACACAATAACTAAATGTCTTAATGGATCTTTTCTTGAGCTTGAAAATTTGAGCATATGGTAAATGTTAACTGATTTTGATGGAGAAGTGTGTTATAAATTTATCTTAAAAAGTATTAAATTTATTTATTAGATGATATGGGATATCATAGAACCATTGATGTGCATAATCCTTAATACTACATTAGAACAACTATGTCAACATTTTTTCATTGGATGCATAATCTAATAATGTTGTGTGAGGAGGATTAGAGGTACTGCTCGAGATCACCTTTACCATCATACATGGGAATATTACGAGCTAGGAGGACCATAAGTAAAAGGTAATATGAAATTCTAGGGCTAACTAATTATGGAAAAATAATGTAAATCTAAAAAATGTCTATCTCTAAAGACTTTTTTCTCTAACTACAACAACTTAGCTTATAAAGCTATACTATTTTGATTAAGGGATCATAAAATAGGCAAGGTTAGTGATGTAATATTAATAATATTTATAGTATGTGCATAATTTTTTATGGATAGATATATGCATGGATGTCTGAGAGAAAACATGTGTTCCCCCCACACTTTTGGTTGGAAAGAGGTTTAACCAAAGATGTAAATGTAGGCATGGTAGAAATGGTAGTTTATTGAAAACCAGTGGTGGAAATAATACCCCTAAAATGTTTATTAATAATAACTAAGGGGTCATAATATTTTTCCTTAGATGTGTTAACCCTAGTTAAATTTTTATTCTCATCTCTAGTGATAATAAAAATACATCATGCATTTTTGGATTAATATCAAGAAATCAATTTAATTCCCTCTCATCAATATCATTGAATCTATTAGGAATGCTTACATTTTTAGTGATTTGATTGGAATCCATGGTATTGGTTTCATCATCCATATCGGATTCAACCATCAAACAAGCTTTATAAAGAGGATGAATGTTAGGGGGAACAAATGCAATCATGTATTGCATTTGTTGTTTAGTAGTAACATGAAGCAAATTAAATTATATAATAGAGGATATTGGATTGGGAATGGCTTGAGATTACTCATTAGTTATTTTAAAATTATTAGTGTGTAATGATTAGATCCATGGTATTACCTATTCATTACATATTTTGTGTATAAAAGGAAAATAACATGTAACAATTAAAATCATTATTGAGTTAAGAAAGATAAATTATATTCATCCATTATAGCCATGAGTAATTACTATATTAGGTAAAACAAGATATCTAAACTAAAAGTTAGATTTATATGCTTAAATATGAAACCATAGATTGGAGAAAGAAATCCCAAGGTGACCTAGGGTTTAAAAATGTTTGATATAATATTTGGGTTCACCAATATGTTTTACCTATATTTAGATTAATCTAGTTAATGAACCCTAATTTAATATAACTATTGTAAATGAATTCATATACAATATATACAAATATATACACATCTAAATTAAAAGATTATAATTTATTTGACACTCTAACTTACTAAATATGAAAGTGACAACCAAATTTTAACATAATTTGCAGTTAAATACTCTATTGAAGACTAAGACCATAGGTATGAAATATGATGAATGGAAAACAAGAATACAAGTCACTCAGATCAAGATTTTGACTTTTATGCCTGGCTAAATGATATCATTAACCTCAAGTCAATAATGTTAGATGTTGTGTTCCCTATTGATGGTTCTATCTATGTATATTTTAATATTCTACTTGATACATATATGCCAAACTATTTATCTTTTTAATATATGCATAATAACAATATTTGATTATGTATGTGGCTCAAAAAAATATTTATCTTTCACTTGAAACCCTAGGTCTACTTGCAATGATATATTTAGGCCTAAAAATGGGAATAAAGGTGAGTTGAATTGACCCCAACCACTCCCCATTTAATGGTTGAACACTATATACATATACAATACTCCAAAGAACGAAGTCAAATGACATGCATTTCTCCCCACTAAGTGGATGTGTGAAATTGTGCTCATTCACTGAATGGAAATTATGATATAGCTCTCGATACTTGATAATTAAAAACTTTAACTTGGTTCTTGAGTGATTCAAACTTACTAAGGACATACTTTTGGTGACTAACTAGAAAATTGGGAAGAATAGGGAAGTCCTCTTGAATTTTGAAGAGTTTGATTATGATTGATAATTGTTTGATAAATTAATAATAGGGATATGCTTATTTTGTATTTATAGGATACTCTTTGAATATTTTATCATGCCATTGACATGTAAAATGTATGGGGTGACCTATAGGAATGATTTAGTTTTGAATTATGATTATTTCTTAGTGTGACATGAAACCATTAGACTCATACAATACCATCAAAATATGTGTTTTAAGTTTGATATTATTGTCTAAGAGATAATAACATAGATATGATGATCTAGATATTTCTAAGATAAATAATTGGTTTGACACCGACTATGGAATTTCTTGTAGCTAATTGATAAAAACTTTGGAAGGATAAGACCCATAGAAGGCATGTGGATTAAAAATAATGGTGAATGAGATTCATGTTTGTATGTACAATTTATTTTGGGTGAAGATAAGTCAAAATTGACATTGTCAAGTACCAAGTAGAATAAATTTAGTGTGTACACAAATTAAAATTTCCTAATTAATGACAAATTTGCCCCAAATCATTAACATTTTTCTTATCTATAAATAGTTTAGGTTTTGTTGTGTTAATTTTGGCCTATATAAGGGACCTAACAACATGTAATATCAACATCAATAGGTTCTTAGGTGGGTTTTGGTCACAAATTGAATCTAATTTTCTAAAATCACACCTATCTTGGTTCCATATTGAATTAAATTTGTATGATAGTGCATGAATGTGTTCCAAACCATCTATAATCATCCAAATTGAAAGTGATTATGGTGTTTTTGTGTTTATTTTGGCCTACGATGGACCTAATTGCATATAATATCAATATAAAGGTGTGATTAGGTCTGGGAGGGTCATCAAATTGAGTTTAATTAATGTACTCACATATTTACAAGACTAAATTCAAAATATAGTCTAATAAGACATGAATGTTCCTAAAAATAATATACATTTACCTCTTTCAGAAGTAGTTTACATTTTCTTATGTAGATTCTAGCCTATAATATACTTAATCGCATGTAATATATGCATAAAGGGGTGGTTTAGTGTGTTAGTCACCAATTCTATTAGCATATTATTGTATTACCTTAGGCTATTTGCTAAGGTATATTCCATATGATTATGGTTATATCAGTTTTAACCACTTAGGCTGGTAGGTTTCATGTGCCTAGATATTTTACACTACCTGATGCTTTTGGTTCCACCCACCTTATTTTTTGAGTGTTCCTTTTGTGCCTATATAATAGGCTTTATGTTTATGTTTTTATACACTAGTTAATATCAATTCATTCTCTTTTCTAGTTATAATATGATTTTAGAGCTTGCAGTTAGGAAGCTTGGTAGGAACCCTATGGAGCAAGAGAGGATGGACTCATCAGGGAGGAATGTGAAGCACTTGGTGAAGTGTTGTGAGAAGGATAAAATTCATTTCTTTTCCTATGACCAGATGGAAAGCTAGACAAGTAGAGAAAAGGTGGAAAAGTTATGTGAATTATGTGTCAAAGAGAAAGGAGGCCACAAGAGAGGCTCTCAGGCCTAAATGTTTTTCCCTTTGCTCTCCCACATAGGCCATATGTCATATGACACCGTACGATGGTTGAAGGGAGAACAAAATTACAATTGGTGTCTATTTTTGTTTTTCCTCAAATCTATATTTTTCTCTTAGCTAGGAGAAGCCAGTAAGATCTGACAGAATCAAATTCTACTAAGAATTACTCTAGAATCAGTAGGTTGGCTGTTTGCATAGGTCATTTTTTATTGGATAAAATTCTTATGCTTTTTTAATGCTAAATTGTATTCCACCAATCATAAGTTAGCTAAATTTATTTTAAATTAAATTAGAAAAATCAATTTATTTTTTCAAAGCTTTAGAAATTGACTTTTTACCTAAAGTTTTGCCTGGAAGAACACATTTAATTATGTTGGGAGATAACTGTAAAGCCAAATCGATTAAAAATTTCATCATTTTATGGGTTTTATATTTGGATGTTGATGGAGAAGGAATTTTTGAAATCAGAGTTGTAAATCTCTTGATTTAATTATTTTTGTCCAAATTTTGGTGTTTTTAAAGATAAAAAGTTTAAAATCTTTCAAATGGTGTTGAGTTTTTTGTTGAAAACTAGAGGTATTAACTAGTTTATGATTTGAATTAGTAGGTAGGAGGAATTTTGTGTAAAGTCATTATATTTTTTTAAGTATCTACATTTTTTGGAAAAATGAGGTCAAAATGGCTACTTTACAACACCTCTTATTACCAGATTCACAAAAATTGATAAGCAAAAATTTTAGTTTGTGGAGTCACAAGGTTTTAATGATATGTGAACATTAGAATCTTGATTAAATAGTGCTCAATAAAGATTAAAGGCCTACCAATAGTATCGATGACTATAATAAACATCATCATGAGGCTCTCATATTGTTAAAACTATCAGTAGTAGATAATTTAATCTCAGAGGTTAGAAATGTGACCAATGTATCAATGTTATGGACTAATCTTACCTATAAATATCAATCTTATGAAGGTGGTATGGTATTATATTTGAAGAATTTTTTATTTTACCCTAAGATGTAGGAAGGTTGTTCTATTTATAAAATTTTGTTGTAGATCAAAGACATCAATGATTAGTTGAAAGATGTGTAGAAGCCTATTGATGAGCAAGATTTGATTGCTCTAGTTATGTAGAATCTTCCACCTTCATTTGTGGAGTCCTTACACATGATTACTGAGACATAAACTTTGGACTTTGAAAAGTTTTCCACATTTCTATTGCATAAGGAGAAATGGTAGGAGCAGATAGTGTTGTCTACATCTAATTCTATAAAGAGTGCATTCTTCATCAAGGGAAAGGGTAAGCAATTTGGTAAAAATACTAGTTCTTTAATATAAACTTCATAACTAAGTGGTTCTAATAAGAGATTTAAGTGTAAATGTTTTTACTATAAGCAACCTAGTCATCTTAAGAAATATTGTAAGAAAAGACAATAAAATATGGCTAACCCTAGAAAAAAACCTCATCATGTGAATATAGTTGAAGGTGATAGCAAGGAAACATTCCCTAATTTTTCTTTCATGGCTTCTAGTGGTAATTCTATGATGGATCGAGCTTGGTACTTTTATTTAGGGTTATCCCCCCATTAAACATGCCATAAGGATTGGTATGTGAATTTTGTTGAAAATAATAGTAATAATGAATTTGTATCTTTGGGAGATTGTAGAATTCATTTTATGAAGGGATATAGTAATTTTTATATCATTATTAATGGTGAATTTCAATATACACTTAAGAATCTTAGGTATGTGCCTAATATGAACAACAATATGATTTCAATTAGTGAGATCACTTCAAAATCTGATTTTGTTGTAAAATTTCAAATACAACAATGTTTAGTCACTACCAGAGATAACAAGATTACTGTTGTTGGGATTTGTGAGAAAGACTTGTATAAGATTTCATATCCAAATAAGATAAATGAAAGTGCACTTGCAATGGTTGATAGCAAAATTTCACTATGGCATGAAAGATATGGGCATTTGAATTTCTAATATTTGAATACATTGAGCAAGACTAAGATGGTTAAGGGGATTCCTTCTATTTGGGATAGTCATCATGTATGTACTAGATGGTAATTAGGGAAACAAGTTAGATATTCATTTAATGTTGGTAAAGCTTTGAGAGTTATGGGAGTATTAGATTTGGTACATATAGATTTGCATGGTCTAATGCGGACACCTACCTCTTGTGGATCCTATTATTTTATATTGTTGGTCGATGATTTCTCTAGGAAAAAATGGGTATAATTTCTAGTGTAGAAATCTAATTATTTTTCTAAATTCCTTACTCAGAAAGCTATGGTTGAAAAATATGCACGACAGTTAGTGAAATCTATTAGAATAGATAATGGGGGTAAGTTCATCTCAAAATAGATCAAGGAGTTTTGTGTCACTAAAAGCATACACAGACAATCCACTACCCCTTACTCTCCATATAAAAATGGAATTGTGGAAAGGAGAAATAGGGTGGTGATGGACATGGCTCATTGCATAGTCTAAAGTAAAAATGTCCCATATAGATATTGGGTAGAAGTAGTAAATACAATGGTTTACATCTTGAATAGAATTCCTATAAAAGCATTGGAGGATATGACTCTAGAGGAGGCTTGGTCAGGCCAAACTCTAAATGTAAGTGCTTTTAGAATTTTTGGTTGTGTAGCTTTTACATTTATTCTTAATCAAAAGAGAAGTAAATTAGATGTGAAAATCAAAGAATATATGTTTATAAGGTACATTGAGTAGTCAAAGGCTTAAAAATTACTTGATTTTTCTACTAACAAATTTATGGTAAATAGAGATGTCATAGTAAATGAATAGATGCCAAACTTCATAGCAACTGATACAATTTCAATTATTAAGTCATTTTTTCTTCTAATGATTCTATTCTAATTTTTGATGTAAAAGTTGAGCAGGATTCTAGTTCATTAGTGGAGTCACATTTTAGGAAGGGAATTGTTGCAGGTTATTGTGAGGCTATATTAGAACAAACAAAGAAGCCAATGTGGTATTATACCACAATAGAAGCAATAAAGAAGGGAGACTTGCCATAAGGTGTGGAAGGAATATAATTGAGATCAAGAAAGTAGTTTGGTAATAGAGTTGGGAATAATATTTTTGCTCTAACAACTATTATTTCACATGCATTTGAGCCTAACTATTTTTCAAAGTCTAAAGGGAAGCATGGGTGGGAATCAACCATGTAATTGGAATATTATTCCTTGATGAAAAACAAGACTTGGGAGCTCATGGAGTTTCCATTAGGAAAAAAAATCCATTAGTTGTAAATGGATTTACAAGGTAAAATGCAAAATAAATGGTTCCTTAGATAAACATAAAGTTAGACTTGTTGCAAAAGGTTATGAATAAGAGGAAGGGGTTGATTATGATGAAACTTTTTCTCTTACTAAAAATATGGGAGCTTTTCATTTGATTGTTGCTATTGATGCCCAGTTTGGATGGGAGGTGCACCAAATGTATGTCAAGAGTGATTTCTTGAATGGATATCTGGAGGAGGAAGTCTGCATGGTTCAACCATAGGGTTTTTGGGTTCCTGGTAAGGAACATCTTATTTTCAAGTTGATCAAGTTCTTGTATGGGCTTAAGTAGGGTCCTCAAACCTAGTATATAAAAATAGATTCATATCTTAGGGAGTTTAGTTTCAAAAGGTGTAATTTTGAGCCAACTCTATATGTAAAGGTGTCTGGCGATGATATCTTTATTCTCATAGTATATGTTGATGATATAGCCATTAGTGAAAGTAGTGCTAGTCTCATTTAAAAAAATGAAGGATGATATTTATTATAATTTTGACACGACAGACTTAAGACTACTAAAATACTATTTAGGTGTTGATTTTTGGCAAGGTGATTATATTATATTCATGTCACATAATAAGTATGAAAAATCATTTTTGGAAAGGTTTATAATGATGGATTTTAATCCAATTCACACACCTATGGTAGTTGGATCTAAAATTTTAATTGACACTGCTTCAACTCCAGCCAGTGAAATAGTGTATCGGTAGCTAGTTGGTATTCTCATTTACCTCACTACCACTAGATTGGATATTTGTTTTATAGTGAGTCTTCTATCTCACTTCATGTTTAAACCATATTAATTACATTGGTTATATGCAAAATAGGTATTAAGATATGTCATATGTACTCTTCACTTTGGCATACTATATAAAAAGTCTATAGATTTTGAGCTTTCAAGATATTCTAACTCTAATTGGGTAGGATTAGTAGATTCAATAAACTCTAAAATAAGCTATGTATTAACTCTTGGTTCATGAGTTTTCTCATGGAAAATAAAACTAAAAACTATAGCGGTATTATCTTCAATATAATCATATTATAAATTTGTGGTCAGTGTAGGTTGTGACACTATGTAGATAAAAAAAATCTTGGAGGATCTTTAGTTTGAGTCATCAAAACCTACTTTATTTATATATGACAACTAAAGTGTTTTAAAAATGGTGAAGAATAAAATATTCCATGCTAGGACCAAACATATTAAGGTTCACCATCATTATATCTAGCATTTAGTTATGAATGAAGACATCATTTTCTTCTACTACTCCACTGCAGAGGAACCAATTGATATACTAACCAAATGACTTGGTTTAGATAAGTTCATAAAATTTAGGGATAAACTTGGTCTTGTTTCTAGTTTAAACATTAAGTGAGTGTATTAGCATATTATTGTATTACCTTAGTCTATTCGCTAAGGTATATTCCCTATGATTGTGGTTATAGTATTTTTAACCACTTAGATTGGTGTGTTTCATGGGCCTAGCTATTCTACACTATTTGATGCTTTTGGCTTAACCTACCTCCTTATTTTTTGGGTGTTATTTTTATGCCTATATAATATGATTTATATGTATTATTTTGTATGTTATTTAATATCAATTCATTCTCTTTGTTGGTTCTAATAAATTCATCCTATGTTACACCAATCAAACCTATTTGATCCATAATTAAAACTAAATTAGCATGCTCTTGCACAAATGTGCCTCCTTCATGTGGATTTCCATTTATCACAAATGGTTATGGTGTTTTTATATCAATTTTGGCCTATAAGGGAACTTATCTCATGTAATATCAACATAAATTGTTGGTAGGGTATATGTGTATCATAAAAGTAACAAAAACTACTTCAATACCCTATTTTGGCTGCAACTAAAACTAAACTGGTCTAATCATGCATGAATGAGCTCCAAAACATCTACATTTTCTTTTATCATAAGTGGTTACTGTGTTGTGTCAATTTTGATCAAAATACCATAGGTTGAATCTTGTTAACACTAATGTGTGAAAAAAATTATTAATTGAAATTAAAATGTACAATAGGGTACCTTTATGTATTTAACCCTTAAAATGCCATATAAAGTGTATATATAGGTTTTAAAAAACCATCAAACCTATAATGCCACCTATGTAAACTCTTTCTAACTTATGTATGGGATTACCCATAAAGATAAATAAATTATTTACTAACACTAATAATTTATTAAATGGGGTGTCTTTATGAAAGATGCATGCCACTTTTTAAATTTATTATTTAAATACAACAACACATTGAGGAAATTTGAATAATTCCTAATAAACCCTTCTCTAATCTAAATCCAACTCTTTTGACACACAAATTTTCTTTATAAAATTTTCAAATTATAATCTATCAAAGGGTTTGGTGAAAATTTCATATTTCATATGTAAATTATATATAAAAAATTAGTTCCAATCTTTTCTTCAAGGCCAATTTTTTCTAATAATGATACTTGATATACATGTGCTTAGCCTTTTAATGAAATATTAGATTCTTGGACATCTTTATTATACTTTTATTATTTATTAATAAGGGTTTAAGAGACATTTGAGATACTCGAAGATCTTCAAAAATCTTTCATAGATATTAGAAGCATCTAATGCTATATTATACTCTCTGATGTTTTTACATAATATCATGCTTCTTAACGTTAGATTATTTTATTTACCTTAACTCATGTTTCTTATGTGCTTTATCTATTTTAAGCATTATTAAGTTTTCCCACGCACTTAGGTGTGGATATTAATTATTTATTTTATTTTAGGTGTAGTGGGCATATGTCCCTAGGTTACCTCTTAGCTTGAACTTATGGATATGATTGATCTTCCTTTCCTATATAAGCAAGGAATTTTCATTTTATTTGCATGAAGTTTTAGAGTTATTATATGATACTACTTTTCATTATTGAATATCAATTTGCAAGTCTATATTGTCAGATTCTCCTTGTGATATTTTTGTTTTTAACACCTGAGATATTTATGGCTTAAAATTTTTTATTTTTCATTCTTTTCATGGTAATAATAGTAGTAGGTAATGCATCCATCCACTTGTGAGTTCATTGAGGTTGTTGCAAAGATTTTTTAATGAATATTTTTTCTTGTTTTTTTGGAGTTAATGCAAAGTTTTTTAATAGGAAATTATGACTATCTTGAAAATTAGTTTTCTCCTCATATAGGCATTTGATTCAAAAATAATTTCACTATTAGAAAGAGGACTTCAATAGGTTTCCATAAAGTGGTCATAATAAGGATTTTGATTAGTATCCAAGGAGATATGAGGCTCTAAATTTCACCCTATGAATCTATTTTTCTATGGATTGTTTTATGTCAAATGAAGAAAAAAATTAGACCTTGTATTCAAAGTGAAAAATCAATGTGGAAGATTCATATATGTAGAAAATTGACCTAAAAATTCACTTTTTATTTTCCTTTTCTACAAATTTTGTTCAAATTCACTTTCTCTAGATTTGGTAGAAATAATTTAACTTTCTCCAAGCATTTAATATTTTTGGGTGAAATTTTTATCTTTAACCCATTTATGATTGGAAAACTTATAAAAACTATATCTTTTGATCAGTAACTCAAAATCATATTTTTTTCAAAAATATATGTTTTTAATGCCTGATCTATTGGTGTCATTATTTTATAAAAATTCACTAAAATATAGATTTCCAAATTTGAACGGGGGGGGGCTTAGGGGGGGGCTCAATACAAAGTTTTTTGGAGGGTTGTCTTAGTAATAATTTGTGTAACCTTTTTGCATTATTTTTCTCTTTGGTAATTTCTTAGACTGGATTATTCTTATGCATTAGATTAGTGTGATCCATTAACAACATATAATTACCATACATGGAGACCAAGAATAGAAATAATCAATAAATGCAAAGGATTATGGGTCTTAATGGCTTAAACACAACCAATGTTCACTAGTGAATATGATAAATTCTAACACCAACAAAAATTTTATGAGTGTATGTGTTTGATAATAACATATTAAAGTGAGTCTTTTATTTAATTTGGAATGATTTGACTCTGCTTTCAAAATATAGGCAAAATTGGAGGGTTTATTTGGTATGGTGTGTCACATGAGAACCATGTAGTTTAAAGTAGATATCATCTTTATTAATCCCAAAGATTTTTCATCCATTGTATAATATCTTACTAAGTCCAAGTACTTGTTGACACTTGTAGTGGATTGGAAGAGATAAGAAATATGAATGACTTACTAGAGAATAATCCAAGTTTTCTAACCTTGAGTCCTCCACCTCTCGAAAGGCATTAGTAGCATCTAATCCTAGGGGCAAGGGAAAATCAAAAAATAAATCCAAAACAACTCCCTATATCAAAGTGCCACTAAACCCAGATATAATAACTGTAAACCCAAGGAGTATTTTAAATCCAAGAATAAGTCGAGCCTTTCATGCTCCTTTTGTGGGAGGATTGGTCATGCAAAAATTAGGTGTTAAAAGAGAATGTAACCCTTAGAGTATGCAATTAGAAAACACAAGAATCTCTATCTCCACTTTACCTCTTTATAATGAGTATGGAAAAGCACTTAATGTTGTTTGGATATCTCAGTCATTTATTTCAAACAGTTGGATTATAGATCCTAGTGCTTCTCACCACATGACTTCTTATAAAGAGTCTTTCATCTCTCTTGGTTTTATTTGTAATTCCAAAATTTAGGTTAGATATTCTTATTTTATTTATTTTAATGGAAATTTTGAAATATAACTTGATGGTGGATACATCAATGATGTACTATATGTTCTTGACATCACTACTAATTTATTTTTTGTTTATCAGGTTTTTTATTTTGGTTAAGGCAAGACATTGAATTTCACACCATAAGGGGATGAAATTAAAACCTTTTTGGATCCCCATTAAATTTTTGTACAAGGTGTTGTTGATAATATTTATATACTATTTCACTTTGAAAGTTTTGATGACAATTCTCTACGGGGACATGTTTGGTTTCTCATGCAAATTCTGAGAGTAAGCTTTGGCATTAGATATTTGGACATCTTAATTATAGATATTTGAAATAATTGAGAGCTCATGGTATGGTTTATGGTATTAATATAGTTTATTTTATTGATGGAGTTTTACTTGGTTGTGCATTAAGGAAACAACATGGAGATCCATTTCCTAAGGGTATGTCTAAGAGATCTTTTTCACCACTTGAGCTTGTGTATAATGACTTGATGGTTTTTTATACTCCTTATTTAAATGGAGATAAGTATGAACTTAATTTTATTGATAATTTATTGAGGTATACATGGTTTTATTTTCTCAAGTACAAGAGTGAAGTTTTCTCCACTTCAAAGTATTCAAGGCTTTGATCGAGAATCAATATTCTAGTAACATAAAGAAGCTTCACACTAATAATGGATGGAGTACTTTAGAAAAGAGTTTTTTTTATTTTTTATTAGATCATGCCATTTTTCACCATCATTTTGTTCCTTATACTCCACAATAGAATGGATTAGTATAAAGGAAGAACTAAAATTCAAATGAGATGACTAACTACATGATGCATTCGTAGAATTTACTTCTTATATACTATGTAGAAGTAGTTAATTATGTAAACTATATTTAGAATCACACACCACATAAAGGACTTGATAATTTGGATCTAGACGAGTCTTGGTCTAGAACTAACTTTATGTCTCTTTTTTTGAGTTTTTTAGAGACATGCTTAGACTTCTATACCAAAGGATAAAATGAAAGCCTTGGATAAGAAGATCAAACCCTTTATATTTGTAGGGTATTATGAGAATATGAGTACTTATCTACATTTGGATCTTGATGCTCATGATGTTTTTTTCAAACACATGTTTAGTTTGATGAACATTTATCTTCTCATGAGTTTTCATCTTCTTCCATGACTTCTTTGATTTTGTCCATTGATGATTCTTCACTTCATCTTGAGGATCCCTTCTTTAAAGAGCCATTTCAAGAGGCCATTGAGGAGGTTATGGATGTATACTTAGATATATATCATGTTCCCACTATGCCTAAGTGGGTTTGTACTATATTTTCTAAGGAATCACTTTTCATACAAGATATTCCACCCACTAGACATAATCATGCACATTCTATAGGTTATGGAATTTTGTGTAAGGCATTCTCTAGTTATCCACAATATTTTTCATAGGATCATGGGATACATGAGTGGGATAATGTGATGAAAGATGATTATTCTTCCTTTATGAAGAATAATACATGGGATTTATTCTCTCTTCTTAAGGTAATAAATTTGCTTAGGTGCAAGTGGATATATCAAACTAAATATACAGTTGAAGGGTCCATTGATAAGTATAAGGCCCATCTTATAGAAAAGTTATTAAAATTCAAAGGTATTGATTACTATCAAAATTTTTACCCTATATCAAAGCTGGATTTGATGTACCATATACTTTCTCTTATTTCATCACAGGTTTGGTTAGTGTACTAGATAGACATAAAGAGTGTCTTTTTACATGGAGATTTACATGGGAAAATCTACAGGGAGTAACCTATTAGGTTGTTCAAGATTATTATCTTGTTTATTGACTATCAATGTCTCTTTATGGTATCAAATAGTCTCCTCAAACATAGTATGATAAGATGGATTCTTTTCTTCTATCTGATATCTTTATTCACTACCACTCATATCCTATAGTATATATCCATCATGTTGGAGAAGATATTGATATACTATTTTTATATGTGGATGATATAATTCTCAAAGGTAGATAATTTTCTTAGATACATGATATTTAATAGGCTCTTTTAACATATTTTGATATGACATATTCCAATCTTTTACACTTTTTCCTTGGTTTATAGTTTTGTTAGTTAAATTTAGGGATTCATTTGAGTTAGCAAAAACACACCGTTGATCCTATTTATCATTTTTACATAGTTTATTATAATCCAATTCACTCTCCTTTCTAGTCTAGAGTCACTCTTAATTCCACCTACACTACTTTTATTTATGATCTTACATTGTATAGGTAATTGGTTGGAAGTCTCATGTACTTGACCCATACTTGCCCTAATATTTATTTTGAAGTTAGACTTGTATCTCAGTTTATACATGATCCTCATGATAGTATTTGATAAGATTCCAAAAGGATATTATGATATATATAAGGAACTTGTACTTTTGGATTATACTACACTAGAGGTTCTACTTAGTTGGTTGGATATAGTAATTTAGATTGGGTAGGTTTTATTGATGATAAGCATTCGAATTTTGAATACATTTTTTATCTTGGTTCTTCTATAGTTTCTTTAGCTTACAAGAAACAATAGGCTATTGAAATTTCATTAAAAAATTCAAAGTATAGGGTAGAAATCATAGTGAGTAAACATGTTTATTGGCTTCATCAGTCATTGATAGAGTTTGGTTTCATGTAGGATTCATGTACTCTAATTTGGTGTGATAACCAGTTTGTAATTCAAATTTATCACAACCCTATTGAGAACTATCACAAGATCATATCGAAATTCACATACACTTCATTTATAATCACATTTAAGATTGATTTATTTGCTTATATTACATTTTAAATAGAAAATAAGTTGCTAACATTTTTATGAAACCTTTTGCATCACCTCATTACCTTGAGTTATCTGGCATGCTTAGGGTTTTGTAAGATGTCCTTGAGGGTATTCATGAGGACATGTTCCTTATTCATTTATTCATGGATGTATTTCACATGAGTACCTTATTAGGAATTATTTCTAAGATGGATACCATAGATATGCCACTTTATTTTTGGCTAATTTTAGCCCCTAGTTTCACTTGAGGGGTGCTAGAGTAGCATGTATATGTTCATTTTATCTCTCATCTAACTAACCTCCACCACTTGGAGGTACTTGGGAGAGTTTAATACATGTTAAAATAGTTTTTATATTAATTTGAGACCATTATATTCTATTTTTAACAATATATTTCACATTGGATCCTTGTTAGGGTTTTAGAGAGGTTTAACATAGGTTTTGGTGTTAGTGATTATTCATAAAGAATGATCCCTTCAATATAAAAACAATGCATGTAATTATTATCTAGGATCCTTCCTCATCTCTCCTTAATAGATCAAGTTCACATGTAGAGGTTACACATGCCAATGAACTACTAAAAAGTCCTTCGTAGGTTTGCATGCCTTCATTTTGTGTACTCAAGAGACCTCAAAACCACTTTTCATTTCTTTTATTGCAAACCATGACCTTAAACTATGTGAAAATGATTAAAAAAATATATAATACCTTTATCCATGATCACATATGCAAACTTGTCTTGAAAACTGATCCTAATACCCCATTAGGCCATGCTCTCTAGATCTTGACCTACAAACGAACAATAGGTCTTAAAACTGACCTTCATTCATATTTATATGCCCTCTCCACCACACTCAAATACTAGATTAAAATATCAAAACTAATCATGTCTATGTGAATACATCCCACCAAACCATCATACTCATATAATTTTACAAGGTCTTTTCATGATATGACTAGTGCCATGACTAGGCTTCTTAAGCACTCAGAACACAAGAACTAGTACTCAAATATGATTACCTCAATAATATTAAATAAGAACACTCTTTATAAAACACTCTCACATCACTAAAATAATCTCTTTATGTTCAACATTCTCTCATGAACTCATGTAGACCTAGAACCTCATAACCATGCTTTAATGTTCACTTGATCTAAACCTTGACATCAACCAATAAAAGAATCATTAAGTTGCCTTCAAATTATCTCTCTAACTTGAACCTTGACATTAACCAATAAAATAATAATTAGGTTGACTTCAAATTCTCTCTTATCACATGGATTCCTTATCACATCAATGGCATCAATCTTGACATAAATAAAAACTCTTCTCAATAAGAAAAACTTATTGAATACTAATTTGCCTTTCACTTTATTAGATAGACCTCAAAAGATTCAAAGTCATCTCTCTCACTATCACACTAGGCAGTTGCATTGTCTTCTCACTATGCTTATTTAGACAACGTGTGATGAATGATTTAGAAGAGGTCTTTTCATGATCCAATAGGGTGAGATATGGGTATAGGGAGTTATAAAGTTAGAACAAGTCCCTACAGGCCTCCCTCAATGAATTTCATCTAATCATTTTTATTTGCACCTTTAGAACCACTGAAGTCCTATAAGAAACTTAGATTTTGGTCTGTCCATCTAAGTGACACTACATATAAAATGGATTTCATGGATCCTAGGAGAGTGATATAAAAATATAAATCACCTTCTTGGCCAACTTACCCCTTTTAGATGAATATATTTTTGTTTCTTCTACATTGGGTTTGTATAAGGGTTTTGAGAGGGTTTTAGGTCTCTTAAACTGTTAATAATAGTTCATAAAAACTAGAGGATAAACCTACAAAACAAATTCCACTAAGGAAAATCTAAGGACCCCGCTTAAATATTCCAAAATATTTGGGGCACTATGTATAGTGTTCATATAGATGTGAGAAAAATAAGTTGGCTTCTCTAGCTCTTTCTTACATTTTGAGTCAGTCTGAGACCAAAATAGGCCAATATGATCAATTTTGGTTATTTCCATGAAAACCAATGGATGTTATAAAAATTATAATTCCTCTTTAATTTTATCAAACTTATTGATAAGGTCATGTGGTCGTATAAGTGAAATTGGAAGTCATTAGGGATAATACCTAGTTTTATGCGTAATAGACCTCAACTATGTGCTTCTATGTATGACAACTTATAGGTGTTCCCATTGAATTTAAGGGATTATAAACCTTTTTTGTATTTATTACATCCTTTTACATATTATAACCATAACTTAAAGCTCTTCCTTTCATCCCTTTTTCATTCATTCATTATGCCTGCAAGGTGGTCTTGACTATGGAGTGCCCTCTATCTGAAACAAAATAGAGGGAACTTCCCTTATTTTTTTGGCCTATATGAGACCATAAAGAGATTTATTAGGTATTTAATATATTTTTTTCCATGTTTGATTAATTTTTCATGCTCTGAGACCCCTCAAACCTTCAAATTCCTTAATACTGGCATATAGGGTTGATTGTGTGCAAGATTTTTATTCAGAGTTGGGGATCATTCTATCTTCACCTAAGTTAGAGTGTTTGTCTCTAGGGATAACATGGAAACATGTTACCATCATTATGAGAGTAGAATATTTATTTTTATCCAATTATATACATTTTTATACCAACAAAACATATTTTTCTCCATTATCATGAGTTAGTTTTTATACTCAGTCATACTATAAGTGCTTATTTGGGTAGAAGTTAGAGGTTTCCTATAGGTGAAGATATATTCAAACATTGTAATCACATTCTTGACTTCCTATGAGGCCATCAAGATAATTTCATACTTGGATAAGATCATCTCACACCTTTAAACTAAGCACCACTATATTCACCAAATGCATTATAAGGCTACTATTGCAATTCAAGTTGTAGACTCATTTGGGCCTAAAAGGCATCGTAGATCTCTAAGAATCTTTAGTAAAAATTGGTTTAAGTTGTAAGTAACTCAAATTTCATTCTCTTGACCAATCAATAATTCATATGTCAGTATGTGATCTTATAAGGCTTAAACTATAAGGGTGAGGCCATTTAGGCTTACACATAATTAATAATCTCATATCATAAAATGATACTGTACATGATAGTTTTTTTCATATAAGTTAAGGTAACAATATCATCCAAGAAAATTTCTTGCTCTGCACCTTTATAAGTGGAAATGAAATGTTCTTAACCATGCTGATGATTTTAGAACTCCATTCCAGTATATTTCAAAATATCAATCTAATTATGTTACCTTGAGAATATTATCACCACTTGAAACTCAAACTTCATCAACACTTAGACCTCTATGTAATCCTTACTCCTATTGGTCTCCATCTAAGCTTGACTGTAGCAAAAATTTTCACTATTTATAACCAAATTCTCTTCTTGGATATGATGGAAACCTTGAATATGTTATAATCCTTAAATATGGTGGATGTTGGAAATATTGTCATTGATGTCAAAGGTTTAGTATTATTGGTGATAAAGGCCCCATTGCATTTAATGTTGTTGGTAATAAATATATCTTGGCTAATATGAGTTAATATTTATTTAATATTAATGAATATATTTTTGGTTGCATATGAGACAAAAGAAGGGCCCATGGAGAAGTCGAAGAGTCACGGGATAAAGACAAAAGAAGGATGGGATGCATTTTCCCATGAAGAGTCATCTTGGGGATTACCAAGAGTCACCAAGTGAAGACAAAAGAGTAAAGGGAGAATTTCTCATGAAGGGACACTTTGAGGAATATGAAAAGTCACCAAAGATAAGGACAAAAGTGGGAAAGATGTTTTTGGTCATGAAGTGTCACCACATGACTTTTCAAATGCTTGGATATGAAGGGTCATCCAAGATTGGTGCCATTTTCCATGAGGATTGAAAGGTCACAAAGGGGGAAGGCCAAAGGTCATTTGGAAAGCTATAAATAAAGGCTTGAGTAGCCATTTGTAATATGTGTGTGAGAGGTTGATTTGATATTTTAATATCTAGCTTAGAAGAGTAATTGTGAGAGATGAATATGATTTGTATTTGCTATATCTAGCTTAGAAAAGCAAAGGTGAGAGAGAGGAAGGAGATGTTGTATTGATCTATCATTTGTTGAGATAGCAACATTGAGAGATAGGTGTGTGGTATACACAAAGGGGTTGGTGCTCATGAATTGTTGGTGAGTTGGTGCTTTGCAAAGGGGTTGGTTCTCATGTGGGTTGGTGATCATGACTTATTGCTAAGTTGGTGCTTGGAAAATGGGTTGGTGCTCTTGTGGGTTGGTGCTCACGAATAGGTGCTGGGTTGGTGCTCGGCAAAGGGGTTTGAAGCTCCTGTGGGTTGGTACTCACGAATTGTAGCTAAGGTTTGTACTTGGCAAAGGGGTATGGTGATCATGTGGGGTTGTTCTCATGAATATATTTGAGATTGATTCTTCATAGTTTTTCCCACATTGGGTTTCCACGTTATATCTGGTGTCTCTCTCTGTCTTGTGTGGATGTTTATTATTTGAGTTTTATTACATATCTTGAATGTTTGATTAAGTGGAATTTGGTTAAAGGAAAGATTTATAAGATATATAATATACTGATTCACCCCCCCACCTCTTAGTAAATTCCATGCTTAACAATTGGTATTAGAGTAGGTTCCTTTTTTGAAAAGTTTTACAGCTTGAAGGTAGATCGGGAAAGCACGATTGCTAGGTCACAGGAAGGATTTTCTACAAATAAGGCACCTTTGTTTGATGGGACAAATTATGATTTTTGGAGCATAAGAATGAAGGTTTATTTGATGGCCCTTGGATTTGACATATGAAAATCAGTGGTGGAGAAATATGAAGAGCCATAGACATCTACAATTACTCCAATAGAAAAGAAGGCAAGTGAATGTAATGCTAAAGCTTTAAATGCTATTTTATGTTGTTTATGTGAATCTGAATTTATTAAAGTTATGTAATGTAAATCTGCTCATGAAATTTGGGTAAAACTTGAGAATATTTACAAAGGAGATGGAAAGGTTTAGCAAGCTAAGTTGTAGACTTTCAGAAGGTAGTTTGAAAGTTTGAAGATAGAAGAAGAAGAAGATATAGCAAGTTATCTTTTGTGGGTTGATCAAGTTGTAAATTAGATTCAAGGTCTTGGAGAAACATTAGATGAGTCAACTATTGTACAAAAGGTTTTGAGATCTATACCAATGAGATATGATGCAAAGGTTTCAACAATTGAAGAGATGAAGAATTTAGCCAAGCTAAAGATGGATGAGCTTCATGGAATTCTCATGACATATGAGATGCGGACAGAACAAGATAAACCCTTAAAGAGAGAAGTGGCGTTCATGACATCAAAGAAGGAGAAAGATAGGATTCAAGAATCAAGTGATAGTTCCAGTGATGATGAAGATGACAATGAAGCACTTTTCATTCACAGGCCAAAAAGAGGAACAGGTAAATATCAAGGAAAATTACCTTTTAAATGTTTTAATTGTGGGAAGATTGGACATTTTTTAGCTATATGCCCAGATAAAGTTAAAGATGATGAAGAAGAAAAGCCTACATACAAGAAGAATTTCAAAGGAAAATCTAAGAAGGGATTTGAGAAGAAGAGCCTATATTCTAAAGATCTTATCTTAGGCGAAGATAGTGGAGTCAGTGATTTAGAAGAAGAAGAGATTCTATTCATGGCCATACATGATGATGATCAAGAAGAAGAAGAGGAGGAAGCTAAAGTAGATATGGAAGGAGAACTCAATTGTGCCCTAGAATAGTTAGAAGCTGTTCAGAAGAAGAATCAAAGATTAAAGTGCTAGATCGAGAAAAATGAACAAGAGTCAAAGGAAATGATTGAAGATCTACAAGCACACCTTGAAGAAGCCAAGAAGAATAAAGAAGATCTCACAACATAGTTGGAAATAGAAAGAAAAGATTGTGAAAGGTATGTTATTGAAATTGCCTCTTTAAAAGAAGATATTAAGAAAGCAATCAGTGATAAAGTAATCAGTGATTCAAAATTTGAGGATAGCACTAACAAGTTGAATAAGATATTGGAAAGTCAAAAAGCATATTCAGATAAGACAGGGATCAGATTTGAAAAGAAAAAGAGCTATGCTGAAGCTCTTACACAAGAGGAAACAAAAAGGGGAGAAGTGAAGAATACAGAGGACATTCCAAATAGAGAAGGCTGGAAAGAACAAAGCTACAAAAGGCAATCAGGTCAGAGACATACAAATAGGTCCTATTTTTATGGTTACTATTTTTATTGTAATGGATTTGGTCACAAAAAATTAGAATGTAGAAAAAGAGCTAACAACTTCAGAAATAAGGAGAAGGAAAGTCAAGTAGAGTCAAGCAGAAGCCACAACTATTTTGCTCCTCTATCAAGCTTTGATGAAGAGAGCATAGTATGCTACAAGTGCAACAACTATGGACACATAGCTCGGTATTGTAGAAGTGTGTTCGAGTCAGTCAAGAAGGATTAAAGGTTTAAAGCTCCATTCATCAAGAAGAAGAATCAAAGTGTCAAAGATCCATTCATCAGGAAGAAGGTTTAGACATGTACATGGTAGAAGAAACAACATGAAGATTCTATGATGGTGCAAACAGCTCTGCATGTGGGAGGTAAAGATCAACCATGGTTAATTGATAGTGGATGTTCAAGGCATATGAAAGGTTATAAAAGTAAGTTCATTTCTCTAAAGAAGATAAATGGTGGTACAGTGAGGTTCAGAGATAAAACCACTGCCAGGATAGTCAAAAAAGGTACTTTGAGTTTGGATTATGGTAAAACTAAAACTAAAATTTTTTTGTATGTAAAAGGTCTTAAGCATAATCTATTGAGTGTTAGTCAAATTTGTGATCAAAGATACAAATTAAGGTTTCATGTTGAAGGTTGTGAGATTAGAAGAAAATATTCAAATGAGATGATTGTAGATGCTCAAAAGACAGGGAAAAATGTGTATGTATTGTCAGATATCTTCTCAAAGGCATAATCAAAGGATACATTCAAAGATTAGCGAGAGGAGTTGGGAGTAATTTCTATTACTTCCTACCATTGATGTTCAGCATCAAGTGAGGGGGAGCTAAGTGTTAGCTCGAGGTAGGCCCTTTGCCATTGATGTCAAAGGGGGATAATAATAGGTACAGGTACATATATAGGTGCAAAAAATAGGTACAAGGAATAGGTACAGGTTGCTACAGTAAGGTGGAGTTACTGTATGTTTTTAGATGATGGTATGTGCAGGTGACAGGATGTGGTAGTTTCAGGATTGGGGTTGCCATCAATGACATAGGGGGAGATTGTTGGAAATATTTTCATTGATGTCAAAAGTTTAGTATTATTGGTGATAAAGGCCCCATTGCATTTAATGTTTTTGGTAATAAATATATCTTGGCTAATATGAGTTAATATTTATTTAATATTAATGAATATATTTTTGGTTGCATATGAGACAAAAGAAGGGCCCATGGAGAAGTTGAAGAGTCACGGGATAAAGACAAAAGAAGGATGGGACACATTTTCCCATGAAGAGTCATCTTGGCGAATACCAAGAGTCACCAAGTGAAGACAAAAGAGTAAAGGGAGAATTTCTCATGAAGGGACACTTTGAGGAATATTGATAGTCACCAAAGATAAGGACAAAAGTGGGAAAGACGTTTTTGGTCATGAAGGGTCACCACATGACTTTTCAAATGCTTGGATATGAAGGGTCATCCAAGATTGGCACCATTTTCCATGAGGATTGAAAGGTCACAAAGGGGGAAGGCCAAAGGTCATTTGGAAAGCTATAGATAAAGGCTTCAAAGCCATTTGTAATATGTGTGTGAGAAATTGATTTGATATTGTAATATCTAGCTTAGAAGAGCAATTGTGAGAGATGAATATGATTTGTATTTGTTATATCTAGCTTAGAAGAGCAAAGGTAAGAGAGAGGAAGGAGATGTTGTATTGATCTATCATTTGTTGAGATAACAACATTGAGAGATAGGTGTGTGGTATACACAAAGGGGTTGGTGCTCCTATGGGTTGGTGCTCATGAATTTTTGCTGAGTTGGTGCTTGGCAAAGGGGTTGGTGCTCCTATGGGTTGGTGCTCATGAATAGGTGTTGGGTTGGTGCTTGTAAAAGGGGTTTGAAGCTCCTATGGATTGGTGCTCATGAATTGTAGCTGAGGTTTGTACTTGGAAAAGGGGTATGGTGCTCCCGTGGGGTTGTTCTCATAAACATATTTGAGATTGATTCTCTATGGTTTTTCCCACATTGGGTTTCCACGCTATATCAAGTGTCTCTCTCTGTCTTGTGTGGATGTTTATTGTTTGAGTTTATTGCATATCTTGAATGTTTGATTAAGTGGAATTTGGTTAAAGGAAAGATTTACAAGATATATAATATACTGATTCACCCCCCCCTCTCAGTATATTCTGTGCTTAACAGTGGATTTCTACTATAGATCTTAGAATACAACATGACTTTCTCTCAAATCATTCACATTTAACTTCTGAGGTGTACACACTCAAAATGGATACAACCTACAGATGATAGTGAGACATTAGGTATATTATAACCTCAATTTGATTACTTAAATGATAAAATGAGGTTCAAAAGGCACATGGTACCAATGATTGATGGAAGAAAACTTTTTAGCCTTTACTCTAACCAACTTACAAAGATATGAACTATGTAACTATGGGAATCATGTTTTGTAGGCCATTGAGTGTTCAATTTATAGCTCATTGAGATAGTATTGTTTATCTCCTCATGATCACATGTGAAAATCCATCTAAGACTAACATGAGAAGAATGATAAAACTCTACCAACCTACATACACCAATTATTTCATGTAAATCAATGCAAAAGATGAGAAAAATTGAGGTGTTTAGGTTATGCTAGTAGTTTGGAGTCACTAACATTCTTAGTGATGGTTCATGAAGCATAGACTACAAAACCTAAAAATATTTACATGGAAATGAATTAAAAATAGATTAATTTCATTCACCTAGTGTATTCATCCTAACTCTACCTCTCCTATCCAGACTAACTACAAACACGTTGACCTTATTAACCTACCAAAAGAAGCAAAGAGCAAGATAGACCATATTTTGGTAGTTTTAGAGTTATTAAAGCTTTATAATCTTGTATATGAACTATGGGGATATAAAGGGACACTATTGAAGCTTTTCCATGTGCTATAACTATGTTTCCATCTTTACAACTTCATAAACTCCTACTTTTTCAACTGATCTTCTTGATTTTAAATTTGAAGCTACAAAATGTCAGTTTAAAAATGGTTCCTAAAACCTACCTAACATTAGACACATTCACTTACACCTTTACACACTTGTATTTTATTTAGAAACTGTAAAACTTCATTTAAATGATCTAAAGGTGAAATAAAATGACACTATGATGAATGACACATATGACCAAAGTAAAACATGTTATTTGACCTTATTTATGACCATGGTGAAAATTTTAGGACCTAGGAGACCTTATTAAAATTTTGTATATATAGTGGGTTTGACCAATTTGACCATGAGGTTAAATTAGTCAATATTTTGGCAATTTCCTAGGGGTAACAAGCCTACTATAGTAAAGATTAGTTTCCTTCTCTTATCCATTAGGCTGTGGAGTCACCTATACACCACATTTGACACTAAAATGACTCTAAAAAGATCACAAAACCACACCACACAATAAGGAAATAGACACATAAGACAAGGCACCAAATAAAGCACACTTGTACTCCCATAAACACTTAGGAAAAATGCACACAACTCAAACAAACTAACTTATGCACAAACTAAATTGAATAGAACTCTTCCACCTAGATAAAATGGGAATATTAAGCCATTCTTTTCTCCACAAAGTGAAGGAATACATGAAGCATGTTTCCATTTGAGAATTGGCATTTGTGTCTCCGATTCTTTCATGACTACCACTCTCTTTGGCATGATCTTCAATATATACTTAATAGATACAAAAACATTACCTATTATGATTAATTATTATTGTGAATTAACCATCTCCTCATGATACTCTTCAATTGAAACTTGAATAGGTTTTATAAGGAACTTTGCGTTATTATCTTTTGAAAATATACCTTATTCAAATTCATTGTAAGTTGGCATATTCAATGGCATGAATTGGGATGAATATTGTGATTAATTTATAGGAATGAATCTAATAGGAACAAACTCTTGCTTCTTTATAAATTGAGGCTAATAGAAACCTGATTTGTCCTTTAAGAGTGAGAAATAATCTTCCAATTGATTGAAGAGATGATATCCCATTTTGATGACCTTAAACATATCATCATATAGTTTATATGTTTCTTATATTTACATACTTGAGGGACTACTTCTTCTTAGGATGTTCATTGGCTTGCCAAATCTACCTCCTTCACTCTTTAATAGATTATAAATTCCTTGAAGATGAGTGTAACCTATTATTAAAACTGTGAACAAGTCTTCATCATCTTTTATGTCTTGTGTTGACTATTTTTTGAATCTTGCATGACAAAATGGGAAACACCCCTTATTTTTCCTTAAAGCCTTGTTCTTCATGCCCTTTTGACTTTCAAATAGGTCTTAACCTTTTAAAAATCAAGGAAAAAGTTAATTTTATGTAGGTGTAGGTGTTGTCTCATCAATCATTGGTCTTTTCTAGCACTCACAAAACAAATCAAGTTCTTAGAAAAACATTACCTATAAGATTTATAGGTAATAAGTAGGAGAATTTGACATACACAAAGGGGTCTATGGCAAGTTCCAGTTCAAGCTACATTTTGCAAGGTCCTTTACTTGCCAATTTTCATGAGTTAGAGTCATTCATAAACCGGAAAGGGTAAGGAAGAAGCAATCAAGTTTTGAGACATCTTTACTTCAAATATTTTGATTAAGTCCTTTGGAAGATCCAAAATTAGTCTTAGATGCTTCTTAAGGCAAGTTTTTTTCCATAAAAGGCACCTGCGCATTTTGTAGGGTCATTTACAATTTCTCCAAAGGGTTTGTGCCCTTGCAGGAGACACTTCAAAGATAAAATGGACCTTTACAAAACTTCCAAAGGGTATGTTGGAAGGAATAATGGACCTTGTGGAGGGCTTTTCATTATTGGGAGAACTAGTACAAAATTTTTTGAGGGCACTTTTGTCTCGAAATGCCCTTGTGAAGGGTAGCTGGTTGAAGCAAATGGGTAAAGATAAGAATCCTAAAGGGAAGTTTCCCTTAAAAAAAAGTTACAAGTGGAAAAATTTCCTTCAAAAAAAATGTCTAAATAAATTCCTTTAGACTTTTTGTCTGAAGGAAAACCAAAGAAGAAAATCCAAAAGATAATTCCTTCAGATAAAATGTTTGAAAGAATTCCTTCGAACATTTTATTTGAATAAATTTGATAGTCACAAAAAATTACGAAGGGTAGGTGTCTTTGTGGGGGGAGCTTTGTCATGAAAGTGGACCATTTAAATTTTTTTTAAGGGTTACTTTATTTTCAAAGTAGACCATTTACATTTTTCTGAAGGCTCACTTTGTTTTCAAAGTGGACCATTGCATCTTTTTTGAAGGTATTTTTTCTAAAGGCAAAGGTCATTTTAACTTTTTCAAAGGACCATTTCAATATTTCCAAAGGGTAACTTTCCCTTCAAAAACTTTCATTTGCAAAAATGCCAAAGGAATTGTCCTAGCCAATGATAGGCCTGTGAATGTCAACTTTAGGGTGATAAACTAGTCATTTAGAATTCAAATGTCCAATGGTGACCTCATGAACGTCAACTTCAAGGTGATAAAATAGCTATTAGGAAGGAATTCCTTTGGAAATTTTGTTCGAAGGAATTCAAAACCAAAATCCCAAAGCTCAAAGGTTGAATGAATGAGTAAGCAAAGAAAGGAACCCAGGAGAAAATAACAAGCACCCGAGAGCCCGAATGGCTAAGGACAAAAGGAAAATAGAAAATTAAGAAAAAATAGGATGGGTAACATATAACACAACCATGTACACAATAAAACAAAATCTCAAAACATTCTAAGTGGCATGAAAAGTCAACATGTAGACCCAAGGATGAACCAAACCAAGGCAGGTGGCACATGTGTCATCAACAAGAGGAGTAAATGCACTTAGGTGAAATAGTCTCTACTAAAAACCAATAAAAGGATTGGTTTTTGAACTATAGAGGAGAGTGGCCCATGTTTTCATACCTCACCATTAATTCATATCTAGTTTCACTCAACATTTAAGAGAACATGACCCAATAAACACAATTTGGGGATGGCTTTATCAATTTCTAGGAGTATCCCATGCTTTTGCAGGCTCGTGACAGCAAGGGCAATGACTTGGACAACTACAACATGGATTTCCCATATGAAAGTGGAAGGATACGATAGTAAAATGAGCTTGTGGTCACTATAGAAGTATTTAATATATCATGGGTTTCCATCCCTTGACTTGTCAATTATCTATTTCCAAGCTCTCTATATATTTATAACTTCTCATTTGAGAGAGGATCTCTCAACATTATATAGTAAAGCCTTGAATAAATTTACCTTGAATCAAAATAAGCATTTTTACCTCCATTTGGTCTTGCACTTTTACATATGTCTATGGTTTTCTCTTATGTTAAGTCATTCCTTTTTCATGTTTTCATAAGTTTATGCCAACATATCTAGTGTATTATGCGTTCTTCACTTGCAGGTCAACAAGAAGTGTCTAGCTTAGAGTATAGGAACATGTGAACAGGTTATCCATAGTGTGTCTTAGAACACCTCTGGTAGTTCTTCCTCCCTATATCTCCATAATATCCCCTATTGAAACACTGATGTAGGAAAGGTTCTAATTTGAATGAAGTGTATGTTTGCTTCTCTCTAGTGTAAAGTGCAGGTCAAAGTTGAGTAGATCAACTAGTTTGGTGCATCACCATATTAGTTAGATTCTATTTTTAGTATTTCTCTCTCTTTTCACCCCTCCCCATTATTAGCAATAAGAAATCTAGGGCCTTAAGGTGCATCAAGGGGAGATATCCCCTAATCTAGAGATTCATCCCTCAAGTTTGCAACCCATAAAAAGACAAATGTCTCCATTGTGCAACATGGAGGAAGAGAGTTGAGCCTCCATTCAAAGGGTGAAACCTATAGTGTTAATAGTTTTTGCCATGCCTAGTGGGATAAATTTTTGTAACCTGCAAGTTTTAGGATTGGTGTTGGTCTTGATATTGTTAAAAACCCAAAAGAAGGAGCTATAATTTAACTCTTAGTGACTCCATTTAGGAACTTAGTCTTTGGTTAATGATCATCCTGGCATCCCATACCAAAGGTTAGCATGAGATCTTCTTCTAGGGGTGTCCCTTTTGAATTAATTGGGTTTCCTTTAAACTCAAAAAAAATGCTAAGGGTTGAAAATACCCATCCTTACGTATCAAGCCACTTTCCTAAACCAACCATAAAATACACCTACTCAAGGAGACCAAGGTTGAATCCTTTCACAGCCATGTCAGCCCTTGTGACTTTCCCATTTTTGGCCTTCAATGGTCAAAGTCCCTTGAACCTTTAACAAAATGACCCAATTCTAGGGAAAACTCTCAAAATTGTTCCTCTCTTTAGTGGAGAGGGCCCAATGACTACTGTCAAGCATATTAGAAACATATCCAACCTCTGCAACATCTATAATATCACTGAAGAAAATGTAGCCATCAAATTTCTATCCTTATCCTTCAAAGGGAAAGTTTTGGACTAGTATGCGACCTTGCCTATGAAATCAGTAAATTCATGGAATGAGTTAAGGACCCTCTTGACCAATAGGTTTGGGGAAAAAAGTGACCATTTGTCTCTAGCCAAGCAATTGACCACCATGAAGAGAGCCCCACATGAGTTTATGCAATATTTTAACACTAGGTTCTAAAAGACTAAAAGACATGGGATAGAATCCCAATTCATGTGAGGCCAACCCCAAGCTATGTTTTCTTTTACTACTTAAAGTACCTAAATAATGACATTGCTATCATGATACATTCCATCAGTAGAAAAACTTTGCTTGTTGCTTATGAGAGCCATAACTACTAAAAATTGCCTTGTTCAAGGAGGAAAGATAGCTCCTAGACCTCATATGCCCCTTTTTCCTAATTTATAGCCCTCAGTCCAACCTACTTTGCCCACCCTAGCTCCTCTACCTAATCAAGAGAAGCCAATGGATACCCCTATAAATGATCTCCATGAAGTTAAGAGCCAAATGCAGAGTGTTACCAATGAGTTATTTACCCTCAAGAGACAATAAGATCAGAGTTATAGGCCAAATCAAGGATACCAATTGTTTGGGAAAGAAAATAGGCCTCCCTTATAGAATTATAATCAAGGGCAAGGTTAATCAGAGCTATAATCCAAATTCCCCTTCATCTTCCAAGGCTCTAGTCCCCACTCAAAATAATTTGGTGTAGGAGCAACCCAATTATCTACTCTTGGGGCATGGTCAAGAATAGGTTGCTTATGCTAGTGAGCTACCAAATCAAAGCATGACCGTACAAGGTGATCCGGTAGCCCAATTCTCAAATTTTTAGATATCAACACAACTTGGGATGGATAGTAGTCATGCTCAAACTTATTCCACTCTTATGAATCACTTGGAAGGAGAGTTCTATGTAGTCAACTATGTGGGGAGCACAAGTAATTAGAATGATTGTGTTGTAGCCAAAACTAGGTCCAAAAGGAGAGTTATTGATGAAGTTCAAGCAACTGCTCAAGCACCTACAACATTTCCTTCACCACAAGAAAATCAAAGTTTCCTAATTACAAGCTATTGGTTGTAGCTTCATCTCTTTAGGTTGCACCATAGGTTATGAATGTTCCAGAGGAGAACTCTAAAAGGGGAAATCCTTCAATTAATATAGTGGACCAAATGGAGAAGCTACACATGAACATCTCATTATGGGATTATTTAACACTGCTTAGACAAAAGGATATAGTCCAAAAGGAATTGCACGAGCTAGGTGAGCAAGCTATCCCAAAAAGAAACGATAATGTGTTGATAGTAAATGGGGCTCCTCCCATGGGAGCTCAAGAAAATAAATATTATAAGGTCTCTCTCTTCTATTTGTCCCTAATTATTAGTGATTTCTTGGTCCACAATTACATCATTGATAATGGAGCAAGCACCTCATTTATGACCAAATGCATAGTTGATAAGCTAGGCCTCAAGTATGAACAAGTGACCAAAGGAGTTCTACAGTTAGACGGATCACTATCTAAGACCTTGCGAGTGGAAAGAGGCTTGAATCTAACTCTCCATGCATGTCTAACCTTCTCAAATTCCTATGACATGGTAGTGGTAGATGTTCTTCCTTACTTCACTCTTTGCTTGTCAAGGGATTTCACATCCAAGATAGGTGGATACTTGGTAGCCAATTGGTCTTACATGGTTTTTAGGAAAAAGTATGGAACTAAAGTGAAGATTAAGTTAGATCCCATCCACAAGGATCACTTGGATCCATAATCACCCAAAGTAGTGAATGCGAACAACATAATCATTAATGAAGAAGAGCTCTAAGTGGACCAATCTCCATCATCTTCCCTTGTAGGAGTTGCTGATATACTCCTAGATGAATGATGAAATAAATTTTTTGAGAATGATCCTTACAATTTCATTGAAGAAGATGGTTTTGGAGTCTATTGCATGCATGAGAAATATGCTTTCATGCTGAAATTAATGAAGATAGATCAAGAGGACTATGGTTTTTGGTAGCTTTTCTTTGATGGATTTAGAAGCAAGTTGGGAGTTGGTGGTGGAGCAATGTTGGTTTCACCTTCAAAGGATAAATACTTCTCAACTTTCAAGTTTTAGTTTTCCTACACCTACAATGTGGTAGAGTATGAGGCCCTTGTTCATGGCCTAAAATAGGCAAGGAAGAAAGGAATCAGAGGATCATAGGTGTTTGGAGATAGTGAATTGATTATGAACCAAGTGAGAGGTCAAAGATTGACCAAGAAAAGAGTGTGGGACCTTGTGGAGATTTTTTCTACTTTCAACATCACTTCTATTCCAAGAGAGGAGAACAAGCATGTAGATAGATTAACAGTAGTTGGTGCTCACTTTTATATCCCAAAGGGGTGAGACAAAGCAAGAATTAGTATCATTTAAAGGTAATCATGAGGCCCTACATACTAGAAAATTTCTCCAATTAGTAGGTGTTTGAAAGTGACCAACAAATAAAACTTTTCTTATAGGAAGAATTTGAGTTCACTTCCAAAAATTAGTTTAAGCTATAATAGTAGTATGATGGGAAAATTGCTCAACTAAAGACTAACAGGCTTTTGAGAGGTTTGGTAACTCTTGAGATCATCTTCAACGAAGATGACCAACTCAAGAGAGATAAAGTAAGCATTTCAACCAAGAAGGAAAATTATGAAAGGGTTAAGATCTAAAATGATAAGCTACTTGTACTTGAGAAGGTATGTACCAATGAAGAAAAGCATGCTTTCAATATGTTATGCCAAGAGTTTTCTGATGTCTTCACTTGGGAGTCTGGTGCTTTGAAGGGATTTGACCCAAGCTTGGACCAACACACCATTGAGATGGAGGAAGGTGCCAAACCCATCAAGCAAAATAAAAGACTAATCAATCCAAAGATTGAGCCTATCATGAGGAAGGAACTCACCAAACTGATCGAGTCTAGGATCATCTTCCCTATTAAACACTCTTCTTGACTAGCCAATTTGGTCCCTATTAGGAAGAAGAATAGAGAGGTCATATTATGTGTGGATTTTAGAGACCTGAATAAAATCCTATCACTATCTCTTTCCAAGTATGGACAAAATTCTTCAAATGATGATAGGTAGTGAAAGATTCTCTCTCCTAGATGGCTACTCTAGATATAATCAAATCCTAGTATAAGAGTGTGACTAATACAAGAAAACCTTCACAAATAAGTAGGGAACATATGCCTACAAGAAGATGCCACTCAAATTATCAAATGCTAAAGCTACCTTCCAATGTACTATGGATATGGCTTTCCAAGGTTTGATCAATGAGATTATGCTAGTTTATCTTGATGATGTGGCAATCTTCTCCAAGGAGGCAAGTGAACATTTGAAGCACTTAAGGAAAATATTTGAAAGGTGTATAGATTTCAACATCTCTCTCAACCCAAATAAATACATGTTTACCATCCATGAAGGCAAACTCTTGGGCCATGTCATTTCAAAAGAATATTTATCCATTGATCCAAAAAGGGTACATGCCATCTTAGCATTATCCTTGACTAAGCAAAAGAAGGGCCTACAAAGTTTCTTTGGTAAAATAAATTTCATTAGAAGATTCATTCCTAACTTTCCTAAGTCAGTTAAGCCACTAACTTCCATGTTAAGGAAGGATGCGATGTTCACATGAATAGCAAGAGATCATAAATCTTCGAAGGCATCAAGCAAGCTGTCACCTAAGATCCTACCCTAACTAGTCTAAACTTCTCCAAGGAATTTAATCTATACACCTTTGGGAATGAAGAGGTAATATCTGTTATGCTCACTCAAGTGAATGGTGAGAATTTATAAAATCATCTCACTTTTTTTAGTCAAGGTTTATAAGGCTATGAGGTTATATACATATATGATGAGAAGCAAGTGTTTGTATTCATATGAATTCTAAATAATTTCAAACATATGTTGTCTAACAAAAAAATTCACATCATGGTGCCACTTTTTAATGTAAAAGACTTCTTGCTGTGCTGAGACTTGAATGAGAAAAGGGTAGGTTGGATCACCAAAGTAATGGAGTATGATGTAGAGATAAAGACCACCAACCTGGTAAGGGGAAGAGGGCTATGTGAACACTTCACTACAAACTTGAAATAGATAAAAGAGGATATTTTGGTACTCAATGATGAACCTATACCAGTTGTACCTATAGTCATGAAGAGCTAGGCACAATACATGGTTCATTTCTTTCGAACTGGTGAGTTTCCACAAGGTCTTGATAGGACCAAGAGGAGTTATTTTAGACTCTAATCTCTTCCTTATGTTCTAGTTTATGGAGTGTTATTCAAGAAAGAATTTTTATGGGTACTCTTGAGATGCATTGATTCAAACCAAGTTAATAAGGTAGTATCTGAGTTCCATGATGGCCTAACTAGTGGGCACTTTGCTCCCAAGGCCACATCTACAAGGATTATGAGGGCTGGTTACTTTTGGCCCAATTTGTTTAGAGACACTCATGCTTGGGTGATGAAATGACAAAAATGTGCCTTCTTTAATGGGAAATAATGGATGTCTGCCATGCCTCTTCATCCTATTCAGGTGGAACAACCATTTATGTAATGGGGGTTGGACTTCATAGGGTTGATCAATCCTCCTTCTAGTTCTGGCCACAAGTGGGTTTTAACTACCATGGATTATTTCACAAGATGGATAGAGGCCATAGCTTTGAAAGAGGCTAATGAGAGTGCAGTCCTAGACTTTTATGAAGGCATAGTGACAAGATTTGGGGTCCTAACCACAATCATTTCAGACAATGCATTGGCTTTCTTGGGAACAAACACAAGTGAGTGGGAATTAAAGTATGGCATCTATCTCAGCACTTCTTCCAACTACTATCCACAAGGGAATGGGTTGACTAAGTCCATAAACAATAATTTGATTAGGATCATAAAAAAGACAATGGAGGAAAATCAAAGGACTTAGTATGCCAAGTTGAAGACAACTATTTAGATAGATAGGATCACTCCAAAGAGGGTGATCGAGAATTCACCATACACACTTGTGTGTGGAAGGGATGCTAGACTTCTTATCTCCCTTAAGTTACTAACCTTGGATCTTGCCCATTAGCTATAATTGGTAGAGAGTGATAGCTTGGAAGTTAGGTATTATGAGCTAATGGAGCATCAAGAAGTGAAAGACTAAGCCATGGATGTAATGCCAAACCACCAATAACAAACAAATAAACATTTTGAAAAGAGGTATATGCCAAAGATCTTTGAAGAAGGTGACATTGTCTTGAAGTGGGATGAGGACTGAGCCAAGCCTAGAAGATACACGAAGTTTGACACCTTGTGGAGTGGCCCATATGTCATCACCCAATGTAAGCAACACAATGCTTTCCAAATCTCTAAGTTGGATGGTGGAGAGATACATATCCCAGTCAATGGGATATATCTTAAGCATTTTTACTAGTTTCTTTGTCATGTACATAGTTTCCTTATTTTCCCTAAGTGTTTTTATGCATGTGTGTAGTGTTTTTAGCCTTTGTGTGTTTTTTTTTCATTTTTTGGGGGTAAAATATTTGTTAGTTATTAGGTCCTTACAAGGTTATTGCCAAAATTTCAAGTTGCATCCTGACTCCATGCCCAATGGACTTTTAGGCCACCAGTCTTTTCAAGCATAACTGGCATGCTTCCCCTATGAGTCACCAATTTATTGACCATTATGTGAGTCATGCATGCTAAAATGGGCACCCCCCCTATTTTGCCTTGCATCCTTGTTCTTCATGCCCTTTTACCCTGAAATTAGGTCTTAGCCAGTTAAAAATTAAGGAAAAAATTGTTTTTATGCAGGTGTTGGTGCTGTCTCATCAAGCATTGGTATTTTCTAGCACTCACAGAGTAAATCAGGTTCTCAAAACAACATTACTTATAAGCTTTACAAGTAATAAGTAGGAGCACTTGAAAAACTTGAAGGGGTTTGTGGCTAGTTCTAGTGCAAGTCAAGTTTTTCAAGGTCCTTTACTTGCCAATTTTCATGAGTTGGAGTCATTCACAAACCTAAAAGGGTAAGGAAGAATCAATCAAGTTTTGAGATGTCTTTACTTCAAATCTTTTGAGTAAGTCCTTTGAAAGATCTTGAATTGGTCTTAGATCCTTCTTAAGGCAAGTCTTTTTCTATAAAAGACACCTAAACATTCTATAGGGTCATTTGCAATTTCCCCAAAGGGTATGTGCCCTTGTAGGAGACACTTCAAAGATAAAATATACCTTTACAAAACTTCTAAAGGGTATGTTGTAAGGTAGAATGGACCTTGAAAAGGGATTTTCATCATTGTGAGGGACAACACAAAAGTTCCAAAGGCTAATTTTGGCTCAAAATGCCCTTGTGGAGGGAAGCTGGTTGAAGCAAAGGGGAAAAGATAGGAGCCTAAAGGGAACTTTCCCTTTGAAAAAAGTGACAAGTGGAAAAAATTCCTATAGACAAAATGTCTTAAGAAATTCCTTCATAATTTTTATCTGAAGGAAAAGCAAAGAAGAAAATCCAAAAGAGAATTCCTTCAGACACTTTGTCTGAATAAATTTGATAGTTATAAAAAAGTCTAAAGGGTAGGTGTCTTTGCGAGGGGGGAACTTTGTCATGAAAGTGGACCATTTCCATTTTTTCGAAGGGTCACTTTATTTTCAAAGTGAACCATTTCCATTTTTTGGAAGGGTCACTTTCTTTTCAAAGTGGACCATTGCAGCTTTTTTGAAGGTATTTTTTCTAAAGGCAAAGGTCATTTTCACTTTTTCAAAGGACCATTTCAATATTTTTGAAGGGGCACTTTCCCTTCATAAAATTTTGTTTGCAAAAATGATAAAGGAATTATCCTAGCCAATGATGGGCCCATGAATGTCAAATTTAGGGTGATAAAATAGCCATTGGGATTCAAATGTCCAATGACGGGCTCATGAACGTCAACTTTAGGGTGATAAAATAGCTATTGGGAAGGAATTCCTTTAGACATTTTGTCTGAAGGAATTCAAAACCAAAATCTTGAAAGCCCAAAGGATGAATGAGCAAGCAAGTAAAGAAAGGAATTTGGGAGAAATTAAAAAGTACTTGAGAGCCCAAATGGCTAAAGACAAAAGAGAAATAGAAAAGTAAGAAAAAATAGGGAAAGTAACCCAAAACATGGCCACATACACAATAAAATAAAAGTTCAAAACACTCCAAGTGCCATGACAAGTCAAACCACAGACCCAAGGATGAACCAGACCAAGGAAGGTGGCACAAGTGTCATTAATAAGAGGAGTAACTACACTTAGGTGGAATAGTCTCTACTAAAAACCAACAAATGGATTTGTTTTTGAACTATAGAGGAGATCAACCCATGTTTTTTTGATTTGACATTAATGCATAGCCAGTTGCGCTCAGCATTGAAGAGAGCATGGCCCATTTAATATAACTTAGGGATGACATGTCAATTGATAGAAGGAGTATCTGATGCTTTGTAGGCCCATGGCAGCAAGGGTAGTGACTTATACACCTACATCATGGATCTCTCATACATAATTGGAAAGATATAGTAGTATCATGGGTTTTCATCCCTTGAATTGTCAATTATCTATTTCCAAGATCTATATAAATTTGTAACTTCTCATTTGATAGAGGATCTCTCAACATTTTATGGTGTAGCCCTAAATAAATTTACCTTGAATCAAAAGAAGCATTTTTACCTCCATTTGAGCTTGCACTTTTTCATATGTCTATGGTTTTCTCTTATGTTAATTCATTCCATTTTGATGCTTTCATAAGTTTTGCCAACATATCTAGTATATTGTGAGTTCTTCTCTTGCAGGTCAACAAGAATTATCCAGCTCAGAGTATAGGTTCATGTGAATAGGTTGTCCATAGTGTGTCTTAAAACACCTCTAGTAGTTCTTCCTCCTTGTATCTCTATAGGATCCCTTGATGAAACATTGATGTAGGAAAGGTTCTCATTTGAAGTGTATGTTTACTTCTCTTTGGTGTTAAGTGTAGGTCAAAGCTAGGTAGATCAACCAATTTGGTGCATCATTACATTAGTTAGGTTCTATTTTCAATATTTCTCTCTCTTTTCACCCATCCCCATCGTTAGTAGTAGGAAATCTAGGGCCTCAAGGTCCATCAAGGAGAGCTAGCCCTTAATCTATAGATTCATCCCTCTAGTTTGCAACCCACAACAAGAGGAATGTCTCCATTGTGTCATGTGGATAAAGAGAGTAGAGCCTCCTTTAGAGGGTGCAATCTACAACGTCAACATCTTTATCAAGCTCTTTATGAACATGACATTCAACTTTTCAAAGACCTTAAAGATCTTGGATAAGCTCAACATGATGTTGCCAATCATCCTTACCTTATTTCTCCTCAAGAATCATAACCTCTTAAAACTCATCCACTTTGTCCTTGAGCACTTGATTACCTTCAAATCTGGATACAACTTCAATAAGTTTGGATGGCATAATATCATATTTTGGGAGCATACCATCAAGAGGTAAGGTCTATTTAAGAGTGTCTTCTAACTGACTAGCAGGAGTTATAGGTCTTTAAAGGGCCTCAAATTCACTACATACCTCATAAAACCTTTACAAAAAGTTATCTTGTTCCATAACATTAGTAGCATATTTCTATTTTGTGTTTTTAGATTCAAGCTCTTGTTCATACCCATTCAAATCAACTAACTTAACAGAGGTGGAGTCCTTCTCAAGTACCTCTTCTTTCATGTCTTGACTAAACTCTTTATGGGCAGCTACAACATGACCTTCAACATCTTTTTCTTCACTCAAGAATATTGAATTTAACTTTTATTCACCAAGGGGAGTCCCTATGGTGATCTCTTAATCATATATTCTCATGTCATCTTCTTGATAACCACAACTTGAGTTTGCTCTTCTCTACTAATCTCCCATAGAATTGTTTCTCCTTTAAGAAGGGATGAGGTGGGAGGGTCATGGATAGGCTCATGGGTTGGAGAGGGAGTATGAGGTATAATGGAAGGATCATGAATGGTATTTGGAATGGATTCTTATTGATTGAATTCATGGGGAGATGACAACTTGGATTAAGCAATGAGAGATACACCTTCTTCAATAATAATTTCACTTTGCTCATAGCCTTCTTGAGGCTCTTCAATAGCTACAAGCTCATCTTCAAGATCTTAGTTTTCCCACATTTCTATTCTATCTACCCACCATTGGATATAACATATCATTTCATAAAAATAATCTTAGATGACATAGTGGGCTTCCTCTTCAACCAACCTCCACTCATTCATGAGGAATTGAACTTAATTCCTTAACTTCTATATGAGATGAATATGGATCACATCAATTTCCTTATCCCATTTTTTCATCACCCATTCTAATTTTAGCATGTTTGGCATGAGTACAAATGAGTATTTAGCTTGAGGTTTAATTTAAGATGAGGAAAAGGGCAATAATAGGGATTTTAGTGAGATTAAATTTTTTAAATTAGTTGCCTAGCTTGAGCTTTTAGGAATTCATATCTTGCTTTCTAATATTTTGATTTTTAATCAATGGGATCATTTGATTCCTCATGACAAGGCTGATGGGAATTAGGATGAGATGGATATGGAGATACTTATTGGTACTCTTCTTGACAAACTTATTCATATGATTCTTCATAGGGATATTCAAGAACATTATGTTCATATGGAAAAGGAATAAGATGATCATAGGGCTGCCATGGATCTAATAACTGATAAAAACCTTCATAGATATGTTGAGGGGTCATGGGTCATAACAAGGTTGATAGGGAGGTGCATAGTAGGTATTATCAACATAACTAGCCATATCAACTTAATTAGTCACATGAAACACAATAAATGATGTAAAATTATTATAAGTACTTGGGCTAATTACAACCAGATGATTGCATTCAAAGTTGCCATTGGTGTTTTATTGAATGCTTCCAAAATATGATAAGTGGAAAAACACACAAACAATCCTTCCACTCTTTTGTACCTTGATCTCATTGGGCATGCCAAAAAAATTATCACTCAATCGTACACCCTAGAGATGTTCTTCATGCCTTATCTAGATTGAGTGAGACATTGGATTACCTATAGTCCTTTGGGTTTCTTATAGTAGAGGCAACCTCTAGGTTAAAATGATATATCCCTTGATTTATTTATTAAGATCACACACTATAATAGACTAATCACTTAGGGCTTAAAAGGGAATAATAAAACAAAAAAATATCTTATTCTATTGAGGTGATACACCAAGAATAAGTTTGCACCCCACACTCCCATCTTCACTAAGAAGTAAAATAACCAAAACTAAGCTCAAATCTATGTTATTATAGCATAAGTATTCATAATACAGTAAGATTGATAATCACATCTAGATGTGAGTGAAAATAATATCTGATTAGAGACACTACTATTCTCTATCAAAATTCAAGGCAAACTTAACAAGCACATACACTTTATGAAACCTGTTAGAAGAGATATCACTTACACAAAACATGAAAGAGCATAATGGAAACAAGGAGAGCATATTCATCACTTAACATCCAAGTACACTAATTGTAACACTTAAAAAAAAATATTATAGAGATCAAACCAACTTAATAATCTTATTCAAATGAAAAACATGGTACCAAACTAGAAGGGCTTCACCATATTAGGTGTGTACTAGATACAAATGCCAAAATAGATTGCATATATAGAGCATATGAGAGGAGAGAAGAAGAGAAGTGGAAGGGTCACAATTCTAAGTGTAAAACTATGATAACTAATTATAATTCAAGATAATGAAGTGGATAATAGGTAAATAAGTGGTCTTAAATAACTGTCCATCTGAATTATGATAACTTCCCTTAATTTGGCATAGAGACTCTTCATGTTTTTCTTTGAAACTACCTTTAGTGATGAGTTCACTTAACTATCCAAAAATACCATAGAGATCTTTAACACATTTTCAATTTCATGAGAATATGGAAATGAGATCCATTCAGGTCCTCTATGCCTATCCAACTAATGTTTTTCATCTTGACACTTGTGTTCACTATCTACAATCATTCATCACTAGCCCTCTAGGTATATCTTTATACTTGTCACCTAAGTAACCTATAGTTGATCATAGAGATGTGTTTCAAAGGTGTTATGACACATATTTAAGACCTATTTGCCTTCCACTCTATTATATATACCTCAAAATATTCAAATTCATCTCTTTCACTTTAACACTAGGCAATCACATTTTCCTCTCACTATGCTTATTCAGACTGCCTATGATAAATGATCTAGAAGAGGTTTTTTCATTCTTCACTGGGCTAAGATATGGGTATATGAAGATATAACAAGTCCCTCTAGACCTCTATTAATTAATTTCATCTATTCATTCTATTTTACACTTGTAGAACCACTCAAGTCCTACAAGAAGCTCATATTTTAGTCTATCTGTTCAAGTGAAAATATGAATAAAATGGATATCATGGATACTAAGAGAGTTATAGATAAATATAAATCACCTTCTTTGACAAATTACCCATTTTGAGTGGATATTTTTTTCATTTCTTCTCTATCGGGTTTGTATAATGTTTTTGAGAGGGTTTTAAATCTCTTAGACTATTAACAATGGTTCATAAAAACTAGATGTTAAAACTCCAAAAAAATTCCACTAAGGAAAATCTAAGGACCCCAATAAAATATTACCAATTCCTTATGGCACCATTCATAGTGTTTTTACATATGTGAGCAAAAGTAGTTGGCTTCTCGAGCTCCTTCTTACATTCTGAGTAGGTCTGAGATCAAATTAAGTTAAAGTGATCAATTTGTGTTATTTACCTAAAAAAATGGATTTTATAAACCTTATAACTATTATTGAATGTTCTTAAACTAATTTTGAATTTCATGTGGTCATATGAGTTAATTTGGAACTCATTAGGGATCATACCTAGTTTTAGGCCTAATAGGTCTGGACTGTGTACTTGTGTGTCTAACCACCTATAGGTGTTCCCATTGAATGTGAATGATTATAAACATTTTTTTATATATTTATTAAAACTATATACATCTTATAACTATCACTCAAAGATATTTCATTCATCCGTTCTTCATTCATTCATTATGTCTACAAGGTGGTCTTAACTATGGATTGTTGTCTATCTGAGTCAAAATAGAGGGAACTTCCCCTATTTATTTGGACTGACTGATACTATAGAGATATTTATTAGGTCATTAATATATTCTATTCTAATTTTCATGCTACAAGACCCCTCAAACCTTTAAATTCCTCAAGACTGGCTTATAGAGTTAACTGTGTGCAAGATTTTTATGTAGACTTAGGGTTTTTTCTATCTTCACCTAAGTTAGAGTGTTTGGATCTAGGGATAACATGGATACATGTTATCATCATTTTGATAGTGGAATATATATTTTCATCCCATTTTATACCTTTGTCTACCAACTAGACCTATGTTTCTCCATTAACATGAGTTAGGCTATGTACTTAGTCAGACTGTAGGTGTTTATTTTGGTATAAGTTGGAGGTTTCCTATAGGTGAAGATATAATTGAACATTTTACTCAAATTATTTACTTCCTCTAAGGCCATCAATATCATATCACACATAGATAAGCTCATCTCACACCATATAACTAATCACCAATATCTATTCACCAAATGAATTATAAGGCCACTATTGCACTTTAAGTTATATAGTCATTTGAGCCTAAAAGGCACTATATATCTCTAAACATCTTCAGTAATTTTTTTTTTTTTAGTTTTAAGTCACTCAACTTTCATTATCTTGACCAAAAAATCATTCATATGTCAAGATGTGATCTTCTAAGGCCTAGACTACAAGGGTGAGGCCACTTAGGCTTAGACAAACATCATAATCTCATATCATAGAATAATATTGTACATGACAATTTATTTTCAGATAAGTTAAGGTAACAATCTCCTCTAAGCAACTTTCTTACTCTGCACCTTTGTGAGTGGCAATGAAATGGTCATAACTTTTTTAATAACTTGAAAACTTTATTAAAGTTTCTTTCAAAGGCTTAGTCTAATTGTGTTACCTTGAGAATATTATCACAACTTTAAACTCCAACTTCATTAATGCTAAGACCTATGTGGTAGCCTTACTCTTGTTGGTCTCCATTTAAGCTTGACAATAGTAAAAGGTTTCACTATTTATAACCCAACTATCTTATTGGATATTATGGCAACCTTGAATATGTGATAAGCCTTAAATATTGTGGATATCTGCTATAGATCTTAGAATATAAATTGCAATTATCTTAAATCACTGACATTATAATTTTAAGTTGTACACACTCAAATGCAAAATTGCCTACATATGACAATGAGAGACTAGGTCCATTATAACCTCAAATTGATTGCCTACATATGACAATGAGAGTTTAGGTCCATTATAACCTCAAATTGATTTCCTACATGATCAAATAAGGTTAAAAAGGCATATTTAACTAAGTATTTATGTAATAAAACTTTTTATCCTTTACTCTAACCTACTTAAAGAGATATGAAATTTGTAACTATGGGGATCCTATTTTACAGACCATTGATTATTCACTTTCTAGATAAATGAGATAGTATTGTTTATCTCCTCATGATCACATGTGAAAAACCATTTGAGACCAACATGAAAATAATGTAAATTCTCTACCAACCTGCATACACCAACTGGTTCACACAAGCCAATGTAAAAGATGATAAAAACTAAAGTGTTGGGGTTATACATGTAGTTTGGAGTCACTAACATTCTTAGATATGGTTCATGAAGCAAAAAAAACCACACTAAAAACTATTTATATAGAAAGTAATTAAAAAAAATATTAATTTAATCTACCAAGTTCATTCATCCTGACTCTACCTCTCCTATATGTACCAATTACAAATACGTTGACCTGCCAAAGGGAGCAAAGAGAGATGTATCGAGTTATGGTGTTTTGGAGTTTTAAAAGATTATTAATATTGGATTTGAAATATGGGTATATTAGGGGAAACTAATTAATCTCTCCCATGTTCCAAAACTATTTTTAGTCTGTACAACTCTAGAAACTCCCACTTTTTCAACTGATCTTCTTGCTTTCAATGTTGAACCTATAGAATGTTAATTTCAAAATGGTTCCTAACACCTAAATAAAATCATACAAATTCAATTACATTTTGACACACTTTTATTTTAGTTATAAACTATGAAACTTCATTAAAATGACCCAAAGGTGGGATAAAATAACACTAGGATAAATGACACACATGACCAAATTAAAACATGTTATTTGACCTTAGTTATGATCATGGTGAACACTTTAGGACCTAAGATACCTTATGGAATGTTTGTATATATAGGGTTATTTTACCAATTTTAACATGAGGTAAAATTATTCAACAAGTAATTCAATGCATTATAAGGCATATCCTTCACTTTCTTCTCCATTGAGCTCCTAAAAGCATTTTAACAAGGTTTAGAAATGCTTGTGTTCTTAACGATGGTTCACAAAGACTAGGGCCTTAACCTATAAAATAATGCTACTATATTTTATTGGAAAAATGTACATAATTATACCTAGTATCTTGATGTCCCATGCACTTTGTTTGTACATTTCCAAGTTATTCTTTGAGGTCCTCAGGGGACTAGTAAGCATTTTGTGCACCTTAGAGAGAGTTTTTAGGCCAAAATGGCCAATTGGGGTTCTTTATTTACAAACCAATACTTATAACACATCCATTACTCTCATTAAATTTTCCCCAATTTGGTTTCAATATTTATTCAAACTCCTTTTATCATTTAGGTTGAGCTTTCTAATGGTAGGGTTTAAGAATAACATTAGGCCTAAAGACCTAACTGCTATGTTTCCTCTATTTTTACACCAAAGGGGACCTCTTTAGTACTTTTTAATCTCTAAAAATATAATAATCACTCTAAATTTTTTTATAATATTTTTTTCTTGATAAATACTTTTTACCCTCTCCTCCACACTATGTGTAGTTTGTTAAGTGAACAGGGAGGCACTATTGTATGTGAATTGTCAATGCTACCATCACTTTCTTCACTTTGAGGTCTAAGAAAAGTTTTTGGTACTTTTATTCCCCTACATAAATTATTTTTAAGCATCCCTAAAAGTCTTATATTACTACCCAAGGCTAGGAAAGCCTCCTCTAATATGAGATTTTTATTCTTTTGCTTATGAATGTGGACCTACAAGTCTACACTATTGTAGGTGAATTGTCAATGCTACCATCACTTTCTTCACTTTGAGGTCTAAGAAAAGTTTTTGGTTCTTTTATTCCCCTACATAAATTGTGTTTAAGCATCCCTAAAAGTCTTATATGATGTTATTACTACCCAAGGCTAGGCAAGCCTCCTCTAATATGAGATTTTCATTCTTTTGCTTATGAATGTGGACCTACAGGTCTGCAGACTTGTAGGTCCACATTTAGACCTTATTTATACCATGTATAGAAAATATATTAGTTTATTTTTATATTAAATCAAATCAATTAATCTCCAAAATATGATAATTAATTTAAAATATTATTGGGACATCAAAATGCCACTCTAATTGGTCTTTTCTTCACTAAGGCTTAAACTAACTTGTAGGTGACAGTAGAGCTCATCGTATGGTTGCAAGATTAAGATGGATTATTTTAATATAAATATTTTATTTTATTAAAGATATTATTAGGCCTAATGGATTCCATACATCCTAATTACTCATCATTACCCCATCTCTAATGCATGTATTGCATATTCTCTTTCCATCTTGAAAACTAACCTAAATTTCTCAAGTAGGCTTGTGTGTTGCCATTTAGGCATTTAGGCCTAATTAGGCCTATTGATCACTTAATTTAATCCAATAATCATATTAATTATTATTTTTATGTTATTGAGTGAGTCTAACATGATATTCATGCTTATTTTAACCCTTTATCAAATCTTTATGCATGTTTCAAGCACCACATAGTCAACATCTTCTTCATTTTGCACACAGAGGCCTGTGTATGCCTATTAGACCTCTTGAGATTATTTTAGTGATATAATGAATATATATTAAGATTAAACCCTTATTAATCCTATATTATTACCCTTAAACCTATCTCAACACATAATGATCTATCTTCATCCCTTTAGTATGTATCTCACATGAAAAAGAGACCTATAGGTCTACATTTTCATTACCTAAAGACATTTATGATACTTTTATATATATTATAAAATTTAATAATACTTATCCATTGTATAATTACACCTATTATTAGGTTATAACCCTCATTTATATTTTATACTATGGGGTTAGACCTTCTTATATCATTTTTATATAGGCAACCTATACACAACCTTTAGGCTAGAATCATCAATGTTACTTGGAGGGATAATATGGAGAGACCATTCATGTTATATATATCTAAATTAAGTGATAATATGATGAAAAACATTAAACAATAACTTTTATGTATTTAACATTGTGGGAAATTTAAAACCTTAAGTGCAAACTTGTAACCTCGCCCTTTGAAGGTCTTTTGTTTACTCTCTAATGCCACACATGCAAAAAAGATGGAAGGTAGAAGTTTGAGAATGTTTACTCACCATGAGGAGTCTTTTAAGTACTCACTTTGCTTTCACTAACTCATTCATGAATCGACCATGCTCAATATTGGGACCTTGTGGTTTTGTTAGGGTTTAAGACTAACTAATGGTCTTAATGATTATTCACATAGGATGGGGCACTATCATAAAAAATAATTCCATAACTATAAATTCCATTAGACACCCTTCCTTTTCCCACAATATCAAGTCATCACTCTCTCTCCTCTATTTGTACCAAATAAATGAAGTTAACCATTGCTAATCTACCAAGAAGTCAATGGAGGTTTTAATGCACATTTTAGCTTCTCAAGACCTATACAATCTTTTTATCCATGGAAGTGACTTGAGGAAGGTGAATTGAAACTCTAAAAATGTTCTCACCCAAGGATAAATCCTTCAAGTCTGTTCATGTACTTGAAACTACCTTTTTTGGAGTTATTCTCTCATTTGTATGTTGAACCTACAAAACTGACTATGATCTGACATTATTGATATATATGGAAGTTATATAAATCCTTCATAATATTTGATAAGTATGTTATATATATATATATATATATATATATATATATATATATATATATATATATATATATATATATATATATATATATATTTCATATTTATTAGCTTTAACGTGCATTGGTCTTGGTTACATGCACCTTTCTCTTACATGACACCTTAAACTCCACAAAATAACCTTGACCTCTCCAAACATATATAAAATACTAATGCAAGGTGGTCAATGAGTGAGATGACTTTGAGATACACTTAAAAAACTTTGACACCTTTTTTATCAACTTTATCACATCATGGTATGGATATACTAAGACAAGAATTAACAAGGATCATTACCTTAAACTTGTCAAAACAACCTTAAACTATGTTAATAAAACCTTCAAAAGACCATTTGAGGACCTCACAAGGCATATAATGGCTATGAACAAGGTTATAAAACATGAAAAGTTATTTTTTTTATGAACCTAGTTTATGGTAGCCAAAATTTGTCTAACATCTTTGGCAGTCTTTTTGGGATGCTTGCTTGATAAGCATGTTAAAATAGTTACCTTGTCTATCCATTGGGTTATGGAGTAACTTGACCTCCAATTGAGACACAATTTTACCTTGTACAAGATGACCAACTTAAAAAAACTCCTACACACAAAATATAACACACAAACAATCAAAGAAAAACAAGACAAAAAAGCACATATTTATTAATAAAATACTTAGGTAAGGCAAGACAAATAATTACACAAAACTAGCCTCAACTCATCCTCCTCTACGATCAAATGGGACTCTAATATAGATATTCTCACATTAAGTCATATTATCAAATGATAGATGAATTATAATTAGGTATTGCTCATAGAGTGAGAGCTTCCACCTGCATTATAAGATGTTAGTATACTCATAACCTTCTTGACTAGCAAGTAGACCTTCTTGCTTCATTCCCTTGTATGTAGGCTAACTATGTGAGTCAAGTACTAAATAATACTCATTCTAAAATTGTATACTTGGTATAAAAATGATCATTTATATCCCATAAAAATGTTTCTCCTGATCAAGCTGAACAATCTTAGATAGATCTTATGGCATGCTTGTAAGGTTGGATGTAGGTAAAAGTGCATCTTGATTCTTGAAAGCTTGAAACCAATGAAGCTCAATTTATTTTTTAAAAAGTGAAAAATCACATAAAATTTGATTAATAGGTTGATAAAATTATTTAAGAGCATCAAGCAAGTCATCTTCAAATGTATTAGCCTCTTAGAGTGGCAAACTTGGAGAGTCACCTTTCTCTTGCTTAGTGATTTGATTGACAAAACTGCCTTATTCAATCTAAATCAGACAATAGCATCTCTATATTAAGAGTGTAACCTAATATTATAAATAAAATTAGTCCTCCAATTAAAATTCACCTAGTACTAGTTCACTTAGACCTTCTTCAAGCTTGATAAGAGCTAATATAGAGGTAGTCACAACATAATTTGAGAAGGAATCAGAGTTTGTCTTTTATCATGATAGTTTTATTCAAAACAATTATTCACCATATATAATTGATCATTAGTAACTTATTATTCTATTTTAATATCTTTATCATTACCTTGTTCACATTAGGAAAGATCATCTCTCTCAAGGTATACTACCACTTGATCAACTTACACTCCATCAAGGTCACCTTTCTCTTCAACTTAAAAGGATGAATTACATCTTTATTCACCAAGATGTGTTCCAATGATGAGTTATTAATAATTTTCACTTAATTTATCCTCTTTATATCCTTCTTGGGAATGATATTCATCTATAACTTGACTATTTTCCTCAAGGATATGCTCATCTTCACAAACTAGTTTTGAGCTCTCATGATCAATGAACTTGTCCTTATCTTCCCTCCATTCACCATTTTTGGAACTTTTTGTATATAAAATTTATCCACAAGGGATTAATTCTCCATTTTAATTATATTTTTTATTGATTTATAATGTGGTAAATTATTAGGTTTTTTAATCTCTTGGTTGCCTTGGAGTTCTTTTTGAATTGATTTCCAAGATGGGAAGGCTTTAGGTTCTTGAGGAGGGATGGGAGGGTATTTAATAATTTTAGATTATTACTTGATCTCAACTCCCCAATCTAGGATTTTTTCACTTTGTTTATTCCATTATTTAATCACTTGATTCCAACTTAAAATCTTAAAGAACTACTTGGGGGATTCTTGAGGAAGAGGAATGGAGTTTTTTTTCTAGCTTCATTAGTCTCCCTCCAAGTATAAATAAAATTCTCTAATTTTGATTTGTTTTAATCCTCAAAAGTAGGTTTCTCAACAATTATTTTGTATTTTCTCTTGGATTGATTTAAAACATGGGAAATTTTGAGTGGTATGTGAAGGTCTTTGAACACTTTGAAGCTCACTTGATCTTTTTAGGAATAATGGGTGGTACATAAGAGGGTTGAGTTCGTATAGATGAAGGCACATAGGGAAGATATAATTGAACTTTATGTCATTCATGAACTATTAGTTTGTCCTCTATGCCTTGAATTAGGCCACTTATGTCCATCATGTCACTTATGAGCCTTTCCCAATTTACTCTTTCAATAGGTTCCTACTCTATCTTTATCAGTTGCAATGAGTCTCTCACATGTTGAATGAGATGATGAGGAACACTTTGGACATACCCCATTTATGTATTGAGACCTACCATATACCTATTATATCCAAAGAGATTTTGTTTGAAACTTGATATAGACTAATTTGAAATGTGGCTATGTTGACTAGGGATAACATGGTCTTGAAAAGGCCAATTAGAGCGATGAAAGGGCTACTAAAGAGGTAAACTATCTTGTTATTACTATTGAGTTAAATAAGGAGGGTAATACTCTTTATACTAAGGCTTATAAAAATCAACATACTACTGATGAGGTTTAACATACTACTAATGAGGATCAATGTGAGTTTGACATAGCTCACCAACTTGTATAAAACAAAAATCTACATTTGACTCAACCATAAAACCTCACGATAAAGCCAAAAATGAAATAAAATTTACTTGAAATGGTACTTGGGCTAGTATAACCAGTTGAATACATTTGGAGTTGCCATTGATGTTTGTTGAAATGCCTTTGAAGGCTAGTGTATTAAAGAGTAACATCAAAAAATCTTCAATTGATTATCAATCTTGTCCCACCATGTGTGTCAAAACTATTATATCTCAAATTTTCACCCTTAAAATTGTGATTCAAGCCCTCTCAACTTGATCTATGCAATTGGATTGGTCTTAGGTTGTGGGTGACCTTCAGGTAGACCAAACCTATATATTATAGGTTTATCTCCCCTTGATGTATCAAGTAAGCTCTAATACACTACTAACTTGCAAAGGAAAAAGGAGAATGATAACATGAAAGAAAAATAACTATGGGGTGATACACCAAATTAGTTGATCACTACCAACTAGGTACATGTGTATATGTAGATCATGAGACCAACCTTAATATACACTACTCCTAATCTAAATATCTTATATAAGTATTTCCATATGGAGGTTCTAATAGATGATTAGGCTAGAAGTACTAACCAAGGGGTAAAATATAATAGTAATGAAGAGACACACTCACTCAACCCTACACTACACTTTCACACTTCACATGACCTACAAAATAAGATTTAAAATTGCATATAGGTGTTAAAATAGGATAACATGCCAAGGAATACTAAATAAATCACTTGACAAGATCAACCATCCATGCACACACACTAAGTAAAGTCATATAATGAGGTAAAATTAGTAGCCTTTCATTGATCAAATGCATAAAAATGGGTAGGGATTCACCATACCTAGGTGCAGGATCCATACAAAGCCAAACATAGGTGTATTTATAGAGAATGAGAATTGAGAAGAAGAGAGTGAAGGGCATAAAATAGAGTCATTGACAAGTGTCTCATCATGAAATATTAAGTTACAAGTAATAAAGTCTCAAATTTTATAGTTACAATGTCCTTCAACATGTGTCATATTTTCCTAATCATGGTTTTTAAGATAGTTAGCATATGAGACTTTATTTCCTCAATGATTCATCATCCATTCAAAAAATTAACCATCTTGTCTTATGAGAAATGAAAAATGGAATTCTTAGTCATCAACTCACCATGAAATTACCATTACTTCCTATTTTACACCTTTCATACCTTTGAGGATTCATCATACTAAATTTGCAGTGATAATCATGTCTTCTTAGGTGTCTTGAAATCCATTACTCTTACTATGCCTCTCCTTTCTTAAAAGCCTCAAATATTTATTTTGTATTCATGAATGTAACTTATCTCCATTAAATTCCACTTTTAGTCTTAAAAAAACTATATCATACACTTTGAATGAACCAAACACTCTCAAAGAATTCATTTTTCACCTAAATCCTATTCTTGCTTTCAATTCCGTATAGCCCTCAAAACACACAAAGCTTATTTTGTAGAACATATACATATGATATTGGAAAAATAATAATGGATTGGAGTACCCAATGTGATATTACACCTATTACAAAATTTAATGAACAAACATTTAGTGAAAGTATATTTACTCCACTTGTTTCTCTCTCCAATTAGCCCTCAATCAGGCCTCTAAGCCTAAAAACCTCAGATTTAGCTCTATACATCTCTCACACATGTGAAACTCAAAATAAGTGGTTGTTTCACTTTTATGACCTCCAAATAATGATCTATGTCCAATTTTAGGGTCTATAACCTTGTGTTGGTGGGTGAACCAAGAAATGGTCAAAAACCTAGTCTTTCACAAGCATTCTCATATTGCCTTCAAGAAATAGACTTTTAATATCACTTCTAGGGTAAAATGTATCTATTTTTATACTTTAGAAGATATAATAAACCTCAAGACACATTATCCAATAATATACATGTATCGAGAAGGTCAAACACCCTATTTTTGAGTCCAAAACATTACAAAAACACAACATTTAATGCATTCATACATGTGCAAATACAAGAAAATATCATGGTAAGGGTGTTCCTAGAGTGAGAAATTATTTTAAGGTATTTTAAGGGAAATTAAAATCATTATAAGGCATGTCCTTCATTGTATTCTCTATCAAACTCCTAGAAGGGTTCTAAGAGGGTTTAAACATGTTTGGGTTCTTAAACATAGTTCATAAATGTTATGGGATTAACCTCTAAAATAATTCCACTAGATTTGATTTAAGAATCATTCATAACTATCCATAGGATGTTAAGGTACCACAAATATTTATGTACATTTCCAAGTGTATCTTTGAGGCCCTCAGGTGACTAGTAAGCATTTTATGCACCTTAGAGAGGTTTTAGGCCAAAATGGCCAATTAGGTTTCTTTATCTACAAAAAAATGCCTATAATAAATCCATTACTCTATTTATAATCCCCTATAGTTTTTTTCAATAATTATACAATCTCCCTTTATCATTTAGGCTGAACTTTCTAATGGCAAAGTTTAAGAATAACATTAGGCTTAAAGACCTAACTATTGTGTTTCCTCTATTTTCCACCAAAGGTGACCTCTTTATTAGTTTTTCATATATGAAGGCATAATAATAAATACATGAAACCCTTTAATCATTTTTTTAAATCTTTATAAATACATTTAAACCTCTCATCCACACTATTGTAGGTGAAGTATCAATGTTACCTACACTTTCTTCACTTTGAGGTCTGAGACAAGCTTGTCGTACTTTTAGGACCATACATAAAATGTTCTTAAGGACCCATATAAGTATTGGATGATGTTATGACTTACTAAGGCTAGGAAATCCTCCTCTAATATGAGATTTTCAATTTTTTTCATGAGGGACCTACATGTTTACAGACCTGTAGGTCCACATTTAGACCTTATTTAGACAATGTAGAGAAAATATATTAGTTTATTATACTATAAAATCATATTCATTAATATAAAAAATATTATAATGAAGTCAAAATATTCTTGAGACATCAAAATTCTACTGCACTTGGTCTTTTCTTTACTAAGGCCTAGACTGACTTGTAGGTGATAGTGAAGCTCATTATATGGCTACAAGCTTAATATGGATTCTTTTTATATCACTCTTTGATGTTATTGAAGATAATATTAGGACTAATGGATTATATAAATCATAATTAATCATAAAAACCCCATATCCAATGCATGTATTATATATTCTCTTTAAATCTTGAAAACTAACTTGAATTTCTCAAGCAGGCTTGTGTGTTATCATTTAGGCCCTTTAGGCCTAATTAGGTCTATTGATCAATTAATTGCCTCCAATAATATTATTAATTATAATTTTATGTTATTTAGTGATTATATAATTATATTCATTTTTATTTTGACCCTTTATCAAACCTTTGGGAATCTTTCAAGCACCACACATTCAACATCTTCATTTTGCACACACAGGCCTATGTATGCCTATTAGACCTAATGAGATTAGTTTATTGATATATTTAATATATTATATTACTAAAAATGTATTAATCCTATATTATTAACCTCAAATATATCTCAACACATCATTATCTCTCTTCATCCCTTTAGTATGCATCTCACATGAAAAAGAGACCTACAAGTTTGTAGGCCAGTAGGTATGCATTTTCATTGCCTAAAGCCGTTTATGATACTTATATTAATATTATAAACTTAAAAAATATTTATCCATTTACTAGTTAGACCTAATATGAGGTTATTAACCTCATACATCTTTGATACTACAAGGTTAGACTTTCTCAAATCATTTTTGTGCAGGCACCTATACATAGCCTTTAGGTTGGAACCACAAATGCTACTTGTAGGGTTAGTATGGAGTGACCAGTCATGTTGGATATATTTTACGTAAGTGATAATAAGATGATAAGTATTAAATAATCACTTGGATGCATTGAAACCTGTAGGAACTTCAAAACTTTAAGTGCAAACCTATAACTTCATCCTATGAAGGTATTTTATTCACTCTCCAATGCCACACACGCAAAAATGATGGAAGGTAGAAGTGGGATAAGGTTTATTTGGCCTTGAGGAGTCTTTTAAAGTGCTGAATTTTGCTTCACTATCTCATTCATACATTAATCATATTAAAAACTAGGACCTTAGGGTTTTTTTAGGGTTTAAGATCACCTAATGGTCTTAATGATTGTTCATAAAGGAGGGGGAACCGATATCAAAACCAATGCCAAAAATGTAAATTCCATTAGAACCCCTTCCTCTAACCACAATCTTAGGTCATAACTCTCTCTCCTTTGTCTATAATAAGCACATGAAGCTAATCATTATTAGTCTGCTAAGAAGCCAATAGAGGTTCTGATGCAAATTTTGGCTTCTCAGGACTTGTAAAAAAAAGTTTATCCCTAAAAGTGACTTGAAAAACTTTAAAATACACTCTAAAAAAATTTTCACCTGAACTTTGATCCTCCAAGTCCATAAAAGTTCTTAAAACCACCTTCTTTGGAGTGATTCTCTCTCATTTGTATGTTGAACCTACAAAACTGATTATGATATGACATTCTTGACATTTATGAAAGTTAGATAATTCCTTCATAATATATTAAATTATGTTTTATGCATATTTAATCTTTATTATCTTTGACATGTGTTGGTATTGGTTACATGCACCTTTATTTTGCATGACACTTACCTTAAACTCCATAAAATAACCTTAACTTATCTAAACATGTATAAAATGCTCATGCAAGGTGTTCAAAGATTGAAATGACTTTTAGAGACACTTAATAACCTTTGACAACTTTTGGAACAACTTTCTCACTAACACAAGACTTAAAAGGATCATTACCATAAACTTGTCAAAATAACCTTAAACTATGCTATAAGACCTTAAAATAACCATTTGAAGACCTCAAAATACATAGAATGGATATGAACAATGTTACAAAACATGACAAGTCATGTTTTTTGTGAACCTAGTTTATGGTAGCCAAATTTTGGCCAACATATCTCATTTTAACTATTGAATTGAAAGTATTACCTATGTCTTATATAAACTTTGTAGAAATGCTTCATGTCTATGAAAAGATCACTTGCATGAATTTTGATAAAATTATTGAGTTTCTTATTCAGTATGACATTTCTCTACCTAAGAAATCCAAGAAAAATAAGGAATACCATGTTACAGAGTCCAAGTCTAGTTCTTCTTGTAGTGAACACAACTATAGAGGGATACGTTATAGATAAGGTATAGGTTATAGAAGAGGTATATTTCAAAATAGAGGTAGAGGATATAAACAAAATAACTATTATAATCAACAATATAGCCATTCTCATTCAAATGAGATGAGTGATAGAGGATGTGGTCACAATTAATATTGAAGTAGAGGTCAAGGTATATCATACATTCAATGTCATAGATGTGGAAATTTTGGTCACATTGCTTCTCAGTTTATGATTCTTTTTGTCAAAATTCAAAGGCCACAAAAAGTAACTAAGTATAACTTTGCTCAATATGTAGACCATGAATATGATGAATCAAAAAATGTTGCTTATGAATCCACATTCAATGTTTTATAGAACATTAATTATAAGAAATATGAGGCTAGAGATGAGCACACAAATGTGTGGGTTTTAGATATACATGAAAGTATAAAAATAAAATTAAAGTGAGATTTATTTTGGACTTTCATAAAAGCATCTATCAATCCAGTATCCTTGGAAGATAAATCTATGCATAATCCCTAGGTATTTAGGTCTAATTGGATTCTTCTTCCTAATGGTTTTATCAAATACTTGGATAATGTTTGGTATGTTTCCACATTGCAAAAACATCTTCTTTCCTTGGTAACTATTCATAATAAGGGTTATCAAATTATGTTTGAAAATGGGCTCATTTATATTAACTTAGTCAAATATGGATATAAAACAATGTATATAGGTTACGATGATGGAAATTTGGTTTGTTTGCATTGTAAAGTACTTCCTCCCATAGTGTAAATAGTTATTGTTGTTGATACAAATATAGGTGAAATGTATACATAGTGTTTATGGCATATTTGCTATGGACATTTGACTGTTCACTCTTTGGTGGACTTACAAAGATATGGCATGGTGAATGGTTTTCCCACTTTTTGTAAAGATAGTATTCTTTGTGCATCATGTGTTTTAAACAAACAAAATAGGGAAAACTTTCCTAATAATTCTTCATGGTTAGTTAACAGATGTTTTCAGTTAGTTCATAGTGATGTTTGTGTTATGAAAAAGTCATCCATTAGAGGGTTCAAGTATTTTATGTTATTTATTGGTGACTTTTATAGTATGAATTGGGTGTTTTTTATGAAAAAAATATAGGTTTTCACTAAGTTTATTGAATGTTTAAACTTATTTGAAAAATAAATAGGCTCACACTTAGCTACTCTTTATTCAGATAATGGTGGTGAGTATACTCCAAATGAATTTTTGGTTTATTTTTAGGAACATAGAATCCATAAACAATATATTAATGCTTATACTCCACAACATAATGGAGTTTCTAAATGAATGAACAAAACTTTAGAGGTCACAACTCGAGATATGTTGCACTATAAATAGCTCAATGATAAGTTTTGGGATAAAGCCATTGGTACTCCAGTGTTGTGATGAACCTCCTACAGAAATTTACCTCTTACAACAGATTTAATCAAAATATGCCAAAATAAAATAACTCTTACCAATAATAGAAACATAGAAAGCTTATATTGATCGCAGGCCTCTTCGAGGGGGCAACCTCCTTTGAGCAAGCTCAATACAATGAATTCGTGGATGCCTTTATTCGGCCTTAACACTTACTTATATACTAACTCTATTCTAACAACTACTACTTCCCCTTGTATGTGGGATAATTCGAATAAGCTCTAAGGGACGACTTACAAAGCATATGCGTCCATAGCGATTAAGCACGGGTTCCTAACATCCCCTCCCTCTTAAAAAAAAGCTTTGCCCTCAAAGCTTCAAATGTGGGAATTGTTGTTGAATCTGGAAGAGTGTTTCCCATGTTGCATCTTCTGGTTGCATGCCGTGCCATTGGATTAAGACCTCTGTGATGGAGCGGGATCGAAGTTGGCGGGTGCCCCTATCCAAGATTGCTTCGGGCTCGAGAAGGATGGAGCCTTCGTTATCAAGTGCTGGTAAAGCTGTCTGCACTCGGATGTTGGATCCAAGAACTTGTTTCAAACATGAGACATGAAAGACGGGGTGAACTTGGGAGGAAGGTGGAAGCTCTAACTTGTAAGCAACTGACCCAATCTTTTGAAGAACCTTATATGGCCCATAAAACTTTGGAGCAAGCTTTTGGTGCCCTTTTTGTTTTAGTGATGATTGCTTGTATGGCTGTAGACGAAGAAAGACCATATCACCAGGTTGAAAGGTACGCTCAGAGCGGTGTTGATCAGCTTGCTGCTTCATTCGGTTTTGGGCCATGTGGAGATTGTTTCGCAAGGTGCGGAGAATCTGATCCCAGTTTCGGAGAGTAGTGTCAACTGCCTGAACTGGTGAGCTACCAGGATGATATGGAAGAAGTGGTGGCGGTGCTTGACCATAAACTGCCTCATAGGGAGTCATTTTGGTGGAAGTGTGGTATGAGGTATTGTACCACCATTCAGCTAGGGGAAGCCACTTGGCCCATTGATGTTGTTGTTCTGAAGCAAAACAACGAAGGAAGGTCTCCAAGCATTTGTTGACGATTTCTGTCTGGCCATCTGTTTGTGGGTGGTACCCAGAGCTCATTTTTAATTGTGTGCCTGTGCGATGAAATAGTTCCGTCCAAAAATGGCTAGTGAAAGTGGCATCACGATCTGAGACAATTGAAGAAGGAATGCCATGAAGACGGAAGATCTGATCCAAGAAAACCTGTGCAACTGTGGACGCGGTGTATGGGTGGCTGAGTGCACAAAAATGACTATATTTGGAGAGGCGATCGACAACAACTAGGATCACTGTCTTTCCCCCAGATTTAGGGAGGCCCTCAATGAAATCCATGGAAATATCTGTCCAGATCCTAGTAGGAATGGGCAAGGGCACGAGCAAACCAGGAGTCAATGTGGTTTCACCTTTGTGTCGTTGGCAGGTTTCACATTCAGCCACCATCTGTTTAATTTTGGTTTTCATGCCTTTCCAAAAGAAGTGTCGACGTGCCCGCTCATAGGTTTTGAGAAACCCTGAGTACCCTGCTGAGGGGGAAGCATGAATTTCATAGAAGATAGCCTGATGTAGGTCTGAAATTTGGGGAAGCACCAAACGACCCTTGTATCGCAGAGAAGCACCATCCCATGAATAATGTGGTATGGCAGAGGGGTCAGTGGTCAATTGATGAATGATGTGGCATAAGGATGGATCATTTACATACCCTTGTTGGACAAATTCCAACCATTTAGGAATGGGCATGGAGATGGCAGAGAGGGAAGGGTGGTCCTCAAAGGTTCTTGAGAGAGCATCAGCCACAACATTGTCTTTTCCCTTCTTATAGGTGATCTCATAGTCATAGCCCATGAGTTTGCTGACCCACTTCTGCTGAGCTGGGGATGAGACCCGCTGTTCCAAGAAATATTTCAAACTCTGATGATCAGTTTTGATGCAAAAATGGTTTCCCAGTAAGTAGGGTCTCCATTTTTGTACTGCATGTAAAATTGCCATCATTTCCTTTTCATATGTAGACAAAGCTAAATTGCGGCCAGAAAGGGCTTTGCTGGTGAAGGCAATTGGTCGGCCCTCTTGGAGAAGAACAGCACCCAAGCCAATGCCACTGGCATCACTTTCGATGGTGAAAGTTTTGCTGAAGTCTGGCAGTGCCAAAACTGGTGTACTACACATAGCCTGTTTGAGTTGGATGAATGCCTGATCAGCTGTTGCACCCCAGGTGAAAGCATCCTTCTTCAATAAGGAAGTCAAAGGAGCCGCGATCTTTCCATAATCTTTGACGAACTTGCGATAGTATCCTGTCAGGCCTAAGAAACCACGAAGGCTCTTGAGGGTGGTTGGTTGAGGCCAATTCTGCATAGCACTGATTTTTTCTGGGTCCACGCAAACCCCATTGGCTGAAACAATGTGCCCCAAATAGTCAATTTCCTCTTGAGCGAATGAACACTTGGATTGCTTGGCACATAATTGATTGTCGGCTAACAACTGTAATGCCTTGTCAAGATGTTGGAGATGCTCGGCCCATGTGCGGCTGTAAACCAAAATGTCATCAAAGAAAACTAAAATAAATTGACGGAGAAAAGGCCGAAAGATTTTATTCATGAGTGCTTGAAAAGTGGAAGGGGCATTTGTAAGGCCAAATGGCATGACAAGGAACTCATAGTGACCCTCATGTGTACGGAAGGCTGTCTTGGGAATGTCATCAGGATGCACTCGAATTTGATGATAGCCAGAACGCAGATCCAACTTGGAGAAGAATTTGGCCCCATGGAGCTCATCAAGAAGCTCATCAATGACAGGAATTGGGAATTTATCCTTGATAGTGAGGTGGTTAAGGGCTCGAAATTCTATGCAAAGGCGCCACGACCCATCTTTTTTATGGACAAGAAGCACTGGGGAGGAATATGGGCTGGTGTTGGGGCAGATAACGCCAGACTTGAGGAGTTCCCGGACTAAGTTCTCAATTTCCGTCTTTTGCAGATGGGGGTAACGATATGGCCGAATGTTGGGTGGAATGCTTCCTGGAAGGAGAGGAATGCGGTGATCTTCAGGGCGTGAAGGGGGTAGCCCTATTGGTTCTAAAAAAATGGTTACATGCTTGTCGAGTATGGCTTGTAAGTCTATAGGGTGGTTAGAAGCAGCAGAGGGCTGGAGTTGAATGGAATGCAATTGTGCAATGACCCCATGTGAGCCTTTTTTCAAAAGTTTTTCCATGCGATGAGAACTGATGATGCTAGCAGATCCTGGTAATAACCCTTTTAAGGTGTGCTTCTGACCATTATCTGTGAACTGCATCCAAAGCTCAGAGAAGTCCCATAAAATAGGTCCTAATGTGCGAAGCCATTGTGCCCCTAAAACCACATCACACCCACCTAAGGGTAGGGCAAACATATCAGAGCGATAATTATAATCGCCGATTGCAAGACGCACATTTCGACACTTCCCTTTACATGGCAATGTGCCCCCATTAGCAATCATGACTTCAAAGCTAGAACAATGGTATATAAAGCAGTCTGCTGCCTTAGCAATGCGAGGATCAATGAAATTGTGAGTACTGCCCGAGTCAATGAGAATTGTGAGAGGGATCTTTTTGAAGCACCCTTTGACCTTCATGGTTTGGGGAGTAGTGACACCTGCTAGTGCATGTACTGAGATCTCAGGTTGAGTCTCTTGAACCATTGGGTCCTCTTCAGTGCCGGGTTCATCTTGAGCATCTTGAAATTCTGGAATATCAATCTCGCTGTCTTGTTCTGGTGGTGACTCCACATCTAGCAAGTAAAGTTTTTGTTGGATGCACCTGTGACCCTTAACCCATTTGTCATCACAGTTATAACATAATCCTTTTTCTTTACGAGCCCACATCTCTGTCTCAGTCAGGCGCTTGATTGGTGTGGTTATGATTGTCCGCTGATTCACTGTGTTCTTGGCTGGTAAAAAGGTGGGAGGTCGACGCTGTGTGGAGAGTTTATCTTCTGCTAACTTAGCCAGACCCAAAGCATCCATCATATTTTCAGGTCGAAACATTTTTACCTCTGAGCGGATCGGCTCTCTAAGGCCACTAACAAAGCAACTTTTGAAGAAGTCATCTGACAACCCTTCAGTGTGATTAGCGAGTTTTTCAAATTCAAGCTGATATTCTCGAACAGTTCCTATTTGACGGAGTTTGGTGAGGGTGCCTGTGAAATCCTTGAATGCTGAGGGACCAAACCTACCCAAAATTAAGGATGCAAAAGTTGACCAATCAGGTTCATCATTGGTCTTGAGATACCAACGGTACCACTGAAGTGCTTCGTGTTCCAAATGAAAGGAAGCAATTGGGACTTTGTTTACAGAATAAGTATTGTGGAGGTTGAAGAATTGTTCAGCTCGATATATCCATCCTGTAGGATCTGTACCATTGAACCGTGGAAAGTCTAGCTTAGGTCCACAGGAGGAGTTGGAAGTAAAGGAGTGACGGTCTGAAGAAGACTCCTCCTTCTGCATTCGGTTGAGCAAGATGTTATTCTATTGATTCAAGCCAAGCATCATATCGGTTAACTCTGTAACCTGAGATTTCAATGTGGCAATTTCTTCCTCCATGATTTTTGTGCTTGCACGAGTGGTGACCATAACCAGTTGTGAATAGCCGGGGATCCTTCAAAAAAAAATTTGGACTTTTTTTTTTTTTTTTTTGCTGCTGTTTTTTTTTTTTTTTTTGCTGTTGTCGTTTTTTTTTTTTTTAAATTTTTATAAGCCTCTGTTTCAGGAACGGATTGTCTACAACTGTGTGGTTCAAAATATCATCAACTGTGGGTATGCTTTTGTTTGCTGTCTGAACTTGATAAGTTGGATATGGACCTCAGGTTTGTTTGGCTGCCTAAAGGATTTTAAAATTCTCTCTGGCCACCAAAGCTGTCTGAGCGAGTACCGCTCTCCAGAAATTTCTGGCCGCGAGTTTACCTCTTAACGACAGCTTTTGCTTTACCTCACGGGTGGGATCTAGTCAATCAGGTTGGGGTCGTTGCCCTTTTCGCTGGCAGGTCCTCTCAATGGGCCAGCTACTTTGGGGTTCCTGTGGTACTCCTCACAATGAGTTTTAGGGCTTATGCCCAAGCACTTCCCACAGTTAAGTGGATAGGTATTTACCCAATCCGAAATGATGGAACCTGCAATGAAAAATTTCTTGCCAAAAAATGGCGCAGCTCCTGGAAAGCCCTGCTTTGAAAAATATTGCGCCAAATCTACCCACAAAGCCAAGAAAGCACTCTGATACCAAATGTGATGAACCTCCTACAACAATTTACCTCTTACAACAGATTTAATCAAAATATGCCAAAATAAAATAACTCTTACCAATAACAGAAACACAGAAAGCTTATATTGATCGCAGGCCTCTTCGAGGGGGCAACCTCCTTTGAGCAAGCTCAATACAATGAATTCGTGGATGCCTTTATTCGGCCTTAACACTTACTTATATACTAACTCTATTCTAACAACTACTACTTCCCCTTGTATGTGGGATAATTCGAATAAGCTCTAAGGGACGACTTACAAAGCATATGCGTCCATAGCGATTAAGCACGGGTTCCTAACAAGTGTATTTGAGAAATAGATCCCTTATAGGTGAACTTTTGGTTAAAACTTCATATAAGGCTTGGCATGGGTTTAAACCAAAAGTTAAACACTTGAAAATTTTTGGATGTCATTGCTTTGCTTTAGTTCCTGCTGAACACATAGCTAAATTGGAATTTTAAACTAGAAAATGCATCTTTCTTGTGTATTCAAAAAATAAAAAGGGTATCATTTGATTGCACAAGATACAAACAAATTCATAGTGAGAAAAGATGTAATATTTGACGAATTTGGTATTATGAACACTACAAAGATCAATTCACAATTTTATGGGTTAGAGAGGGAAATTCAAAAACATGCTAAGGGATTGAATAATAAAACTAACTCTCATAGATTATTGCATGAGACTAGTATTCCTTACAGTTTTTATAATTCATCTAGTATTAAAAAAAATAATGACTTAGAAAATGTTAAAAATTATCTAAGTCCTCAAAATAGTGCACATGAAGAGATTTCTTGTATTCTTGATCTTAACAATTTAGACAGGTATGTAAAATGGGTTCAAAGTACTTTTTATGACTTGAAAGTAGATGAAGTTGATCTAATAGTTATTGTTAACCAAATTTGACCTTTGGTAAAATTTGAGTCAACCCATACATTTATAAACTTTTTAGAAGTTTATTCATGTCCTATAAGGGCTTTCATAGTGTTCTAGATGTTTACTTATCCCTCACCTAGCCTTGGTTCAAGTCTAGCCCTTTGTACTAGTCAAGTAATGAAAGTCAACCCTAGTCAAATAGGGTGAAAGGCATAAATTATGTTGAATTTGTCCTAATGTGGTTTTGAATATGATTTAATATCTCTCTACGTCATTTAATTATTCTTACCATGTTTAATATGTCAAAATGCCTTGTTGAGCCACCTTTTAGCTAAAAAGGAGGACTTGTATGGATGGGATATAGATAAAAACTTTTATTCAGTCTATGGTTGACATGGGGGAGGATAGATAAGCTTATAATCAGTCTCTTGACAATTAAATAATTATTTATGCTCAGAGGAAGGTAGTTTCCCCTTGTGTTTAGGCCCTTTTGGGCACTTGTATGGAATGGATCATCTCACTTTCAAGTGGAAACATTAGTTATGTGAAATTTCACCTCCTAAAATTCAGTTCCATTATTTTTTTGTAGATAATGCATAGAAAAGTCCATTTATTTCTCCTTTTTCTTCCTTCTTGTGTTGGAAAACAAATAAAGGGCAAGTTCAACCACTTGGTATAAACCATATAGGTGGAATTAGGAGGAGTGATTATATATGTGGATGTTAATCTAAGTGAACTTAATTTTCATAACATTAACTTAAATTTGGTTCCTCCTCCTTTATGAACAATGGTTAACACTCTAGGTAGCTTTTTATGGACTTACAACCATAAGGGTGTCTCCTTTTCAGCCTGTTTCAGGTTTTCATTTTTTGGATTAATGGTTTTATGTGTTTTAGGTGTTTATAAATGTTTTTAAAGACATAAAAATTCTTATTATTATTTTGGAAAGCTCAAGCACTTGGGAGAGCTCTTCTAGGCTTGTACATGCTTGCAAAATGCCTAGTTTGCATCAACAGTAATCTCAATTAACTTAAAAATGATTTATCCGCATTGGAAAAAGTGTTTTGATGTTTTTTTTGGGGATTTTAATAAATTTTTTTATGTATGAAAAAATTTACATTTATCTTTTGGTTCTTGGAAGGCCTTTCCTTGCAGTTTCTTACTTCCTCATGTTCTCCTTGCATAGCACAATCACAAAATTTCACCTACAAGAGCATGATAATATCACTAATGAAATTTGGAGGTTTTAATATGGTCCTTAAATATTTTAAGACTTATTTAATTCATTTAATTTTTTATGGAAGGCATATATGTGTTACAAACTAGCATACTTGGAATGTGGCCTCAGTCTTGCCTATGTTTAGAGAGCAATCATCTACAATTAGTGTTACATGATACAAATATAACTTAAAGAGGTGTTTTATAAATTTATAATATATTTTTGAGTTTTATTGTAATTTTATAGGTTAAAATAGATCCCTTGATGGTGCTATCTTGACAATAAAGTGTCAAATCAATGAATGGAGAGTTAGACTGTATTCAGGCCCTTTTGTTCCAAAATGACCAAAATAAAGGCCTTAGGGGTTTTGACAACCCTCATAGATTGAATTTAAAAAAGTTTTTTAACCCAAAAAATTAATGATCATGTGGACCATATATCAAGCAAAGTATTTATGATTTTTTGAGAAGAAAGAGTGAAGGGAGACCTAGGTTCAAGAGGATCAAAATCAACCAAAAACACACTGAAACCAATTAGTGAAGTCTATAGGATTTTGAAGGAGTTTTAACCTTGAAACACATATGGAGAATAATAAAATATTCCAAAGGAGGGGAAACATTTAATTTTTTTCCAAAATGTAACCCTAAGCAAATTGGTCATGAGTAGAGATATATTTAGGTGTAATGACTCATTAGGTTTGTACCCTATTTGTACAATAGGGTAAAGTAATAAGCCTTGGAAGTGATAGTAGGGTCTAAGAGCCAAAGGTAATGGCTTAAAATTTACCATGATAGAGAATGTAGAATCCATATTAAGTCTTTTACATCTTAATTAGAGGCATAAAGAAAAATATCTATAGGAAGGCACCCATGTTCACTGTGACAACAAGGTAGGGTCCTAATTTGTGAGGGCAAGGTATAAGTTTGAATTCCTAGGAATGAAAGGAGAATTAAAAACATTGTAAAATGAATTAATATAATCAAATAAATTTAATTATATTCTAATTACACTCAAAATATACCCAAAGAACTTTCTCTCTTGACAAAATGGACTCAATCCATACAGGCAGGTTAAGAGAACCATTGGCTCAAGAGGTAAACATAGGATTTTAATAACAATAAAGGTTTTAGTTGATTAAAATGGTTGAATAAGAATTAAATTATCATTGAGGATCATGTATCAATAGTTTATAATCTTGAAGGAAGTTTTGGAGAAGCATCTACAAGGAGGTTTGGTCAAAAGTATGCAAAAAATAAGGTTTTTGCCCCCTTTTTTGAGGAGATTGAGATGGTTAGACCCCATAACCATGGAATTTGAAAAAATAATTTGGTAAATTTGGCAATTATGACATTTTAAATCCTAAAAAATATTCATTTTTTACAAAAAATATGGATAATACTCATTATTTTGTCTCAAAGGTAAGGTACTCCCTACATGTACAAGAATGATAGTTTTAGGGAAAAGTAAGGAATGGTGAACCAAAGATAATTTGGATCATTAAATAAGGTTTTAATATCTTGGGGACACATGGATTAACATGAAAAACTATCCTATAAATTTTAGATACAAACAAGGTGGTCTAGACAAGAAGGTCTATAAGCAAACCTAGTAAGGAAACATGCAAATCTAGCCCCAAAGGCAAGGTCATTCCATATTCTAACACTTTCCAAAAATTATATGATTTTGGATAATTAATTTGTGATTTAAAATCATGTGTTAAATATATTATATTTTTTGTTAAGTGAAAATGATAGCCTTTTGGTTCAAAAGATGCAAGCAGGCTCATTGACACGATATAAGCCTTGTCCCAAAACATGGGTCATTTCTATTTTTAGCTCTTGGTGAGATATCCAAGGGACTGAAACATGTTTATATATATATATATATATATATATATATATATATATATATCTATTTTAAAACCTTTTTTTGGTACGAAAACTCCATAAGAAATAATTTATAGCCTTAGATATGCTCAAACCCTCATATGAAGCATGAAGACAACTCAAAGGTCAACTTTAGTCACTCATATCTCTCATAACCATTTGCATGGTAGTATAAGATATTAAAGGAAGTTTAAGGGGTTCTGTAAGAATCCATAAGTGTAATTTTATCAAAATTTCAATGTTGAACCTTTATGAATAAAGGTTAAGAGTACAAACCACCCAAAACCCTTGCAAACCCTATATAAGGACCCGATTGAGAAGAAGAGGAAAATAAGGCATCCAAATGAAAGGGAAATACATGAAACTACTTGGATGATGTAGATTAATCTCTTGATATTATTCACATTTAACTTAGGTGTATGCAGCTATATGAAATAGGGAGAAATAAGGCTTATTTTAACCTTTTGTGTGTTTTGCAAGCTTGGGAAGGTTTCAAGAGACCAAATCACTTCTGGAGGGAAGATTATAACTTGTTATAAGTACTCATGTCATTATATTATTTATATCAACTCATAAATGTGCCTAGTAGCTCTCCCATTTTAGCCAATCTAGTGAGCCAACTAGTGAATACTTAGGGAAAGTGGTGAAAATCAATTAGGGAGGCCTTTTAAAGATTTTTTTCATTGAAAATGATGATATGGACACTTTTTTAAAGTTTCATCCCTCCTTGTGCATGGATTATTTTTAAAAATTGGAAGTTTTTTAGTGCCAAGTGTGGGAAATACATGGAAAGGAGCCATTTTGAGACTGCCAAGAATGATTTTGCATGGCCAAAGGAATAAGAATGGTTAGGGGATAGTCCAATGCTTGTGAGGGCTTGTTTGTAACCCCTCCTACTTAATAAAATCATCATACCTAACCATATGTAGTGATAAGGTAGTTTGGGAAAGCAAATCATGAAGGTGGTTTTCTATGCCAAGTCTAAAGGTTTTGTGCCACTTTTCACAATTCTTATGACTTGTTTTAGATAAGTATACCTCCTAACATGGCATGGCTTGCCCCACCCATCTTCCACATGAAATTTTAACTAATTTCCTCAAGTTGACACATGTATAAGTGACATTTGGACTTCCCTTTCTTGATTCTCCTCTCAAGGCTATAAATATGAATTCTCTTGGCTCTTTTGAGAAGCCTCCATTGGTTAATGGGGAAACTCTAACCAATTTTGTATTTGAAATACTCTTGAATAAATATACAAGTGATTTTTCCACTCACATATTGTGATATATAGTATATATTTTAATCTTATAGATATTGTCTAGTGAAAGAGTTGATTTTCTAACATGTCAATCATGGTCATCTACCAATGTGAAAAAAAGAATGTTGTTGTAGGTATTTGTTAGTATTATTTCCTAAGTATATAGGTGTATTATAAATGGTTTATGTTTTTATTCCCTTAAAAAAATCATCCATCACCCTCCTAAGTGTCAAGTACCTTCTTGGATCTAACTTATGAAATATTGATGTGACAATACATTCTATGTTGTGAGTTTGTGTGAGATAGTCTTGTTTGCCTTTAAGTAGTGGATTTTTAGTCAAGTAGGAGGATAATAGATACAAGTGAATCATCATCTTTGGTTTTATTAGTTATTTTACTAATCCATTTTCATCTACAATTTGATAGATAATAAAGAGCTCCAAAGAGTACATTAAGGGGAGCTAGCCCCTCATCTAGAGATTCATTTCTCAATATTTCCACCAATAACAAGAGAAATATCTCCATGGTGCCACTTGGATGAAGAGAATTAGGCATATCCTTAGGGTACAAATACAAGTGTCAATATCTCCTATGAGTTCTCATTAATAGATAAAGTATGCAATGGTTGTTACTACTTATTCCACTAACTAATCCACTTTTGAGGAAAATTCTATTGAACATGTTTAGAAAAATGTAATGCAAAACGAGTATGATGTGATTCTTAACAATAATACTTGGGATTTGATTGATTATCCTCCACATGTTTATACCATTTAATGAAAATGGGTTTATAGGCTAAAGTATAAATTGGATGGCTCCATTGATAAACATAAAATCAAGGATTTTTGCAAAAGGTTATGTGCAATAAGATGACATTGATTATGAGTAAACATTTGTACCAAATACCAAATGTCAAACTATTAGTATGGTTATTGCCTTAGTAGCAAAAAATGGCTGGAAATTAAATTATATGGATGTCAAAAGTGATTTTTTAAATGGTGATTCACAAGAAGAATTTTATATGACACAACCCCAAGGTTTTGGGAAAGTGGGTGGAAAACATAAAGTACGTAAATTAATCAAAGATTTTTATAGGTTCAAATAGGAACCTAGGGATTAGTATGAAAAAATGGATCCCTACTTATAAAAAAACATATTTACACATAGTGAATATGATGAGACTCTCTATATCCAAATGAGGGGAAAGAAATTGGTAATTCTTTTTTTTTAAAATGATGACTTGTTTATCACTGAAAAATAATGAAAATCACAACAATTATATGAAGAAGGAACTAAAATATGGGTTTGATATGAAATATCATGTACTTATTCACTATTACCTTAGCATATAAGTTAATTAGAAAGATTAAAGTATTTTCATTTCACAAACTAAGTATATTTCAAAGTTATTAAATAGGTTTGGTATGAATAATTGCAAACCTACTCTCACTCTAATGAAAAGTAACTCAAAATTATCTAAGGATTATGTTAGTGTATTTTTTAATGGCACCAAATTCTGACATTTAGTAGGAGGTTTGATATACTTGATGACTACCAGACCTGATACATCCTTTGTAGTTGGAATTTTATCTATGTTTATGCGTGAGTCTAGAGAAATTCATTGGAATGTACCGAAAAGAGTAATTTGTTACCTTCAATTAATGAAAGCATATGGTCTTGAGTAAAACAAAAATAATAAATTTGAACTTTTTGGGTATTATGATGTATATTTTGGTGGATGTGTGGATGATGAAGTGTCCATAATAGGGTACACTATGCATATGGGTTTAGCTACTATTGCATGGTGTTATAAGAAGTAGGATAAAATGGAAATTTTTTCAATAAAACTAGAATATATCATATCATGAGATGCTTATACATAAATTATTGAAGATCTTTAGATTTCTAAGATTGCTCTTACATAGTTATACATTAATAATCAAAGTGCAACCAAGATGTCTAAAAATCTAGTGTTTCATGCCATAATAAAACATATAGATGGCAAATATGATTATCTATGAATGATGGTGTCAAATAAATTACTTGATCCAATATATTTCTCAGCTATTTATCAAAAAATTGATATCTTCACAAAACCCCTTGACAAAATGAAATTGGAAAATTCCAAAAGATTCTTGGCATGTGTTCAAAGAATTGACTATGGATGATAAGGGGGTTTGTTAGGACTTGTTACAAATTCATAACTATAGTTTAGGTTTGTAGGTAATAAATAAAGTGTAAAAGGGGTATGCATCTTTATTATAAAGACACCCCCTTAAATAAACTTAGTTATATTTACTTAGGTTGATTTTATGTTTTGTGTTAATAATAAAACTATCTTATGAGTTGCATTCCGTTAAAGAGTTGGTTATATAGTTAGTTGGTTTTTACTAGTCATAAGGTGAAAACTCATATATTCATGTTTCAATGTGTAAAAGGTTTAATGACATATTATCAACCTCTTCTACATACTTATTTTGAATATTAATAAATTGATTGTTCTCTACCTATTATAGACACACGATTTACTCTATGATGAATTTTATGTGTTGATGTCATTCAAATGATATCAATTGTTTTAACCTTTATGTGGATCATTTATACATTGGTGGGTATGCCCAATTTATTTCCTTACTATAATACTTTGGGATGCCAATTTCATCAAAAACTAACAACAATAGAATTGTTCCCTAAGGGAACTTATGGTTAGGTAGGTGATGCACCTTCTCAACATCCTACTCAATTTTATTAGAAAAGTATAAGGATTATTTGTAGTTTGTTCCCTTAGCCATTTTGATGGAGACATAGAGGTGAGCCATATCCACCTACTTTTAATTATCTATGCCTTTTAACTTGGTTGTGGCTAAGCATGTTGCTACATAGTTATGGGATTAGTCAAGCTTGTGATAAACATGACATCACCATTATTTTTATATTATAGTGCCACTACCATTTTATCAATTTCCTCTTAATACTCAAGATCTATTCCAACATTGAATCCAAAAAAATGTAACCCCCTTACTTTATTAATTTGTTTAAAGGTGATTCTCATTCTCTACCCAGGAAAGTAGAGGTAGTATTCATGAATGTGAGAAATTAAAAAGTGAAACACCTCTTATAGTTTCCAAAAATAAGGTAGTTAGAAGAGTTGGATCACCCCCACATCCTCTAGTAAGTTTTACAATGTGATATCATATGTAATCTTGTTCTTGGTGTTCTATCACTCTACCTAGTAGTCTCATTGTAAATCGAGTTCATTTATAGTTTATCGATGATTATAATCAAGGACTTGAATAGTGAAACCTTTATCTCCCAATAATCCATATACAAAACTATCTTGAGGTAATGTATTTAGTTAAGAAAAATAGGAGAGGGCAATGGTGTGATATCATCCTTCTTTCTTATATATGACATTTTTGGTTCCTTTTAATAAGACATCCCTTCTTCCTTATTTGTGGGGTTCATGCCTCACATGCCACATTCACTAGATCCTTCTTCTTTGATATAAAAATGACTTCCTTATTTTATTCCCTCATATTCTTCCACTTTTGGAATGGTTGGTAATAGCTCTCTACTCATGTTAGACATTCATTTTAGTTGTATAATCGATTAGGGTCCCTAAAGGTTAACGCATGACTAACCAACTCTATTGAATGAATACATTATAATTTTTTTTTTATCATGACGTAAAATGCTTCAGATTCTTGCTTTAACCTCCTCTAATGGCAAATTTGATGCCTATAACTTAAAACTTTATCACACCCAGTCATATGGTCACTTTACCAAGTCACTTTACCATTTATTTTTTTGAATGCTCTTCACCACAATATCTGATTCATGTTTTGTTACTAAATCAATTTGTAGTCAACTTCTCTTATCACTTATTCATGTTTTATTTGAGATCTAAAATGGCTTATAAGTTTTTAACAATATTGAAAATGGAATGTTTCTCTATCTTTTATAGTCTACCCTAAATTTTCACATTAATTTCTCCATGACACCATCCATCACCTCAACCATTTAATGATTTAAATGGCCTTCCTTGCTGTCCATTTGGCATGATTTCCATTCATACCACTTTGTTTATGTCTTTCCTAGAGTGCATACAAATTGTAATAATTTAAATTTCCCAATTTATTCATGGAAAACTGCCTTTTCTATTTTAACCCATTTTTATAATGGTATTTCCTTTGATATCTTTATTTCACTTACCTAGGTCATGCACCCAATGTTACCTCTTTCAAACATCCCTCACCCTATTTTACTACCCTATTGTATTCTAAGATCTTTGATCTCATATAGTTCCATTGTTTCCTTTATATTCCTCCTCTACATGTTTCCTCTTACTTTTTTTTATCTTAAGTAGATTATCCATCCTTAAAACCTACCCATTTAAAAATATGTGTGTGGTCCTTCACATCATAACATAGTGGAATTCATGTCAAGAAATAAAGAGAGAGTGATATATAGCAAAACAATATCAAAAAGTGTCAAACAAATTACAAAAGGAATGCAACCAATGCCACACTTATTTTAAATGAAACAAAATTCTAAACTAACCTAGTGGAATACACTTTATTCATTATATTAAAGAATTATATAGATAGGTAAAACTAGAGACAACTATTATTGAAATGACATGGTAAGAATTAGAGATTTAATATTTTTAATTTAAAAGCACTTTTAAGATATATATCATGAATAATAAATGGAGCATCCCATCATATTTTTAGTTTAAGTTAATGGCGTAAAATTAAAATTATAGACTAGGACATGTATGCCAAGATGAAAAACTTTAGTTTTGATTTGTCAATCATGCTAGACTTTTAATTTTTTATTCTCAAATCCTTATCTCTAGTGTGTGACAAATCATGTTTCAAATAACTGAAGTAGATCATCCAAGCAAATAGGAAATAAGGAATTCTACTAATAAAAATGCTTCAATGACAAAGATAAGATTAAAATGATTACTCTTGATCAACCTTTTGTATGTGGTCTGATATGCCCATAAGACTATAGAAAATTGATCATTCAAATTAGTGTGATTGATATTAAAAATATTGGTTAGTGTATGACCCAGGATATTATTGAATAACTTAGTTATGCCATTATGTTGAGTGTAGTATGGTGTGGTTTTATGGTGTGAAATTATGAACTTAGTCAAAAGGATGCACATTGTTTCATTGAGAAAGTGAGTACCAAGATCACTTCTTAAATTTAAAGGGCATCTATACCTTGTGATGATATTTTCAAATAAAAATTTGTGGTATTTCTAGCAATAACATCATGTGTGAGTTTTTTTTAAGCTTGGCATTTGAGATAGTTTATGTCAATAATGATGTACCACACACCAATCTATCACTATAATAACCCCACATGGATTTCACTAGAATAATGTAATATTTTTTTTTATAAAACTAATTACTCAACATTCATTATTTCATTAGATTACACCATGAGAATATAATTAGTTATATTTAACAAAATTAACCAAGCATATTACCCTATCATAAAGTTAGAATAATAATAGTTTCAAACTCTAACACTGTATGCTACATAACATAACATAACATATCTCTAAGGAAAATAATCACAATAAAATCTAGCCATGACTGGTTCAATAATATAACTACTACTATTGAGTTATAAAATAATAATAAAATTAAACTTCCATTAGGCATTTATAATTAATACAATAAATAGATACTATGCTCTACAGAGCTCGATTCTAACCAACTCATGTATCTCTAATAATATCAAGTGTAGTCTCCAAGTAAGTACTATAGTGGGGAGGGTGAACATCATTCAAGAGATTTTTCATACCAACCATGGACCATCGATCCCCCACATAATCATCCATCAAGAAATGTCCCTCCATTCCTATATGGGTAGATAATTATTGTGTGGGAATCTAGATAGACATGATAGTAACTTGTGTTGTAAGATATCTACTAAATGACGTGTATCATAAAGAAAATATGTTTCAACATGATATCAAACAAACACATAACTAAAACATATGAAATTCCAATGTATATCTAACATTACATTGGAATTTTTTTTCAAATAACATATGATCTCTAGGATCAGTCAATTTCATACACACCACTTGATCGTATTATATTCATCTTTCATTCATGATGACAACAAAACTAGTGAAGTCTGCCTCACTACTTATCTGACATTATCATATTAAACATTGTCATTGATTAAGGGGGAGACTTTTTATCATTATCATTTATTATTGGGATTTTGAATAAGTGTTGTCATTTATGTCAAAGGTTATTTTGAAGATGCATGGTCAAGTAAGATTTGAGGTATGTGTATGATGAGTTCTTATGCCAACATAGTGAGTGTTGTTACTATATCAAGAGAAGTGATGTGAGAGTACTTTTTAAAGAATATTCATAATATAATTAAGATCAAAATGAATAAGTACATTTAGTATATCAAGTGTCAAGTAAATTTAAAAGCTTTGTATAGACCTTGTGAGATGATATGTGCAAGTATCATGATGAAATAAGTGAGCTCTGAAGAAGAAACTATATGTTCTAAATATCTATGTAAGTAGATTCAAAGATTATCCAAATAATCTAAAAAGATGTGAATGATCCAAATAATTCTTGATAATTTTTTACCATGATATATATCTTTGGAGTTTGTACATGAGGTTTTGAGGGATATTCAATTGATTAAAATGTCTATTTTGAACCTTTGTATATATAGCTCTGAAGATCCCAATCAAGATTTGAAGATCTATAAACAAATTTGAAGATACTCTGAGTAAGCCACAAATATGATCAAAAAAGTTTATAATAAGAGTGAGTGTATGAGGTTGCTTGAGAATACACAAGAGGCATTAGAACATAAGAGAGTTTCAAGGTGAAGTCTACAGGGTTAAGTACTTTGGTCCAAGTCTACAACTAGACTAATTATAGATCTTGATAGCCTAATGAGGCATCATGAGCTATTAAAAATACATATGAATAATGTTTTATAGTAGTTAAGAATTATAAGATATTTCATGACATATATATGAAGTGTTGATATCTTGGATAGTGGTTAGAAGGTCAACTTCAAGACCTAATGAGACTTATAGGTCAAGGCCTAAAAAATAAAGAGAGATGATGGATAAATGAGGTATTAGGATCCAGTTACATCACATAGGTGAGAAGGTGAACATTTATAGAGGTGATTCAATTTTTTTTATTATGTGCATGAATTTTTAGGTCAGAATGTACAAGAAAAGCTTGAAAACATGTTTCAAGGTTTTTTGAGTGTACAAAATAAAGAATTATCTATCCAAGAAGGTTTTTCAATTGATCATTGGAATGTGAATCATATTAATGAGAATATATGATATTCATGGTAAATTATGAAGGTTTCTATCTCAAATTTCCAAGTATTGGTTATTGGAAAGAGGAGCTAAGTTTTATGAATGATCGTTAAGATTGGAAGATGGTCTAAACCCTCATAGAACCCTAACATTTACTTGATGTTGAATATCTTATTCTAATAATATAATAATGGTTTTATATGGATAGATAAGTGATTTTAGATTGTATTAAACTCTCTAATTCATATCTAAGTGTGATTAGTTTCTCAGGTGAGTGAGCAAACTCTATAGACAAGTGCTTATTTTTTGGAGATCTATTGTAGTAAATAGAGTTAAATGAGTCAATGTTTCTCAGTAGATGAAGATAAAAGTGTGAGACTTATAGTTTTTTTCAATAAATATTTATATATATGTTATATATCTTAGGTGTGAAATTTTGGTGATCCAAGTTGGCCAATCGCTAACAAGACCCTATAGTGTAGACAATAAGAAAATTAGGCAGAAGTGAAAAGATGATTCTTAATGTGTTTTCATGTAAGCGTGATGGATTTAAGTATATGATGATGTTATTTGGGATTTTAATAATATATCCATGCTTTTAAAATTCTTGGAATTCAATGTAAGAGGTTGAAACATTGAATCCAAAATGACTTATCTAGCTATATAGACTTTGTGAGAGAGAAGGTTAATAGATTGGTCTACAAGACCAATAGTTTCCATCAAAGATTATGATCTGTTTGATATATTTTGATATAATTATGCTATAAGATATTTTTTTATCCATATAAACCCATTGAACATGTTTAATTAGGTGTCAAAATTTCATGTTTCCTTGACTATGTTTTGAAGTTCGTTGACAGTTTTGAGTGAGCCTCTTGTAGAGAAGAATTTGAGCCTATATACCCTAATCATCTAATGAATTTTGAAATTAACTTGAGGTCATGAGGTTTTTTAATATGTAAATTATTACTATGGTTGTTTTTAAAAATTTAGTATATGCCTCAGTTGTTTAAGATAAATTTTGTGTATACACAGGTCTTTTATGAATAGTGTTTTGAAAAAGGGTTCAAGTGGTGGTTGGACCTAAAAGGTGTTTTGGACCTAAAGTGAATTTTTATATGGTGTATTAGAGTGGCATATTATTTTTTACTATTGTTTTAGGTGTTTAGATATAATTTAATAAATATCAAAGGGTAACATGTTGTTAGGAAGACCTATTAGGTCTCCTTAAAGCTTAAAAGAGGAGTAAGGGCTAATTGAGCTATGGATAACCTAATGTATTAGTTGATTAATGATTAAGGAATGTTTTTTATATTATAATACCTATTATATGGATAAATTATGATTTTATTAATGGCCAACTAAGAAGTATATGAACAAGTGACTTGTATAAAAGCAAGGCAATTTAGGCGTATTTGGTATGCTTAAAGAGCAAGTGGAGAGAAAAAGTGAATGATATAAATAATTAGTGAGTATAATAAGGTTATTTATACCATTATATAACTATCATGAATATATAAAAAAGGTTTTACATTGAGGATCAATTTTAGAAGACGTAATCAAGTTATGAATAATGTTAGTTGAGTGAAGAGGGCTAAAAGCCAATTTGAGAGGGATAGAAGTGAGTAAAGAGATGAAGGAGAAGATCATCATATTTTGTTTAAGAAATAAATTATTATGAAGGTTATCAAGTTTTTTAGGTGGATGAGTTGTTGTTGAGTCATTTAGGTGGGTGGTACCTTCTTACAAGTGGGTGCTTGCTAAAGCCTAGCTAAATTTTGTTGAGTTAGTTGGGGTTGATGCTCCATATGAAGTGAGTGCTTAAATAAATATTTATGTTTGTATTAAAAAACTATAGTCCATTTTATTCATTATTTGGTTTTATTTCCTTTAAGTTTTTACCATGTATATGTTTTATTCATGTGTTTCATGCTCTTATGATTTGGTGTTTATGTTTGCTAAGATGTACACACTTGTTAGAATGGTTCATGTATAATTAAGTGGAATTGAATGAAAAGTTTTGAAGTTTTATTCAACCCCCCTCTTATTCATTATGATTCAAATAATTGGTATTAGTGTCTAGTCCTTTAAATAGGTTTAAAATCCTAAAGGAGATCTTAAGAAGCAAGGATGACTAGTCAACAAGCTCAAGGTGGTTTTTATACAATGAAGGCTCCATTATTTAATGGATATATCTTTGTCTTTTAGAATATAATAAGTAATATATATATCTGATGTCAAAAGAAAATTATATTTAGTAGTCAATTATGGATGTTTATATTTCACCCTTATTCCATAAATAGATGTAGTAGGTAAGAAGGCTAGTGAAATTAACTCTAAGGCAATGAATTCCATTATGTGTGACCTATCATAGGTAGAAATTGTAAAGGTAATGCATTTTGTATCAGCCAAATATATATGGGACACATTGAAGACCATCTATGAAGGAGACACCATGGTGAAGTTGGCTAGGTTGCTGACTCATAGAAGATAGTTTGAAAAATTGAAGATGAATGAAGATGAAACCATTACATTCTACCTATTGAGGGTTGATAAAGTTGTATAAATAATTAGAGGATTGGGAGAAGAAGTTAAAGAGTTTATTATTATCAAAAATTTATTGAGATCACTAACTCCTAAGTTTGACTCTATGGTGTTTGCAGTAGAAGAGATACAAGATTTGTACAAATTAGATATGGATGGACTTCATGGTATATTGATTACCTATGAGATGAGAAAAAATGAAGAAATACCTCTCAAAAATGAATCAACTTTAAAATTTGAAAAGAATTTAAATACCAAGAAGGTCAAGGATGAGGGATGTTCATATATTGATGATGATGAACTCATAGCTATGTTTGCTATAAATTTAAGGTTTGGCTTAGATAATTATAAGGGTAAAATGTTTTAGTTATGGCAAGATTGGTCACTTTGAAATCAAGTGACATAACAAGGACAAATTTGAGCATAATGAAGAACATGATTAACACCATAGAGATGACAAAAAAGTCTACAAGTTTGGAAATAACAAGAGATATTTTAAGAAGAATGAAGGAAATAAAGGATAATTCAAAAATAATAAGAGTTTCTATACTAAATAAGATAGCTCATCTGATGTAAGTAATTTAGACACTTCTAATGGTGATGATGATATTAATGGATTTGAGCATGACAATAGTGAAAATTTATTCATAGGCATAAAATTAGACAATGAAATTTGTTCAAATGGAAAACGCCTTATGGTTGATGTAAAATAAGATTAAGAGGTATACTATGATGGTGAAGAAGGAGAAGCTAAAGTGGATATTGAAGTTGAGCTCACAAGTACCTTAGAAGAGTTGAAGATTGTGAAAAATAAGAACAAAAAAATAATGTCATTAGTTTAGGACTATGAGGAATATATCAATTTATTTGAGTAAAGGCTAAGAAACACTTCCACGGAGTATCAAGAGATCATACAACAAGTCAAAACATAGATGGATATTAAGAAAATAATCCTACATGCTAAAGAGGAACATTCCAAAAAATATGAAACTGAAATAAAATCTCTAAAAGTTGAGTTAGATCAAGAGTCTAGAAAGGTGAAAAGTTTTATGAAATTTGAAAAAAGCACTAAGTCTCTAGATGATATCTTGAGTAGTCAAAATTATAAAAGTGACAAGATAGGTCTTGGACTCAAATAAGACCAAAAGAAAGCATCTCAAGTCAAGGATAAAACTATTGAAGATAATAAGGTCAATATGAAAAGACTTATCAGACAACCCAATGCTATAAGATATGGTAGTTATTTCAATGATTACTATTTTATATTCAATTTACTTGGTCATAAAGAAAGAGAATGTAAAAGACCCTCCAAAATTGAGTACTCATGGAACTATGAAAAAGTCACAATTCACATAAGTCAAATGGTATGTATAAGGTGGTGTGTTATAGCTATCATAATGTAGGAGATCTTTCAAGATTATGTTCTAATAGATTTAGAAGATCATCAATTCAAAATAGAAAGTTTGAAGTTCCTAGAGTACATAAAAGAATTCAAATGAATGTATGAAAACCAAAGGCAATAAATATAAGTCATGATCAGCAAGCTCAAGTGGACTACTTGCCTTTATAACTTATACCTCAAATATGAAATCAAGTAAATAATGTCTTTTGTCAGCTCATATTGATGTTCAAATAGTTGATGATGAGATCAAGCCTATAGTGCTAATCAAGCCCAAATAGAAGAGAAGAATATTTAGTCTTGTAAGAGTATGGAGATCTGAGAATATCATGATTTTATTTTGTTTTAGTTCCCTATTAAAAGGTGTGGATTCATTAAGATTCAAGGAGACATTATTCTATCATCAAAAGCATGAGGTTGCAATCAAATAAGGTTTCTTTTTAGAAGATTCCAAGTTGTCTATGTTGTAAGCAAGGAGATGAAGATGGATATTATATATTCTTGTATTGATATCTCTATGTTTTGAAGTATATAAGGTATCATGATGAGATATATAAGTCTAATATTAGGTATCTAAAGTCAAAATTATAGATAATTGGTATATAAGATCTAGGAAGTGATCTGATTGAGAGAAGTTTTCTGAGAATGGTTGTCATAGGTGGTTACCATAATGTCTAAAGACTATGTTCCATCTAGTGTCTTTGAAAGATAGTATTAGCTTTGAGAGAGAGAGAGAGAGAGAGAGAGAGAGAGAGAGAGAGAGAGAGAGAGAGAGAGAGAGAGAGAGAGAGAGAGAGAGAGAGAGAGAGAGAGAGAGAGAGTATGATTTTAGTAATTATAGGTGTCCCTTGATGTATACTACCAATAAAAACATGGTGGATGCTTGGTTTGAGGTGGAAAATTTCAAGTTGTTGACTAAGCTTGATGTATGTTGAAGTGATCTTATAATCTTTGTTAATTATGAAAGAGATGATGTTATGGAAGACCTTTTTCATTAACATCAAAGGGGGATAAATATCATAAATGGAGAAAGAAAAGGCAAGATTAGAAAGGGTGAGAAAAATAAAGAACCAGGTCCAAGAGATGATTGACATCAAGAGTGGTTGACATAGTTTTCTAAGTGTATTTGGCATCAATGACAAAGGGGAGATTATTGAACATTATCATTAATTAAGGGGGATATTGTTGATCATTATCTTTGAGTGTTGAGATTTTAAATAAGTGTTTTTATTGATGTCAATCTAATGTCACTGATGTCAAAGGTTCTTATGAAGATACATGGTCAAGTAATCTTTGAGGTACGCATATGATGAGTTCTTATGCCAACATAGTGAGTTTTGTTTTTTTTATGAAGAATAATGATGTGAGAGTATTATTTTAAGAATGTTATTAATATCATTTAGATCAACATGAGTAAGTAATATTCATTATATTAGGTGTCAAGTAAATTTTAATGCTTTTTTTAGACCTTGTGAGATGATGTGTAGGTAGCATGATGAAATAGTGAGTTCCAAAGAAGAAACTGTATGCTCCAAAGATCTATGTAACTCTAAAGATGTTTAGAATGAGATATAAAGATGTGAATATTTTAATAATGCTTGATAGTTTTTGAGCATGAGATTGGTTGTTTGAGTTTTTACATGAGGTGTTGAGGGATTTATAATTGATTAAAAGGTTAGCTCTAAATATTTGAGTATGCAGCTCTTAAGAGCCCAATTGAGCTCCAAAGATCTACAAATAGCTCTAAAGATACTCTGAGTAAGACACAGAGATGATATATTACAACTATGAAGAAGAGTGAGTGTATGAGGTTACTTGATCATACACAAGAGGCATTAGAACATATGAGAGTTTTAAGGGGAAGTCTATAGGGGTAAGTACTTTAGTCCAAGTCTATAATTAGACTAGTTCTAGATCATGTTAGCCTAATGAGGCATTATGAGCTATTGACATGATATATGAATAATTTTTTATAGTATATAATCATGATAGGATATTTAATGACATATATATGAAGTGATAAGATCTTGGACAATGTTTAAAAGGTTAGCTTCAAGACCTAATGAGACTTACATGTCAATGATTAGAAAATAAAGACAGATGATGGTTAGATGAGGTATCAAGATGAGTTTCTATGACATGGGTGAGATGGTGAACATTAAGAAAGGTGAGTCAAGTTTTTTAAGTATGTGAATGAAGTTTTAGGTTAGAGTGTACAAGAAAAGGTTAAAAAGGTGTTTTAAGGTTTCTCGAGTGCACATATGAATAGTTATCTATCCGAGAAGGTTTGTAAAGTCCTCATTAGCACATGTAACATCTACATGAGAATATATTTTGTTCATCGTAGATGAGTAAGGGTTATATATCAAATATACAATAATTGGTTTTTGGAATATGAAGCTAAGTTTTATGAATTATCATTGAGACTAGAAGATGGTCTAAACCCTCATAGAACCCTAACATTGACTTGATGTTGAAGATATTGTTATAAAAAGATCATAATGGGTTTATATGGATAGACAAATGGTTTGATTTTGTAGTCAAATCTCCTAGTCATCTCCAAGTGTGATTGGTTTCTTAGGTGAGCGAGTAAACTCTATACGTAAGTGCTTATTTTTTGGAGATCTATTGTAGCAAATAGAGTTGATGAGTCAACGTTGCTAAGTGGATGAATATAAAAATGCGATAATTTTATTTATTTTCCATAAATTTTTTTGGATAGGTTACAAATATTAGGTGTGAAAAGTTGGTGATCTAAGTTGGCTAGTTACTAACAAAACCTTGTAGTGAAGACAGTAAAAAAATAGATGAAAGTGAAAAGATTATTCCTAATGTGTTTTCATGTAAGAGTGATGGATTGAAGTACACATTATGTTATTTGGGATTTGAATAATATATACATGCTTTGCATAAGCTTGAAATTCAATGTAAGAGGTTGTAACATTAAAGCCAAAATGGCTTATCTAGCTGAGTAGAGTCTATGCGAGAGAAAGTCAATATATTGGTTTGTAAGATCAATAGTTTCTATTAAACCTTATGATATATTTTATGGAGGTTGATATGAATGTGTTATAATATATTTATCATGCATTGAAATACCTTGAAAATGTTCAATTAGGTGTCAAAATTTTATGTTTCCTTGACTATAGTTTGAAATTCGTTGATAGTTCTAAGTGAACATCTTATAGAGAAGAGTTTGAGCCTGTATACCTTGAATTGAAGAATTTGATGAAGTTTGAAATAACATTGAGGTCATTATTTTTTTGAAAATGTTAATTTTTACCATGTTTAGTTATAAAAATTGAGTAAATGCCTCAGTTATTCAAGACATAACTTTTGTATATACACAAGTCTTTTATGAACAATGTTTTGAGAAAGGGTTTAAGTGGTGGTTACACATAAAAGGTGTTGTTGACCTAAGGTGATGTTGGATAAGGTATATTTGAATGTCATATTATTTTTTATTATATTTTTATGTGTTTAGATATTCTTTAAGAAATATCAAAGGGTAACATGTTTTTAAGAAGACCTATTAGGTCTCCTTAAAGCCTAAAAGAGGAGTAAGGGCTAACAGAGCTATGATTGACCTAATTTATTGGTTGATTAATTATTAAGTATTTTTATTTTATATTCTAAGAATTATTATATGGCAAACCTATGAATATTTTATGAATGGTCAACTAAGAAGGATATGATCAAGTGACTTGTATAAAACCAAGGCAGTTTAGGTCTATTTGGTATGATTAATGAGGGAGTGGAGAGAACAAGAGAATGATATAAATAATTGGTGAGTATAATGAGGTCATGTGTACCATAATATAAGTGTAATGAATATATAATAAAGGTTATTCATATGAAGATCAAGGTCAGAAGACACAATCAATTTATGAAGAGGGCTAGTTAAGCAAAGTGGACAAGAAGCAAGTTTGAGAGGGATACAAGTGAGTAAAGAGATGAAAGAGAATATAATAATATATTGTGTGAGAAAAAAATTATTATAAATTTGATTAAGTGTTTTATGTGGCTAATTTGGTGCTAAGTCATCTAGGGGGTTGGTGCCTCCTTGCAAGTGGGTGCTTGTTAAAGCCTAGTTGAATTGGTGCTGAGCTAGTTAGGGTTGGTGTTCCATGTGAAGTGGGTACTTCACTAAATATCTATTTTTACATTATAGGACTATAGTACATTTTATTTATTAGTGATTTTTATTCTCTTTAAGGGTTTTCCACTTATATTTTGTGTTCATGTGTTTCATGTTCTTATGATTTGATGCTTATGATCGCTAAGATGTACATATTTGTTAGAATGGCTCATATATGATTAAGTGTAATTGAATGAAATTTTTTGAATTCTAACTCACCCCCATATATTATTCATTTTTATCATTGATTAAAACATTATATACTAACATGTTCTTATTCATGATGATCTAAATTCTATTACTAACATTGTTCAAATAATACTCTCACATCACTGCTCTTCATACAACAAAAACATGCACTATGTTAGCATTAGAAATCATCATACACATACCTAAAATATTAATTAACCATGAATATTCACAAGAAAATTTGAAATTAATGATATTAGATAAACATCACTGACAACTCTTATTCCAAATCGCAACACTCAATGGCAATGCTCGACAATCTTCCCCTTAATCAATGATAATGTTTAACAATTGATCTTGCCTTTTCTTTCTCACTTTATAATATTTCTCCCCCTTTGAAATTAATGACAAAGGTATTACACAAAATCATATCTTTTATAATTACATCATATTAAAAGATCACTTCAACATAGATTAAGATCAGTCAACAACCTACTCAACACCAACTCAACCACCTGAAAAACTTGATCACCTTCAAAATACTTTGTTGCTCACACAACATATGATGATCTTGTCCTTCAGCACCAACTCATCATTTTTGAACATTTTCACCTTACCTAACTATGAGGTCATGAGATTTCTTAATGTACAAATTTTTTCCATAGTTATTTGAAAAATAGAGTATATGACTTGGTTGTTCAAGACATATTTTTTGTGTATACATAGGTCTTTTATGAACAATGTTTTGAGAAAGGGTTCAAGTGGTGGTTGGAACTAAAATTTGTTATGGACCTAAAGTGAATTTGGATAAGGTATATTGTAGTGGCATTTGATGTGTTTCTACCATGTGATATATTTGGATATGCTTCAAGAAATATCAAAGGGTAAAGTATTGTTGATAAGACCTATTTGGTCTCCTTAAAGCTTAAAATAGGAGTAAGGGATAATTGAGATATGAACAACCTTATGTATTGGTTAATTCATGATTAAAGCATGTTATGATTGAACATTGTCATTAATTAAAGGGGAGATTATTGACCATTGTCATTGAGTGTTGAGATTTGGAATAAGTGTTGTAATTGATGTCAATATACTGTAATTGATGTCAGAGGTTCTTGTGAATATGCATGGTCAAGTAAGCTTTGAGGTTTGTGTATGATGATTTATTTTCTAGAATAGTGATATTTTTTTTTGTATAAGGAGTAGTGATGTGATAGCACTATTTGAAGAATGTTAGTAATATCATTGAAATCAACATGAGTAGATATAAGTCAGTATATCAAGTGTCAAATAACTTGCAAAGCTTTGTCTAGACCTCATGTGATGATATGTGAAAGTATCATGATTCAATGAGTGAGATATTAAAAATAAATTGTATGATTTGAATATCTATGTAAGTAGCTCCAAAGATGCTCTAAATGAGCTATGAAGATGTGAATGCTCTAAAGATTACTTGATAGGGTTTGAGCACGAGAGATGTTGTTCGAGTTTGTACATGAGGTATTGATGGCATCGTAATTTTTTAAAAGGTTAGATCTAAATAACTTTGTATGTAGCTCTGAATATCCTATTTAAGATCTAAATATCTATTAACAACTCTGAAGATATTCCACCACTTGATCAGATTATCTTCATCTTGCATTCATGATGCTAACTAAGCTAGTGAAGTCTGTCTCACTATTTTTTTGACATTATCAATGTAAGAATAGTTAAAATAACATAATATATAAACCAATGATTAAAATATATTATTACTTTTAATAGACATGCAAACTTGACAAGTATAGGACAAAATCATAACTATGCATTTTGTCCATCAAGTGCATTAATTTTTTTCACACATTAATATATTTCAATATAAATAATATATCCTATTTCTATTCAAGAATCACAATATCTTGGCATGAATCATATCATGTTAATAAATACATAGACATTATAAGAAAACATTGAATTACACAATAATACATGTATCTTTATACCGTTCTGTAATTGGTAATTTTCAACTTACAACAAGTTGTATATTATTATACTTAATATAATAGTTTCCAATTTTTTAACACAATTTACTATTCCATATATACTAAAACTATAGCACATTAATGAATCCCCTTACAAGTTTATATATGAAAACCTCATCAATTGATTTCTATGTTAAACACTTAGTTTTTAAAAGTGTCATATAAATATAGATATCTTAATCTCATCATTTTCTAAAATTCACTACATAAGTAGTTAAATCAGCTAATTCATTTTCAAGTAAATAACTTGAGGAATACTAGATCAATTCACAAATATAAGACTTCATACTTGACCAAAAAATATGCATGTTATGTTATTCTAATGTAGATCTTTATTACTTGACACATACTCAATTTCTAGTTTGACCATCGACTAGTTATAATACAAATAATATGATGAAGATGTATTTACATAATTATAAAGTCAATTTCAAACCAAAATACGAAAAATTTGAGGCAATAATAAAATTCTACTCTAAGATTTGATTTGCAACCAAAAGGAACTGTAGTTTCATTTAACATTTCTTTCACAATGGAGTATACAGAACATTCTATGTCAATGGTATTTTCCTTCATACATCTCATAGTCTATATTATTTTACTAGTGTGCTATATACTTGTTCTTAATGCATTTTCAAACTTATGAAGACTATATGCAGTTATAATAATATTTTTCCTTCTATTGCATAGGCATATAATCTTTTATGTACATATCATTTACACTAACACAACAAAAGAGTATGAATAAAATTGAGGGATGCCTATAATAAACTATTGTTCACTTATTCACAGATTTTACCAATGTGTATATTTAATATGTGACATTAAAATAATTATATATACTCAGGTTTCTTTATTCACTGGTGTATATTTAATTATAATATTCATCTTATAATTAGATAAAATGCCATCAATGATATGCTCTTTTATAAGTTTCATTTTGATTCCCTACATTAAATTTTTGATGAGATATTTGTATAAATAGATACCCTATGCAATGAATTCCTTATTATATTGTATACATATCGATATATAGATCTACTCATGGATTTTTAGCCATTATATACATCTACATACAGATACACGCAAATAAATGTATTCACACAATTTTTTACCATAATTTGGTTTGTTGTATTATATATTATTTCTGAAATCATTCAATAAATTTATTAAAATAATAGGCATCCCCCTAACTAGTAAAACATCCTCTTTCTTTCTTACTTCTTTTATCTCCTTCCTTGAAATCTTCCATTCTCTACTTCGCTATATACCTCCTTCTCCATCATTTTACTTTTTCCTTTTCTCTCCATGTTTTACTCTTTTCCTTTATCTCCTTCATTACATACATTTCTCACCTATTTTCTTAATTCCATCTATTTATTCCTCTCCACTATACTCCCTCTATTATACTTATTAATAATCTCCATTCTTTATTTTTCATTCTCTTCATGCAAAGACCTTTGCCTTTCTATTTTGGTTTTCAAACACTTTACTTGAATTTTAATTTACCTTCTTGTTTATTTAAAAAAATACTCTCATGCGTCTCCCATCACTTTTCTCTTTTCTTTTATTTTTCTATTTTTTTGTTTTTTAAAAAGAAGCAAAACACTAACTTATCTTTAACTTTCATTCATTTTATTATTTTATTCTTTCATGCCAAAAATTTATTTACTTAATTAGAGCTTTATTTATGAGCATGTTAATATTTTTGTTTACAAGGTCTTGTTAACTACTATTTCAAGTCTACTTAAGTCAAAATTTAGACCTTTTATTCTCAATAAATCCATGCATTAGCTTATATTTAAATTTCCTTAAATAATGTAATATGGTACTTATCTCAATAAGAAATAAATCAAACTAATTAATAATCCAATTTATATCATAAAACTAATGCCACTTGTATTTTAATCTTTTAACTATGGTTAATGTAATTATTAACACTCTTATACAAAAAGACATCAAGCCAAGATAATGATATTTACCGAATATCATTTAAACCTATCATCGTGTTAGACAAACCTAATTAGTGTAAGCATTGATAACATTTATCATAAGATAACATTGTATGAGTAAATATATACACTACAATCATACATGAAATCACATAACCACATCACCATAATCATCAATTGAAAACATGAGCATAAAAGAAGCATATAAGCACTCACTATCTAAATTGACCAAAAGAGTTAAACAAGGTATTCTGTTGTGGTATGTATTTTGGGTTCTAGTAGTTCTTCTATCTTCCCCCAATCATCCCATCTATTCCATCCTCTCTGATGATGCTCTCCCTCCATCATGCTTTGATAGAAATGTCAATCATGTATCCACCTCATGATAAGTAGGTAGTTATATTAAGTCATCACACACACACACACACACACACACACACACACACACACACACACACACACACACACACACATCAAAAATTAATGATGCATAACTATCAAATATACATCCACAATGTATAAAAATAAGAAAGTACAACTATCACATCATGTAAACTAATCAACATATCACTATCCCATAACCAATATATGTCATAAAACTCAAATCAAAGTAGTAACAATCAAATGCTATGTATAATAATCCATGGATTCAAAGGTTATAATACTTAAGGTGAAATTAGGATGTAACATCCTTTCCCCCTAAAATTGGGCATCATCTTGATGACATTTATTCAAATAATAGTTTTTAATATCAAATAAATTTTAATAAAATAAAAATATAGTATCAAGTATCAAATCATGTATATAAATATGGAAATAGACTATAAAATTCATCATAGTCCTCCCAAGTAGCACTATCTTTAGATTATTGGTCCCTTAAGACCTTTCACTATGACACTTCTCTATTATACAAATTTATTTTGTGAGTGTTAATTAATCTGATTGGTTCTACCATGACTAATTGAGATCCAAAACCTACAAAGCATTCCAATCCAGAACATGTAAAGTATCAACTATATACTTTTTAAGATCAGATACGTGAAACATCTTATGTAATAGAGCTAGGTTTGGTGGTAATTCATGTCTATATACTATAGTATTGACCACTTCTAACAACTTGAAGGGTCCCACATATATTGGTGACAAATTTTTTGAGTTACCAAATTTAATTGAGTTTTTATATGGCTTAACCCATAAGAAAATTTATCACCAATAGAAAAATATTTATCCAATTCATATCAACATAAATCGTCTATCTATAATTGGGCTGAACCAATATGTATTTCATTAATATGAATTGATTTTCCATTTCTAAAAGCATCTCGAGCCTAAATAATACCTTATCCTCTAACCTATCCCAAATTATTAGTGTCCTAAACTTTCTTCCATAAAAGGACTCTAATAGTGCCATATTCAAAGCTAATTGGTATGAGTTGTTGTATTCAAACTCACCCAATTAAAGATAATATTACCACTTATATTTCCGATCCATATAATACATACAAATAACATCCTCTAACACTTGATTAACTCACTCAATTTGAGCAATAGTCTTTGGGTGATATGTAGTGTTGAACTTTAGTTGCGTACCCAAAGCTACATTCAGAGTTAACTAAAACCTAGAAGTCATCTTCAGATCATGATCTCAAATGATCTTATATAAAAATACATACAACCTATACATTTCCTTTATGAACTTCTTTACAAGAGCAGGTGCATCATCTATCAAATTTCTTGGTATAAAATGAGCCACCTTGGTTAGTTTGTCAATAACTACCATGATCATATCATGCCTTCTCCATGATATTGGTAAACCTTGGACAAAGTCCATATTGATCACTTGACACTTTCACTCTGGTATATCATGTATAAATAATAATCTAGTTGGGTACACATGATCATCTTTTACTCATTGACATTCTAGATCATGTGACACATAGTCTACCACATCTTTATTGAATCCTTTCTATAAATACAGAGGTGTAGGCTCTACCATGAGCTTGGTTAGTCTTGGATGTCTTTAATATGGGGCACTATGTAATTACTTTAGTACTATGATTTGTAGACTCTCTTGATCTAGCACATACATCAATCCATTATGATGCAAAAAACTGTCACTCTCAAAACTAAATCCTTTATATTGAAGATTTTGAGCATTCTCAAATAATAATTTTCTAACCTAATCATAGTATTCATCTTTAGGTGAGAAATTAATCACACAATCCTTGAAAATAATACTGAGAGTATTTATGGATACTATGTACCTTCTATGACTCAAGGCATCATCTAATCTATTCTCATTACCTTTAATGTAATTGATATCAAATTCATAGTAAGAAAGAAAATGTAACCAATGTCTCTGATGAACATTCAAATTTTGTTGGGTGAAAATGTACTTGACTCACAAGTTATCAGTCTTGAGTTTAGATGGTTTTCCCAATAAATAATATCACTAAACTTTCAAATCATGAACAATTAATAAAATTTCAAGATCATGAGGGGCATAATTCACCTCATAAATTTTCATCTTCCTTGATTTAAAAGCCACCATTACACCATTATACATAAGGACTCCTCATATTCCCTCTCCTTATGCATCTATGATTATTAATAATTGAACATTGGGGATAGGTACTCTCAACATTGGTGTTGAAGTAAGCCTTATATTTAGTTTCTAAAAAACTACTTCACAATTTTATAACCATACAAATATTTGGTTCTTCCATTGGAAGGAGGCAATTGGATTATCTACTTTGAAATTTTTTGAAATGAACTTCCTATAATAGCCTGCTAACTCCATGAAACTTCTCATCTCCTACAAATTCCTTGGAACTAGCCACTCCATAATAGCTCTAATATTAGCTAAATCTAAAAAAAACTATCTTCAAAAATTATGTGCCCTAGATATTGCACTCTCTCCTGAAAAAATATATACTTAGACAACTTGCCATACAACTTATGCTTCTACAACCATTGCAAAATTAGTTCTAGATGCTGAAGGTGCTCCTCTTCATTCCTATAATATATAAGAATGTCATCTATAAATACCAAAACAAAATGATCTAGATAATATTTGAACACACTATTGCATGAGATTAATGAATGTTATCAAACCGTTACTTAACCCAAAGGGTAACATTGTGAACTCATAATGCCCATAATGAGTTCTAAACTATGCCTTTGAAATATCCTCATCCTAAATCCTTAAATAATGATATACCACTCTAAGATCAATCTAGAAAAGACCATTGATCCCCACATTTGATAAAAAATATCATCTATACAAGGTAATAGATACCTATTTTTAATAGTTACCTTGTTTAACATCCTATAATCAATATAAAGTCGAATAGTACCATCCTTCTTGACAAAGATAATTAGTACACCCAAAGGTCACATACTAGGCCTAATCAACCCCTTTGAAAATAGTTCCTTGAGTTGAGAATTTTATTCAACCATCTCAATGTTTGTTATCCTATAAGGTGCCTTAGACTGTGGCTCTAATCTAGGTATTATATTGATAGAGAAATCAAACTCTAATTTAGGAGGCAATTCTAGTAATTTTTTTGGAAACACGTCATGAAAATATCAAGAAATGTGTAATATTTGAGAGATGGTTCTTTAGGTTCCTTCATTTTGTTTATCTCAATGATAAATGATTGGCATCCTTTTCCCTCATCCTTCTTAGGTTGTATTACACAAATTTACCTAAGGCTCAACTCTCTTTTATCACCCTAAATTTCTGTTTGATTTCCTAAATCATCCAAACACTCAACCTTATTTAAGTATCAATCAACCTTTCCCTTGTGCTTAGAAAAATAGTTGACTCCTAGGATCACATCAAATGACCCTAGTGGTGCTACATATTGATCCACTATAATTATGAATTTGGGAAACCTAATCTATGCTTAAATTAAACATTTATCAACCATGAATTTTGAGTCATTCTCATATTGTACTAACCATGTATTTTTCATAAATCCATATCTTATAGGAAACTTACTAAGCATTCTAAGAACTATAAAATATTTAGTAGCCCCTGTATCTGTCAAAATGAAAATTGGATGTTTAAAAAACATACTTGATAGGTTTATAAGTGATGCTTGAAATTTGTCTTGTCAATTATTAATTATTGCATTAATACGCTATTAAAAATTACCTTATCTATAATTAGGATCTTTGTTCTCTTAGTTATCATGAGTGCATTCACAAGAATAATTGAAATAGCCTCTAGGTGGACCTTTCCTATTCGTCTATGGGTTTCCCTTGAAACTACCTTTAAAACCATTATCTAATTTATTATTTCTAGATCTACTATTGAATTTAGCTTTCTGATTATTGAACTATTCCTTGGAGTATCCACTCCTCTCTTTCTAATTCATCATCTTGAAAGTTGGCTTAGAGATTCCAAACTTTTTCTTGTACTTGTCCTTGACATGTGCAATAAAGTTTAGCTTTTGCTCTTATTTTACCACATTTTCAAACACCTGGTCCATGGTAGAAGTTCCATGAACATCTATCTCACCACTAATATGGGATTTTAAACCCATGATAAAATTCTTGATCTTGAACCTCTCATCTACTTGGTACTAAAGTATATACATCAAAAGTTTGGTGAACTATTCCCAATACTCATTTACTAATAAATATCCCTAATTTAGATTCTATAAATATATAAGCTTCTAATCAAAATAAATATATGGAAGAAACCATGACCTAAATATTTTCATAAAATTTTCCCAAGTAATGGTGGTCAAATTAAGGTTCATTTCTAACTTTTTCTTAGCCCACCATGTAGCTACCTCACCAGCCAACATGTATGCTCCCCAAACTAATTTTGTGACCTTGGAGTATTATATAATCTCAAAATACTTATCCATCTCTATCATCCACGATTCAAATCTATCACCTATAACAATTCCATCAAAATTATGTGGACTCAAATTTTTCATGTCCCTAGACAACTCTGCAGCTACCTAAGATTTTTCATCCTACTGGTTTTCCTACACAATGGGATGCTCAATAGGTTCTTATTGATGTTATTAATTTACATGGCCATGAACATCCTATTCTAGGGTTGTGATTTAATCCTTATTATTATTATTATTGTTATTATTCATGGTTGCAAGAATCTAATCCATCTTTGCTGATTATTTAGTAGCAAATAGGTTAGGATCATTTGGAGGGTTATTATTAGTGAAATTCAAAGGAACCTCACCTAATGATCTTATTTTCACCATTATTATTCTTCTTTAAATATAAGAATTAAAAAAAATTAGTGGACTAATTAAGTCCTAGAGTTTGAGCCTAAGCTTTAATACCACATGTAACAACCCGACATGGATTGCACTAGAATAATGCTTTTTTTTTTAAAAAAAATTAATTTTTAAACATTAATTATTTCATTAGATTAAACCACAAGAATATAATTAGTGATATTTAAAAAAATTAACCAAGAATATTACACTATCAAAAACTTAGAAAAATAATAGTTACAAACTCTAACACTGTATGTTACATAACATAACATATTTGAAAGGAAAATAATCACATTAATATCTACAATGGTTGGTCCAATAATATAGATACTATTGTTGAAGTATAAAAAAGTAATAAAATTACATTTCCATTAGGCATTTAGCCTTAATAAAATAAATATATACTATGCTCCATGGAGCTTGAGTCTAACCAACTCATGTATCTCTAATAATCTAAAGTGTACTCTCTAAGTAAGTAATACAGTGGGGAAGGAGACCATCATTTGAGCAATTTTCCACACCAACCATGGACCATCGATCCCCTACACAATCCCCCATTAGATAATGGCCCTCTCTTTATGGATGGGTAGATAATGATGGCGTAGGAATATAAAAAGCCATGCTAGTACCTTGTGTGTTGTAAGATTTCTAATACATGATATGTATCATAAAGAAAATACATTCTAACATGATATACCACAAACACATAAATCAAACATATAAAATTACAATGTCTATCTAACATTATTTTAGTCATATGTTTCAAATAACATATGATCTCTAGGATCAGTCAATTTCATACATGCTACTTGATCAGATTAACTTCATCTTGCATTCATGATGCTAACTAAGCTAGTGAATTTTTTCTCACTTCTTATTTGACATTTGTTGGAAATATTTTCATTAATTTCAAAGGTCTAGCATTGGTGATAAAGGACCCATTACATTTAATGGTGTTTTTAATATTCATATCTTGGTTAATGTGTGTTAATATTTATTTAATATTAACAAATATATTTTTGGTTTCATAAAATTAAAAAGAGGGCCCATGGAGAAGTCAAAGAGCCATGGGGTAAAGACAAAAGAGGAATGGGATGCATTTTCCCATGAAGAGTCATCTTGAGGAATTGCAAGAGTCACGATGTGAAGACAAAAGAGGGTATGGAAAATTTTTCCATGAAGGGACACTTTGAGGAATACTAAGAGTCACTAAGATAAAGACAAAAGAGTTAAGGATGCATTTGCTTATGAAGGGCCACCATATGACTTTTCAAATGTAAGTATATGAAGGGTCAAGTAAGTTTGGTGTCATTTTCCATGAGGAATAAAGGGTCACAAAGGGTGAATGCCAAAAATCATTTGAAAAGCTATAAATAAAGGCTTGAGAAGCCATTTATAATATGCAAGAGAGTGCATGGTTTGTATTTTTTTATATATTAAAATAGGAGAGAAAAGTAGGACATATTGTAGAGTTCTATAATTTGTTGAGTAAGCAACATTGAGAGATAGTTGTGTTCTATACACAAGAGGGTTAGATGCTCTTGTGGGTTGGTACTCACAAATCTTTGTAAGGGGTTGGTGTTCCTATGGGTTGGTGCTCAAAAATATTTGATGTGTTGGTGCTCAGTAAAGGGGTTGGTGCTCCTACAAGTTGGTGCTTGCGAACTTAGTAATTTGAGTTGGTGCTCATTCATATACTTGAGATTGTTATCTATGGTTTTTCCCACTTTGGTTTTCCTCATAAAACTCTGGTCTCTCTCTCTCTCTCTCTTGTGTGGTGCATGTTATTGTTTTAGTTTTATTGCATATCTTGAGTGTGTGATTAAGTGGTCAAAGAAAATAAATCAGATTAAGTAAAAGATATATAATATACTGATTCACCCCCTCTTAGTATATTTTGTGCTTAACAATATTATAAATACAAGATTGGTTAAATATAACATAATATATAAATAAATTATTAAAATATATTATTTTTTTTAACAAAGATACAAACTTACCAAGTATAGGAAAAAATCATAACTATTCATTTTGTCTATCAAATGCATTAAAATAAATTCACACATGAAGATATTTCAATATAATGATTATATCCTCTTTATATTCAAGAATCACACCATCCATTCATGAATCATATCATGTTCATAAATACATAAACATCAAAATAAAACATTGAATTCCTAATCACAAGTATATGTATATAGCATTGCTAACTTTACATAATAATACATGCATCTTTATACCATTCCATAATTGGTAATTTTTAACTTACAACAAGTTGTATATTATTATACTTAGTATAATAGTTTCCCATTTTGTAATAGGGTTTTCTATTCGATATATACTGTATCTCTAGTACATTAATGAATCCCCTTACAAGTTTATTTATGAAAACCTCATCAGTTGATTTTTATGTTAAACACTCACCTTTTAAAAGTATCAGATAATAATAGATATATTAATCTTGTCATTTTATAAAATTATCTACATAATTAGTTAACTCAGCTATCTTATTTTAAAGTAAATGACTCAAGGATTACTAGATCAATTCACAACTATAAGACTTCATCCTTGACCAAAAAACTACGCATGCTACATTATTCTAATATAGATCTATATTACATGACACATGCTCAATTTCTTACCATCGACTTTTTATAATAAAAAGAATATGTTGAATATGCATTTACATAATTATAAAGGCAAGTTCAAACCACAATATGTAAATCTAAGGGAATAATAAAGTTCCACCCTAAGATTCGATTTACAACCAAGAGAAACCATAGTTTCATTTAATGTTTCTTTCACAATGGAGTATATGGAGCATTCTATGCCAATTGTATTTTAATTCATACATATCACAATATATATTGTTTTACTAAAGTGATATATACTTTTTCTTAATGCATTATCAAACTTATAAAGACTATTTGTAGTTATAATAATATTTTTCCTTCTATTGTGCAGGCATATAATCTATTATGTGTGCAGATCATTTACACTAGCACAACAAAAGAGTATGAATAAAATTAGGGGATGCCTATAATAAAATATTGTTCACATATTCACAAAATTTTACCAAAGTGTATGTTCAGTATGTGAAGTTAAAACAATTATATATACCCAAGTTTATTTATTCATTGGTATATATATTTATTTATAATATTCATCTTATAATTAGACAAAATACCATCAATGATCCACTCTTTTATAAGTTTAATTTTGACTCCCTACATTATATTTTTGATGAGATATTTGTACAGATAGATACCCTATGCAACAACTTCCTTACTATATTCTATAAATATGGATATACAAATCTACTCATGGATTTTTAACCATTATATATGCCTACATACAGATACACATGAAAAACATATATTCACATAATCTTTTACCATAATTTGGTTTTTTGTATTATTTAATATTACTATAATAATTAAATAAATTTATGAAAACAATATTCATCCCCCTACCTATTAAAACATCTTCTTTCTTTCTTACTTCTTTCATCTCCTTCGATGAAATATTCCACTCTCTCCTTCATTGTATACCTCCTTCTTAGTTGATGTACATTTTCCTTTTCTCTCCATGTTGTAATATTTTTATTTATCTACTTAATTTTATATTATTCTCACCTATTAGCTCAATTTATTATATTTCTTCCTTTTCCCTATACTCCCTCTATTCTACTTATTAATAATCTCCATTTTTTTTCATTCTCTTCATGCAAAAACTGACACCTTTCTATTTCAATTTTTAAAAACTTTACTTGAGTTTTAATTTACCTTATGTTTATTAAAAAAATATCCTCCCATGTGTCATCCATCAATTTTCTCTTTTCTTTTCTTTTTTTTTTTTTAAATTTTTAAAAAAGAATCAAAACACTAACTTATCTTTAACTTTCATTCATTTTCTTATTTTATTCTTTCATGCCAAAAATATTTTGATAGGACTAGAGCTTTATTTATCAGTAAGTTAATATTTTTGTTTAGAAGGTATTATTAACTACTATTTCAAGTTTACTTAATTCAAATTTTAGACCTTTTATTCTCAATAAATCCATACATTGGCTTATAGTTAAATTTCTTCAAATAGTGCAATCCGTTAATTATCTCAATAAAAGATTAATCAAACTAATTAATAATCAAGTTTATATTATAAAACTAATGCCACTTGTATTATAATATTATAACTATGGTTAACATAATTATTAACACTCTTATACAAAAATACATCAAACTAAGACAATGATATTTACCAAATATCATTTAAACTTGTCACCGTGTTAAACAATCCTACTTAGTCTAAGCATTGACAACATTTATCATAAGACAACATTATATGATTAAATATATGAACTATAATCATACATGAAATCACACAACCAGATCACCATAAGCATCAACTAAAAACATGAGCATAGAAAAAGTATATAAGAACTTACTATCTAAATCGATCAAAAGAGTTAAATAAGTTATTCTACTATGGTTTGTGTGTTGGGTTACTAGTAGTTCATCTATAATATCCAAATTGTCCCATCTACACCATCCTCTCTAATTTTTTTCTTACTCCATCATGCTCTGAGGCAAGGATCTATAATATATCCATCTCATGATAAGCAGATAGTTAATCTGAGTCATCATATATATATAATGATGTATAAATAACAAATATACATCCATAATGTACAAAAATAAGAAATTACAACTATCCCATCATGTAAAATAATCAACATATCACTATCCCACAACTAATATATGCCATAAATCTCAAATCAAAGTAATAACAATCAAATTCTAAACATAATAATCCATAGATTCAAAGGTTATAATACTTAGGGTGAAATAGAGATGTAACACTCATGCAATAGATTTAATGAGCCCAACAAAATCAATATCCCATTTCTAAAATTGTTTATGAGAAAGTATTAGATAAATAGGCATAAGAACCATTCAGTTGGGTTTATCTACATGCTTACAAATATCACATTATCATGCATAATCTTTAACATCTTTGAATAAGGTGTGCCACCACAATCTAGCTAGTATAAATTTTTGTGTTGTTTCATCACCAACATAATGTCCACTTTTGACACCCTCATGGACCTCCTAAAGGATTTCCATGTGCTCATGTTACATTATGTAGCTTTGTAGTACTTCATCCTGACCAAGTTTGTATAGGTCTTTGTCTATAAGCTATAAATACATGGCACGTATAGCTAATTACTTCTTCTCTTGGGTGGTGAGGTTTTATAGCATGGAACCTATTTTAATAAAATCCATAATTTGATATAATTCTTAGGGAATGTGCTTAACTTTAAAATTTTGTACATCTCTCCTTAAGAGAGATCACCATGTAGCAATCACATTACTCTAACTCTCTGAACAACAACAAGTGCACATAGAAATATTTATAGTAGTGAGGAGAGAAGATCTCATATAATTAAAAACCAAACTTCTCCAAATATCCACTAAGTTATTAACATGGTATAATTTCACTATACAAATCATATCTCCTAGGAAGTTATCGCATTACTCAGAACATCACCGCACCTAACACATTTTTTATCCCACATCTAAAATGCATAATGATCTATTGAATGTTTCCAAAAAACTAACTCATGTGCCTCTAGTGTTACTCCATGCATTGATATACCTGGATAACACCAAAATAATATGCACAACACTCCATCAATGTGAGTTATATAATTAATGCTAACCTTCTCTTTCTTATAACACCATGTCTTAATTGATTTTCTACATGTAGCCTTTAGCTACTAATCATGCTAGATATGACATAAGTGGACCAATCATAGATCTAGGAAATTCATCATGCTACTCAGTGCACCAATGTACCTACCAAGTTTTTGAGCCTAAAAAATTCATCCAAAATGCATCACTACTCAACCACATGTCCAAACACATGGCCTTATCCTTTCAAGAACCTCACTTGTTCATATCCATCTTCATCATCCTCATCCTCAACTACTTCAAAATAGGTACACCTTCAAGTTTCTATGCACCTCTTTAATTTGCATGTATTTTTGTCTTCAACACTCAGTTAATAACATATGGTCAATAGGATAACACATCATACACCCCTTACTCCTTACTTCCAAGAACCAAAACTAGGTCATGCCTTATCCTTAACCTTCTCCAAATGAGACTAACTTGCTCATCAAGCTATATAGTTGATTCATCTTCAATAAGAATACTATGTAGGCTATTGACTTATCTGGAAAAATTTTCTAGCTTCTTCAAATAATATCCTATAGAATTATCCTTAGCAACATGAAGAGAACATGATCTTCACTAAGAGATCTTCGACCTTGATCCATAGAGAGATACCTACCATAATTATTTTTCATATTCAACTTAGTCTCTCCTCCTATCACAATATATTTCACTTGAACAAACCAACCAACAATAGAAAACACTCTTAAAGATGGATTTTTTCATCATTGCTCTAATACCAATTATTATCTTCACAAACAAATCTATGATACCAATTATTAGATTCAAACCAAAGATTTGATATGAATTGTTAGGAATAAAAAATTTGATACCACATGTTAGGATCAATAAGCTCTATCCTATTATACAAGTAAATTATATGGAATAAAAAAATCTATAAAACACATGAGACAAGAGGGAACACATTATAAAGGATTTGCATGGAGGACATTGCTAAATTCAAGGAAAAAGCATGGGGTACATGGAAGCTTCCACACTTCATTACTTCAATAATTCCTCTCCTAATAAAAATCTTCCATCAAGTCATTTGAGTGTTAACAAACAAGCACTTAGGTGAGCTAGGCATACAAATCCTCCAAGATCTAACCTCGAACCTCAAGTATCTCTATGCTTAAAACCCAAGCATTTAGGTGAGATAATCAACATGGCCTCTAGGATCCACATCTCTACAAACATGTAAGCCCAATCTTGCAAGGATCCAAGAATGATACATCTAAGGATGAATAAATACAAAGAGAAAGAATTTTGTTAATAGAATTTACAATGAGAAGAGAGAGAGGAGAGAGATACAACATAGTGGTTCCAAAAAATTTGGCACATTTGAGTGGGTTGTCATGTGATCTTCAAAGGTGTTTTTCATCATGTGACAAAGTCATCAAAATTTTTCCTCCACTAGACAATAACATGTGTCTACCTCAATGTGTCTCTAAAATATGTGCCCCACTTCTATAAGTGAGAGTGTTCTTCTTGTCTTCATCACCAAGGTTCAACAAAGTAGATGCTCCTCTTTAGAAAAGATAGGCCACCCCATGTGACTCCTAGAATAACACCCCACTCACACTTGTGAGTTTAATTTATAAAATTTCATTCTTATCTTCATCTTCACATGTGAACACAAGAGTCCAAAATGTGTTTCAATGACCTTTTGACTCGAACTAGACTAGACCCTTATAATTTTTACCATACATGACCCCTTGTATTTTTCACACCATGACAAAAAACATGTGTCTACCAAGGATAAACCCATGTACTTTGGTGGAGTGACACACCCCACTCCCATTGTATCAACTTGATCACATGTGAGAGACCCTCCATGGGCCCTAACTCATCACCAATCATCCACATCACCATAATGCCACATCACCATGAATAGTGGACATGAATAGTCAATATGAATAATGACTTCACACCTAACACATATATAAATGAAATGAATAGTTTTGTGTCATTAAGTAATATTTAGAATGGAATGTAGGAAATTATATAAGATAACATAAACATGCCTTTTTAGATCATATGTGCTTTGAGCCCATTGGTTACAAGTGATACTGGTAGTATTAGAAGTACACTAAGCACCTTCCCATTGTAAGAAGCCATTAGGAGTATGATCTACATTTTCATGTCCTTGAGTAGTATTTTTATATATTGTATTGACATCCTCATTAAAATCTATGGGTTTTACAATGGGGTGTCCTTGTTAATTATTTATAGGTATTACTATGCATTATGTGTCATTCTTAAAACCAATATACCACTTCTTAAAATGTAAGACATCATTATTCACATAACACCAAGATAAAACCAAAAGAGTAGGGAATTAATTATATTTAACAAGCTCAATTACCTCCAAATTACCCTTGACTATGACTCTTAGGATGTTGACTATGCCATCCTTAAGAATGTGGATGGGTAATACACAAATCTTGTTGGCCATGAAAAAGACACGTGGGGAGGGTTTCAAAGTGGGGCTCCCCTAATTTTTATAGGTGTCTTAGTTATAACATTAACCTCTCTATCAATGTCAACCAAGATGTCACAGATCATCCAACCATTAATGGACACATTGACAAGGACTTCTTTATCACATTATAGATTTGATTAAATATGGGTCTCTTGTCAGCATACATAGTTCAAATTATGATACTCTGAAGGTTTTTTTTCATTTTTTTTCATAACCAATTCTTGATGATAGGAATGATGTCCTCATTAAGGAAGATTTTACAAATATCTCAAAACTCATCATGCACTGAGTCTGTGGGTATTATATTTCTTTGCATATCAACATGCATGTTGGCATATTTATCCTTTAATAACTCAATTTCACCTTTTAGTTCCTGGACTAAGTCCATTATCTCATGTAAAAATTATTTATAATTTTGAACATCAAGATAATGTTGTGCATGAGGTTATTCATGTTGAACCTTTTCAACATGGATTTAAATCTAGTTGGGAATGATTGCCACTCCATGTGGTAATATTTAACTTGGGTCTAACTAGTAGAGTGGGAGGGCATGGTATCCACTAAGCATTTAAAGTTTTTAAAACATGGATCATACTATAAAACTTATTATTTCATTCTACAGTAATGAAATCATAAAAATTATGGCATTCCTCTAGGTGATGCTCATTCTTATAAAAGGTGCAAGTTGGATAGATTATGCAGTCACATTGTTATTGATCTAGATAACTAAACTTGTAACATGTATTAGGTGGAAAATCACTACCATTGAATTCATTTCCATACCCTCAACCTCTAAAATATCAACCACCTCTAGCCTTTTGGGTTTTCTCTATGTAATTTTGGCACGTACCTCATGGGTGTGCTTCATAAATCTCATTAATAACCTAATAATCATTGTTATCATGCATATATGAATCACATATTTTTGAATATAATGACACTTTAGCTTGGGTGTTGAGTTGAATCAAGGGAAAAATCCATATATCATGATCTTCATTTCAAATCTCATGAGACATTTTCAATAAGTATAAACATTCCTCTGTTGATAGTTATTACTGTTATGGCCTTCCACTTTACAATCAACACACCATAATCCACTATAGGTATCATGAGTGTTATTGGTCATAATATTATCTAGATGAGAAGCCATCATAATGATCTTAGCCTCCATAAAGGGGTTGATCCCCATATATATAATCCACATGGATTTGATGCATAGGGTGGATTCTAGTGCCTCACATGTTTAATGAAAGTCTTGTGAGATAAGGCTCTTCAGAATGAAAGTAATAAACTTCCCATAAACCACTCAACATGATGAATCATGTTAATATTAAATGATAGATATGAAATAAGGTTTTTTAAATTTCACATCATACATGTACACACTCTTAGTGAGATATTTCTTGATATCTTATAATACAACAATACTATGCTACTCAAATTCAAGGATATCAAGTTCTTGGAGAAAATCAGTCTTTAATTATTCATAATTTCTTATTAAGGATTAAATTTTATATATAAATTATATGCATGATATAATCAATTATTATAAAAATGAGTTCCATTTCACTCATAATAACTTATACCTCATGCTTTCCAAATGATTTCACACTTGTGAACATGTTCTACTTATTTTGGACACCTCAATATTTAGTCAAGTGAAGTGTCATCTTATAGTAAAATATAGGTTCATTGGGTGGTTTTAGTGGACTTTATTGTGGTTCTCCTCCATAACCTATTCAACCCTTATGTGGAGGTATATTAATTCCCCCTATGCCACTACTTGATCGTCTATCTCTAGTAGAACCACTACTGATACTACCTCTCATGCCTCTTATAACAATAGGTACACTAGAGATAATGGGTGTCAGGGGGGGTTGATTACTTATTTTTGTGAATATAGTGTACCCATTAATTATATTTTTTCCATTGGTTATTCTAAGGTGATAACTATGTCTTAATTTTAATGGAAAGGTATAAGTTAATTGTAAATTGTTATCTTGATCTTGCACTTCTAGATATTTTTCTATGGTTTTGGTTTGAGATTCAACTTTAGATTCTACATTATAAGCATCATAATTTCTCACAATAATTTATTTAAACTTAAATTCTTGAGCATACACTATGGTGGGGGAATTGGGTATATTTAGATTGGGTTCTACTATTAATGTTTGTCCTACTTCATTCATGTGTACCTAGGCCAATGAAGGGCATGAATCCATGGTTGGGGGGTAATCATCATGCCTTTCTACCCTCTTGTAGATTCTCATGACACTTACAGTATCCTCTCATTTTATTATTATATTGTTGCCTCTCATAGCCTTATACCTAGATTCATTATAATTAATATTTTTTAGTTATCATTTTTTGAATTTCATGCTAAACTACCAATCCCATACCAATTCATACCCCTCCATTTCCCCACTAGACATACTACTCATGGATGAGAGAGTTTAGCCAACCATGGGGAAATTCTCATGTGTATAATAAACCATAAGATTCATAATGTCTAAAGTAAGTTATTTTAGATACCTCCCATGTAATTCCCTCAAAAATTTGAATTATGGTTCCTCTGGATAAGAATATGTAGAGACAATGTATTGAAAAATGTATCTATTGAGCATTATTTTCCACCACATGTTTATTACACATGTCCAATTAGATTTAATGTTTGTTAAGGCTATTTATCTCTCTCAACCACAAAGCCTTCCATTCATAATTTCTTGAACATTATTGTATACAAGCTAAAATCTAAAAATGTAAGTGAACATGTAATTCTATAAAAAATGATTCATATAGAGAATAATATAAGTGTTGTTATACCCATATACATGTAAAAAATCCTAATTTAATATGTTAAAGTGCACATATATCCTATATGTTACCAACCCAGTGATCTGCATTTTCCAAAGATAGCCATTCGAACATATTTCTACCATCCTACTAATAAATGCAATGAGTCCAAAAAATAGAACCAAAATGTTGGGTTTCATTTTATCCTTAGTTGAGCATGACTAAGTAATAGTAATGTTCCTATAGGAAGGGATAATCCAATGTGCTAGAGTGATGACATATCATGTGATTGAAGTCACATACTCACTCAAAGCATGCAACCTAGACTAGTTCCCTTCAATTCTACTACACGATGGTAAATAGAAAAATCTTATTTAGGAACTTGATTTGACACATTTAATCATTATTATTACAAACAACATTCTATATTTATCCATTTAATGCATTCACATAGTGCAAGTAATCTAGTAACATAAAGTAGAATTAACACCAATTAGATTCAACAAATAAAGTTTCACATAATATTAGTTTTGTTGATCTCATTTGATAAGGTTAAAAATGTAATTTATTCAATACATAATATCTCTATATCTTAATTTTTATAGCAACAACATAACTACTTTCAACGTCACTTTCTAATCAAATCTAAAGGGGTATTTATACATAAGTGAACCCCTTCTTAGATTGCATCATTATTACATTAAATATGACAAGCCAATGAATATTTTAGAAAAAGAAGTCATGGTGAGATGGTATAATTAACTTTTGAACCAATTCCAATAACCCCTAGATACTTTCTCTATGCTAGATATTAGCGTTCATGTTCCTCCTCCTCCATGAAACAATGTTATTTTTATGCTCCCATTAATCATTAATATTTTAGGGAACCTATTTGTAACCATATCCAAATTTGACACCCCTATCCTATTTTTTTGCTTCTTTGATTCTTTTGTCTTGTGTTCCTTATTCTTCATTTCCTTATTTTTCATAACACCTATCTACACCAAGGTCTTTTACAATGTTATCCCCTACTTATCTTGTATGCATTCTTCTCTCATACATAATGGTATTTTTTGCTCATCCTAAACCCTTGAATCTCTATGCCTATGGCTCAAAAATAATTAAATATATTGAATTTTTTGGGTCTAACACAAAAAATGGCATGTTTTCTCTTACAATTAAATCTCTCTTTAGGGACAAAAATCTGGTCAATAGGTTACGTATTTCTTGGTTCACTAGTTAAATTGATGAGCCATATATAAGGATGCTTATGGATGGGCATATTAATTTTGGAATCAACTAGGTTAATTTTCCATCAGGGCATAGACTCAAAATTCACAAGTAACAAGATCTATCCCTTAAGATAATCTTCTTGTCTCTAAGGGTAAAAAGTAACAAAATTTGGGCATTGTTATAAAAGAACCATGAGGGGTAGAGATGAACCATCAAATCTTAAAGTTGTAAAAATAAGTAATTTAAGTACCCTTAAAATATTTTTTTCCACCCAATATGAGGGTGAACACACATAATGTATTATTATGCAGGCAAATCTGACTTTGTGTACCAAAAGTTGGTCAATAGGATGTGTATCTTCTTACTCACTAGCCCAAATAATGAACCATATTTATAAACACATCCAGATGAACATATAAATATAGGAATGATATTTATCCACCCTTAATCATCTTCTATAGTTGAAATTTTCAATAAATTATATGCATCTCTTAAGATAATCTTCTCATCCATAAGTATAAAAATGGAATGAACTTTACACACATTTTAGGAGAACAATGAATAGTAGAGACAAATCATTAATCCCTATAGCTAAAAAGGTGAGTCCTCTCAGTACCCCTAGGAATATTATCATCCAATTATGATGAGGGATACATAGAATCATGTTTTATCTCAAAACTAAAGCTTTCTTTAGGGACCAAAAATTAGTCAATAGGATGCAAATAGTTTGACTCACTAGCTAGATCAATAAACCATCTTTTTAGATGCATCTAGATGAGTGTATAAATATAGGAATGACCTTAGTTTTTTTATATATTTACTCTTGGAGTTAAAAATTTTAAACATTTGAATGCATCCCTTAAAATAATCTTATCTTCCTTAAGTGGAAAATGGAACAAACTTTGCGCATGTATTTCATAGGAACCGTGAGTCATAGAGATAAATTGTTAGACCCTATAGTTGTATGGGAAAGTAATATAATCACCCATAAGATTATTACTAACACTAGTAATGAGAGATATATGGTGGAACATTTTAACTTGTAGAAAAATTTTGCTTTAGGGACAAAAACTTGGTCATTAGGATGTGTATATTTTGAGTCCCTATCACAATTGATGAACCATCTTTAGAGATAGATTTAAATGGTAATATAAATATAGAGGTAACCTTCTTTCTAAAATTTATCACCTTATAGAGTTTAAATTTTCAAGTATATGGATACATCTCTTAATATAATATACTTTCCCCTAAGCGATAAAACATAATGAAATTTATGCATGCATTTCAATAGATCCGTGAGTCCTAGAGACACACCATCAATGATTATAATTGCATAGATGAGTCTTATGATCACTTATAGGAGGATTATCATCCACTGACAATGAGGGAGACACAATGGTATGTTTTCCCTCACATCCAAATCTCATGTTATGGACCAAAATTTGGGAAGTAGGACACATATCTTTTGATTTCCTATCTCAATTAATGAATCATCTTCATGGACTCATATAAATGGGTGAAAATGTAAGAATTGCCTTCAACCACACTTGATTGCCTCCCAAATTCAATTTTTTCAAGTGTATAGACACATATCTTAAGAGAATATTCTCATCACTAAGTGGGAAAACATAATGAACTTTGTGCATGTTTTTCAAGATAACTGTGAGGGGTAGAGATGAACCATTATCACCTATAGTTGCATGGGCAAGTTCTCTAAGCACCCCTAAGAGGATTCTATACCATTTGTGATGATGGAGAAACTCATATAATAAACATGTAAAACAATTAGGTTTATCTTTGTTTAAATAATTTAATAGTTTTTTACTCTCAACACCAACCACATGAAGGTGAAAGCTCATATGGTACTACTAATCTATATTAAATTAATTTGTAATAATTTCAAAAAAAAAACATTTAATGAAAAGATAATTATATATTAAAATACACTAAATCAAATAAGTTAAATTTAGTATTTTTAAATGTAATTTACATTGAATACCAACCTTACCAAGTTAATCCAATGTACCTTCCAGATCATCTCTATTTTTAATTATTTCAAGAAATGCTTCATGCTTGGATTAATGAACTCTCCACAAACTCTTATTTTGAGACTTTCCATGGAATTTTATCATTTTAATATTTGTAGAAATAACCAAATATGAGTAATTACATATTACCCTATTCATTTCAAAGTCCTCAAATAACCAATATTTTTTTTTAATATGAAAGTATCTAGGAAATTATGTTCCAATAACTACCAGAGATCTAGTGGGATAAAATAAGTACTAGCCATCTATGACAACTATGATTATTTTTTTCCCTCTACATAATGAGACAAGTATTATTATGTTCCCTCATTATTGCCCTAAGTTTAAATTACTGTGAAAACTTTTCTTTCATTTAAATAATAATCAAATTTTAAGGACATGTAGGAAAAAGATAAACCGTCACTAACATTTAATGTTACATTTAAATTATAAATAAATTGTACCTAGTTTTATAAGATTTGAGATGTGGTCAAAGTCAATTTTTGATTCCATTTCATGATCGCTTAGTGGTTGGAATGAATCATTGCTCCCCATAGGTGCTAGGGGTTTATAGGGGTTTCTAATATAATTTGTTAACCAAATATTTTGACTTACATACATTCCAATTAAATTCCATACAACCTTAACAAAATCTTTCCACGCCCTAGTATAAATAGTCCATCAACTAGAATTTGATATTCAAAGTGAGTGGAAATCACTTGATCTAGGTACTTCATTACCATATATATATGTCACCTTATTATGTTCCTACATTAACGAAATTAATCTTTGCACTTGAGAATATTTATTTGATACATGATACATTTTTTTACTAAGTCATAATACTTTCAACATCAATCAAATCAACACCATCTTTGTGCTTTATTTTCTCTTTTTAAGGGATCTTTTTACACATGAACCTATAGTATCATTTTCCTCTTTTCCATCCCTAGCCTAAAAGAAACTCAAAAAATGTGGAACCTCATTCTTCTCATGCATCTTGTATAACCATTAAAACATTCATAAATTATTAAAATGTCTTGCAAATTAGTCTAACCAAATTTAGTGTGTATTGAACATGATTACTCTTACATTCATATTTATATAAAATATCTCAAAACAACCTTAGACAAACTATAGATAATTGTATTTGTCATTGATCATATAAAAGTGTTACTCCCTAAAAAAAAATTAATCTCTTTTATGTTATTAGGTACATGTTTGAATGTAATATGCATGAGAGTTTAAACTTGAATTGAATTATATTATTGATATTAAACCTCAATATATGGTTATAGTGTTACTTTTAAAAAAATTACACAATTAAAATAATGGTCCCAACTAGAAATTTGTTGTTGAAAAAATTGAATTGATTGCCTAAGCATTTTTTTGATGTGTGTCTCTTTCATATTGGTAGATAATATTATTATTGAATTCAAACATGAAATTAGATACATATACTTGGGTCATAACCAACTCACATCCTGATGATTCTTTTCCATCTATTAGCATACTTTATAGATTTATAGTTCTTAAAATCAACTAGTTTCTTTACAAATGCATGTGAAATTTTTCATGTATACATATGGTAAAATGTAACAATCCACCACAAGTGTTACATATTCCATGTAAACATTCTTTGGAAAAAATGTCCCTGAGGTCTTTGATTGAAAAGACTTGGAATTAACTCTCTAGATGTTTTAGCTAGAGAAGCCACCATACATTCCTACATGATATAATTATTATGTAAAGTAAAATGTATGTGAAAAATAAAATAAAAATACATAGGAAAATTCAACATAGATCCTAACAAATATGTTATGCATTTTTGGTTGATTTTAACATAGAATGGATTGTACATGTCAAATTAACTTTGGCTAATTATCAATTACCCATTATTTTTTTCAATAAATGTTTTATAATATTATGATTGTGTCATGTCTATGAATTTTTTTAATGTGGATCATGGTTTTTTAACCTTTTATTATTTTAAAAACATATTTTACATTATATGAGACCCTTTTTTTCATGCCAAAAAGTTTCAATCAATTTTATTATTCCTTTAACTAATACATTATCTTTTCATTGGTGTCTACTACTGAATGCCCAAAAATATGTGAGTAACAGTTCATTGAGTCTTGTTATTATTTTTATGATGTTTATTAGATTTTTTCTATTCAAGTTCAGATCTATAAATTTTGATTATGAAATCTATCTCTAGATATTGACTTACTCACTATAGATTTTATTTATTACTCATCTTGTTGCATTGTTACCTTTTCTTTTGAGCTCTATTATCTATTACATTAAATGCATTACATATATTCTTTACTATTGCATTATTTTTTTCTTATATATTTAATGTTCTTAACCATAAATTATGCATGATAAGGTGCACTTTTTATTTTTTTTCATCATTTGATCAAATAGTTTTCATCACTTTTTATGGATTTTCTAGTCAAATGCATAGTCCCAAACACATTGAGCATGACTTTTAGCTATTTTTGTTGATGTTTTTCCTTCCATAGGTTATAATATTTTCTCATTTAATTTAATAAAATAGTTTGGTGTCCATCATAGTATCCTTGGATGTGTAGGTTCAAGAGCTATATTTTCTATTAAATTGAATGTTGTTAGCACTTCAACTATAGAAGGTATATTCTAGTGTTGGTTAACATTAGACTCTAAAGGTGAAGTAAATTTCTCTTCATTAGGAAAGAGATGAATTGGGATAATTACATGATTTTAATTATAATCATGCTATAAAACTTCATAATGGATGGAATTTATAATTATATTATGTTTTTCCATATGTTTAATAACTCAATACAAATTCATTAGCTACATCTCCTATATTTTAAATTTTATCATTCAAAAAAAATTGATTAATATTTCTTATCTCATTTGAAAATGTATCTAAATTAAATTCCATGGATTTGGAGTGTTATTTTAATTTTGAATATTATCTTGAGTGGGGGAAGTACTTTCACCTAGTCCAAAAGCTCTTATGGATGTTCTCCTCACTATTTTTATTTTTATTTCTCTTTCTCTCTTGACTTCAATTACCTCATTTATTAGATGATTAATTACTATTTTGTGGTGACTACTCATCCCCATGATTTATATTTATATAAATAATTTCAAGTAGAATTAAAATTAAATAATTTTTAGTACTAAAGATAAATTAAATAGAGAATTTATAGTGTCAGTAGTAAAAACTAGTTCTAAGTTTGTAAAATACAAAATGAATGAGTAAATTTTTTGGGCAAATGAGTAAAATTATCAGATTGTAAAGGGCATCCACCCTTTTAAAAAGCACACACATCCTATTTATAAGTATTTACAAATTTATTTTTTAATTTTTAAATCTTTCTAGTCTTAAAAAGGTGTATACCTTTTACAGAATGGTTTAAAACCTTTGTAAAGGGTGCACGCCATACTATAAAGGAAATATGCCAGGTTAAATAATTTTCAATTTTAATTTTTTAGTTTCCCTCCAAAAATTGTTTGGATTTAGGCTTGAGGGGTCCTAACGTAGCCTAAAACCTATCATGGATCAACCCACATGAATTTTAGGAAATTTATATGCTTTTTTTATCTTCACAGACACATCTTATTAGTATTATTTCATTATTTAGAAAAAACATTATATGGTTTTTCAGATGGGAGAACTTACTTTTTGAATAGTTATATTTTTTAAAGCTAAACTATTATTTTTAAATTTTACTTAATTTATACACAACATACCTCATTTTGGTTTATACATATATCATTAAAAATACCTTTATAAAATTTTAATTGTTAATTAGAATTTTATAAAACTTATATCTCAATAATAAACACATTGTTGGCTATGATTTTAAAAAATTAATATTCATGAATTTAAAGCAAAAATATTGTGTTTGGACACTTGAAATTTCAATTTTCCAACTATCTTGACTTGTAGAATTATTTTAAAAACTTATATATATTAAAAACATAATTAAAAAAATTCTCAATAATATTAATCATTACCTCTATCAATATATGAAATTTCATACAAAAATTCATTTTTTTACTCAAAAAAAACATTTTCATACACATATAGTCTCCTTATTTTCACAAAAATGTACCATGCCATTATCATAAATGCATCAATTTCACATGATTTTCTCATCCTAGATTTTAAAATAATTATATATGTTTAAATTAAATTTAGAACATGACAGTTTATATTCTTACATTATTATCAAATTCTTGTTCCAAGTGTCTCTAAAATTCTCTGCAAGTTAACTATTATTATTTTCAAAAGAAAAATAAATTTAACTCTAAATAGCACTCACCCCCACCCCTACCCCCATGCCCCCCCACTCCCACCATTTTTTATCCCATTATCCTGAATCTACCTATGATTTACCTCCTAAAAGTGAATAAAATTACATAAAAACATATAATGGTGAAAGTAACAATGAATGATTTTCATGGAAACATTGAATAGTGAAAGTAAAAATGAAGTAAACTATATGAGAATAGAAAAAAGATGAAATAAGTAGTGAATATAACAATATGAAAACATAAAATCAACAAAATGGACCATTAGTAACACCTCTATGGATTTTGTTTAGAACACCCATGTACTTAATTAAAGTTGATGAAAACATTTTGAAACCAATGCCTAAGAAAATTTCTAACCACCATTTAAGAAGAAAATCTAAAATAATTTTTGGATAATAACTTTTAAGATTTAAATGATATTTGACTATGTCACTTATTTGTTTTACTAATGAAATTGCTTAATATGATATCTAAAATTTACTCCCTATAACTAAGAACATCTAATATTGATGGTGAAAACAGGACAATTGTTAAAAAAAACTACATAATGCATACCATAAGATGGGTGTGAAAAAACACACTAAAGATAGTAACATTTTCCAAAACATAATTATGACTTGCATAGTAAGTCATCAAATAGGGATAAAATGATTGATTACAAAAACTAGCAGAGCACTGAACATAAATAGAAAAACACTAATGAAATCAATTGGGATACATTAAAAAATTAATTATGTCAATAATAAAGACTTTTGGGTATTCTCTTAAAAACTTCCATGAAACAAAAAGGCTATAGTTGATTGTCTCAAATATTTACTTATAAGCACAATTTTATAAATGCAATACAAGGGTTTCACCAAATATAAGGGATATAGTGAAAATAAGAGTTATTTCTAGTAATCATGAACCACATCTAACACATTTATTGGAAATGACCCAAACACAATTGTACTCTAATTTTTTTCATGAATATCCAAAAAATTATATTATTCAATTATATTTTGAGATGATCGAACCCTTATGTGTCAAAATGAATCTCACACACACACACACACACACACACACACACACACACACACACACACACACACACACACACACACACACACACACACACACACACACACACACACACACACACACACACACACACACACACACACACACACTACTTGTTTTTGTAGGCAACGTGTTAAATATTTAATGCATTATGATGTTTTTATTCATGTATATTGTATTTTTCATACTGAAAATAATTTTTAGGAGTGTGAAGGCAATTTGTGAGGTGTAGTGTTAGGCTAATGATCTCAGTCTACACATCATTGATTTAATTCACCCTAGTTTACCCCAAACCATTTTCTTCCTTTGATTTATAACCCTACCCCACTTTTTTGGCATATTTTGTCCACAAGGAATGCCCATATCTTCAACTATAAAAGTTCAAACCAAGGAATGCCCATATCTTCAACTATAAAAGTTCAAACCCTTTTGTAGGATCCAATTTTCTATTTTTGAGAATTTGTGGGTAGAAATACCTAATGACAAGTTGTTAGCTTTTGAGGTTGAGCATGATATCCTTAATAAGTGGAACCTTTTTCCCATCCCCCAAATATAATTTGGCTAGGAGCCTTAGGAAATGGGAATGACCCTTAATAGGGTGGTTAAATCTAAATTTTTATAGAACATGTAAAGGAAATCCTAGAAAGGTAGGGGGTGGTGGAGTCATCAAGGATGATTTGAGGACCTTTATTACTATCTATGCAGGGTTGATGGGTTTCTAATCTAACCATGTTGTTGAAGATAAATTTACCCTTTGTGGTATCCAACTAGATATCCATCTCAACATTCTTAAATTAGTTATAGAAGGGAATTCACTAAACATCCTCAATGCCCTCCCAAGAAAGATAAAACCTTCCTACACTATTAGCCAAATCATTACCAATGCCAACTATCTTCTTCACTCAACCATGTGTTCAATCTCCCACATCTATGAAAAGAGAAATCATATTTTTGATGTACTTAAAAATTATGGTATACTCAGACTGAAATTCATCATGTGGATCAGACCCCTCAATATCCCATCTCATATCTATCCCTTGATCAGTAATTATTTGGACTTTCAAGCTTCTCAAGCTAGTGGAGGAGATGCACATGAGAAGGGTAATCATGCCTAAGTAAATTTCAAACTACACTTTGTGTCATAATTATGACACTAAATTCAAATAAAATGGCAATACACATTATTTCAAAAAGTTTTAAAAATTGTCATTAGATAAACCAAAAAATAAATTTTGAACTACTACTTGGTTCTATGTAACTTTTTGAATCTAAGCAGAAGTAATATAAGAATCATGGGGGGAGATAGGTACTATTGTGAACCCATTGCCTATGCAAAAGTTCAATCAAACTAGAAATTCTATAGAAATTTAAGAAAGGGTGGACTCATGGAATTTATGTTCTAAATTCAAGGGCATCATGAAATGTTGGGTATGGATTTTGCAATGGCATGAAAACAATGACAAGTTATATTCAAGGTGGACCAGATGTAAGTCATATAATAAATCATCAAAGAAGTCCTAGGAATGTTTTGTGAATGAAATAAGGCCTTCAAACATAAAAGGTAGACGTATGAACTCATGCAGTCATTCTTTGAGATAAACATTATATTTCAAATGAACAAGGGATTTCATAGGGATGGTATTCTAAGGATATGGCTAGATATCCACCTATAAACAATGCATTTTTTGACCTTAGAAGGAAATTTCACTCATATCATTTTGCATCATTTCTTGTTGTTAAACCACTTCAAAGGGATTCAAATTAATTTGTCCTATTGTCTACTCATGTCAATAGAATCATTATTCATATCATTCCAAGAAAAACCCTATTCTAACATAATCTACCAAGGACTAATTTACCTACTCACTAAAATAAGGAACCCCATTAGGAACCAATAAATTATAAGGAGAGAACTCTACTAAGTCTAAGTACAACTTAGTTGAGGGTAGGAAGGATGAGGTTTCTCCTTCCCCCAACTCTATTCACCCATGGGAGGTCAGAGAGAAGGACAAAATGAAATCACATGACTCTTATCCCCAAGAGAAGAGTTTAGGTAAGAAGGTTAATATAAGTCTCTAGTTTCCCTAGGGTATCAAAAACCCTAGATTTTAAATCTATGAGTCAAAATATATAGAAGTTTGGAAGAGGGAAAATGATTCAACATAGTTTCCAAAGAGATTCAAATAGAATCTATAATATTTCCATGGTAATTTGAAGAAAATGGGTAGGCAATTGGTGATGCTAATGGAACAACAAAATAATTTGAACTAGGAAGTGGAAAGAATGAGGGAAGGGATGGGGTAAATGAAGCAAAAGGAAGCTAAATGGAACCCCAAATAGAAAATTTAAATAAAGGAAAGTGAGGGAGGAGAAGATATAGGCTCGATTGAACATAAGAGAAACTTGGTGGAAGGCCATGAAACTCAAACTAGAGGTATGATAAGCAGTAGTGCAAAGAAGAAGCTACGTGGCAACAAGAGAGAGACTCACTATAAATAAATATAATATATATCTTTGTTTTTTGGTCTTGTTTTTGGATCCCATTTTACTATAATTTTGTTGACACTTAATGTCTGGTAGGTAGTGTAAGCCTATTTTCTTCTTATTTTGTCTTTACTCTATTTTATGATTAACTATGGTTTTTAGGTCCTTATAAAACCTGATATTTACCTATCAAATAAAAAACATTTTTTAGGAGTTTGGCCTTGAAGTTACACAAAACTAAAAAAGGTAATTTATTCCAACCATTTTTTGAAAGACTAGATGAATAATGGTTTTTATAACAAAACATGTTTGGATGAAACTTCCAACATTTGTGGTGGATTACCAAAATAAAAAATTAAATCCATGAGTAGATTACAAGTGTAATTGGACAAGAGTTAGTCATTTTTATAAAATTAAAATATGTCATGTATCAATTTAAATATGGTAAGGAATATAAAAGGTATGAGATTATTACAAAAAAATACTTGTTTCATAAATTATGGTCAAATTTAAGGAGGAAATTATTTATGAGTATGCAAGTCACACACACAATGTTAGATAGTTGGATGAAAAATTAAAATTAATCAAATACACATTTATACTTTATTCTATTCTTTCAATATTAGAATTTTATTATAATTACACATTCTACCCATAAATAGAGGTTCAGTCATTGTACAACTCATTATAGGTTGCCATTTTTATGTATATTGAATTCATGCAAGCACCTGATAGTATAAAAAAAGATTAAAAAAATATTAATGGAGTACCATTTATATGTCAGTGATGATGGATCATGTTTTACATATTACATGTAATGATATTTTGAGATTTTCTATGGATATTTGACTAAGAGGAACAATTTTTAATCAACAATATATTTGGTTAAATAATTGCATATCATGGAAAGATGTTTTACTAGTTGAATAAGATGAATGTTACCGGAAGTGTACAACATATTTGGATTTTCACTAAGCTCAACTATGGAAATTAGGATCATAAAACTATTAGAGCATGTGCAAAAAGAGCCCTTGAAAGAGAGGAATTGAAGTCAGAATATGACATTGATTTGACTGATGCAAAAAAACTATTGAATGGTGTAATAATAAAATGCCCCATGGTGATCAATAATGAACTTAGTGTTCGTAAATATTTATAGTTGATTGAGGATTAAAAATTGGTAAGGTATGGGGATCATATGAACACAAAAAAAATCAATTAAGCTACACTCATTCCATAGCTCAAATACATGTTCTTAGATAGTTCATATAAGGAACATGTCATGTTTTTGTTTTTCATGTATGGAATTTGTTTAAAATGAGTGTGCACCACAAGAGTGGTGGGATGAATGGATATATGGACCTCTAAGTCTAATCAACACACATTATGTTTCATCAACATTGCAACTTATAAATATGACATCATTACAAGAATTTTACCATGTATACTATCTAGTGTAATTTGCTACAAGATTAATTAGTATGTACTAAATTATCATTATCTATCAATGTCATTAATAAAAAAATGTGATGCAAGGCATGTTTTGGTATTTATTACAGATGAGGATAACAAAGAGTGAACATATTACTTCATATATTGGTGTTTAGAGGAAAAAAATAAATTGACTTCCTTAGTCATAGATGGGGATAAAATTGACTATCCCAATGGGTGTATGGCTATTACTATAACCTCGATTCAATGATATCCTATCCAAAATTCAAATGTATAGTTCTTTGAAAATTATTAAATACATATGAATATATTGTAATATTTTAATTTGGTTCTTGAAACAAATGTTTAATTTCTCAAATATCATTGGAGGTTATTAAACAAGAACATATCAAAGGTTCACGAGTCTGAATATGAATTAATTATTGCTAATATAAATCATAGTGGGTAATTATATTGAAATTTCAAGGTATGCTAAGTTCTCAAATGTACATGTATTTAATTTTATCAATATTTTTTATTTTATAGATAATATAAATAAATTTCAATTTAATTAGTTACTAACATATTTTTTGTAGGTTTATGGTGCCAAATAATATTCTATATTCATGAGGTTGGCACCTATATAATTTTATTTTATGGAAGCTAAGAGAAGGTTGGTACCATTACTACATAATTCCATATTATTTTTAAGACAAAATTGGTACTCCATCTCATATCCAGGTGGCTTTGAAGGTTGGGGTCATGACATGCATTATTTACCTATCTAGACATGTTTAAAGTGATGGATTTGCAAGGAGAGTTCATGGAATTAGAAATGACAATTGACAAAAAATTGAATCTAAAATGCAAAACAATTACATTTTAACACTAATCAGTATATTATATTCCATAGATTTATCTCTTATATTTGATTTTCATGATGTGGGGTGAAATTAGATTGATTCATAATGTCTTTGAAGGTTCTTTTTTTCATGAAAATGATTTAATATTTTATTTTTATGTGTGTCTAAATTTCACCTTAAAATTGAAACTTTATCATATTAGGAAGGTTATTATTAAGGTTGAAATAGGTAAATTATCTCCTTAATAGACATGATCAAAGGCCAAAAACTTAATCCTAGATGTTATTCACCACCTCTAATGTGGTGAAAATGCCAAATTTTATCCATGAAGAACTAGACATGAAGATATCCAATGATAGCTTGAATGTTAACCACATATGTTGTTAGTGTTTTGGCATGCCAGAGTAGTTTTAATAATGCATATATGTGTGGCTTAAAAGGTTATGGTCATGAGAACACATGTGATTTTTCAATCCAGATGTTTTTGAAGTGATTTATTTGAAATAAGATGTCCCAAAAGTGGAAATGTCAATTGGAGGACAATAATTTATCTATTAACTACATAAAAGTTGTAATTTAGCACTAATCAATATATTATTTACCATAAATTCACTTCTTATGTTCAATAATCATTCTCTAGGGTGAAATTAAAGGTATTTTACATGCATTTTAAAGTTATTTTTATTTCTTGAAATGACTTATGTTTTTCATTTCATGCACATTCTAACTTCACCTATAAAAATGTAATTTTATTGTACTCAGGAGGACATTCTTAAGTATTAAACACGTACTCTATCTCTTGACCAAGTGTGATCAGAGGATAATAAATTAGTCATATATGTTTTTTCCACCCAAGACATGGTGGAAATGCCATTTTCATCCATGAAACATTAGAGGTGGAGATATCCAACTGTAGATTGAACATTGACAACTTTTGTTGTCACTATTTTTGAGTACTAAAGAACTATAAAAATGTGTATCCATGATGATTCAAAAGTATTTGTCATGGTAACATGTTTTATTTTTTATCTTAATGTGTTGAAAGGGATTTATTTTCAATAGGAGGTCCCAAAAGTGGATATGTTAGTTGGATGACAAGAACTTGTCTTTATACTTCATAAAAATTACATTTTAGCACTTATTAGTATACCGTCTACCATGGATTCATCTCTTATATTTGATCAAGTGCTCTAGGATGAATGTATATGGATTAAACATGTATGTGAAATTTCAATTGGATTTTGCAAATAACTTATGTGCATATGAATTTTACCTTAAAAACTTTAATTTTCTCATTCTAGGAAAGGATATTCTTGAGGCTAGAAAAGGCACTCTATTTCTTGATTGGCTATGATCGGATGCCATTAACTTGGTCCTAGATGTTATTTTCAACATCCAACATGGTTTACATTATATTTTTCAACAATTAATCATTTGAGGTGAAGATCACCAACTATGCCTTGAATGATGCCCACATTTATTATCAGTGATTATGCATGCCAAAGTACCTCTAAAAACATGTATATGGGTGGCTTTAGAGTTCTTGATCATGGTTATATGTGTGATTTTCCAATTATTTATTTTAAAGTGATGTATTTTTAAGGGTAAATTCTAGGATTTAAAATCTTAGTTGGTAGATAATAACTTGTTTCTTAATTTCATAAAAATATTGCATTTTAACATTGATCAGTATACCACCTTCCATAGATTCATATCTTATGTTTGATAACCATGATTTGGTGTGAAACTAGAGGGATTTGACACAGACATTAATGTTATTTCAATTCATGCAAATGAATCAAATTTTTCTTTTCACATTCATCTAAATTTCTAAAAAATATAAATTTATTGTATTGGGAAAGGCATTCTTGAGGCCAGAACAAGTACTCAATCTCTTGACTGGGAGAGATCAAAGGCCAAGAATTTTTCCCTATTTATTATTCACCAACTCCAAAATGGTGGAAATGATAGTTTTCATCCATGAAGCACCATAGGTGGTGATCTCTAATAGTGGCTTGAATACAAAGATGAGAATTTGGTGATTTTTACATATGCATATATTAAGCCTATTATATCTTTGGTGATGCAATGAAACTTAAAAATTTTGTACCCATTAAATTTTGAGAAATAATGCATTGATTCCACCAAGGCAAGTTAATGAAATCATTGTAACATTCAATACTAATTTTATTAATGTGAAACCTTAGGCAAGATCAGTGTTACGAATGTTAGTGGTTAACAATAATTTTTCAATGCAAGTTGATGTATAATAACAATAATAGTGATAAGATGTATAATATAATTTCATCAATTGTGAAAACTTCAAATCTCTAGTATATGTATATATGGTTTGTTAAAGCCTTTGTCTAAAAAGTCCTAGATTTACATTAATCCTATCATTATCTAGAATTGAACTTTTTGTTAGGGTTAAATTCCTAGAAATTATATTTAGTTTGAATTAGAAGTACACTTTTGAAGCATTTTAGGATTAATGTTTTAAATGACCCTGTCTGATTCATAACCATTACATTACTAGAATAAATTTTAGTTTCGATGATGAATAATATGGGGTGATTGGAAACATCAATTCTAATATTATTTAGACATAAGGTATTAAAAAGTTTACTCTAAGTCTAATTACAAAGCACCAGAGGTGAATATATCTAATAGTGGATTGAACACAAAGATTAGAATTTGGCCATTTCTACATATGTGTATCTTAAGTCTAGTATATCTATGGTGATGTAATGAAACTTGAAATTTTTTTACCCATAAATATTTTAGAAATAATGTATTGATTCCATCAAGTCAAGTTAATGAAATCATTAAGACATTCAATACTAATATTATTAATATGAAATCTTAGGCAAGGTCAATGTTAGGATTGTTGGTAGTTAATAGTAAATATTATATGTTAGTTGATGTACAATGATGCTGGTTATAATATGTATAACATAATTTAATTGACATAAAATCATAAAATCTCAAATATAAGTATACATCGTTTATTAAAGCCTTTGTCAAACAAGTCTTAGATTTACCTCAATCTCCTCATTGTACATAGGCCTTTGTCTAGCATAGCTTAGGTGGGTAGTATAATATGGTCCTAACACAAATTATTTATGAGGTACACAAGCACATATATAAATAGAGAAGACTAGAAACCCCCCAAAATTATGATAAAGTTACATGCAATAGAGATCATAAAATGACCAAGGTTTATAATGAGATCCTCTGCCTGAATATTAAAGAAGCTTCATCTACATTGAATAATGTTTCTTCCATTTTATAGAGGAATAACATGATGGGTGTAATAAATTTCTACCCATTCCACAATGGAATAAAAATAAAACAATATGAAGATATCTAAGGATGGTCCTAATCTGATTTGTGGTATAGGTTTGATAATATCATGCACAAGGACTGTATATAATGCCATTGAAGTAGACTTGTCAGAAGAACAACATGGAACATTCATTGAAATAATGTCTATGGGAAGAGTGGAGCATGATTAAAAATCTATCAAAATTAAATAAGGGACTACATATTAAGAATATAGATCTATAAAATGAGTATCCATAAGTAGATATGAGCCTTCGATGATCTCAATAATTGTATTCTCACTAGCATAGTCCTCTGAAGTAAAAATATGTGATGGATCTAGAAGAGTAATATCTTAAATAAGAATGGATGTATAATTTGTAATAGGATAAATAAGGTCTGACATAATCTCATCTAGTAGTGGTGGTTTCACAAAAAGAAGAGCATTGTGAATTAGAAATGTGTCATCACAATAAATAGAAGCAGGAGAAGAAAGTAAAACATTCTCCAAAGATACAATAGGAAGGGGAGGAGGAGTGATATAAATCTCAACAGGATATCTAAAAAGAGTCTGAAGAGTGATCCAAATAATGGAAGGAATGGTGGTGTAAATCCCATGAAATGTGCATCAATAAGCGATAGTAGACATAGTCACAAGAGTTGGCCTAGTCATTGTATTGACAAGGGTCAGTGGGACCAAGAATTTGTCCATGTAGAAATGGAAGAATATTACGTTCCATGAACAAGTATTCTATGTACATCCACCATGAAGTATAGTTGGTCTTTTCAAGAATAACCAATGGAGTAGAATAAGCTATCATAATCTTGTATCTCTCAATTGAATATAGGTGAGTTGACATGACCACAATTAACCATGTACACTAAATGTGATAGATGTTGGACTAAGGTAAAAATGCATCCAAGTTAAAAATCTATGTAATACCACCAAGTTTTCCCTCATATTACATAGGTTGGCACATTATATTTGAGTGTGTATATAATCAACACATTTAAGCATGTATAGAATCAACATGTATATATAAGTAACACATGTATGTAAAAGAGAAGAATAAATTTAGACTATGAAACTATAGAAGATAAATTTTACAAGGCTAGAGAATATATTAAATGCATAGAGCTTGGAAAAACTTGCACTTTCAAAAAAAATCTTGAAAAGGAGCTATAGGTTGAAAGGTAAGTGGGTTTGAAATTATTAAAAAAATCCACCTTTCAAAATTAATATTTTTGGCTTGGAAAATATTAGACTCAACATTTCATGGAAAATTTAAGCCCCTTTGAGTTGGTTATGACAAAGGGCTTAAATTCCCATGCAACCAAGGGATATGGGTGAGGATGACTACTCCCCCTCCTAAATGATTTAATTGATGGGGGAGTAATGTCACCCCAAAAATGACTTTAATTTACCCATGAATATTATTTTTATTCACTCCATTTAATTTTATATGCTCTTGCAAGACACATGGTCTAGGTATTGTGGATTGACATGGCCAAATACAATCATTAGAAATCACAGGGCAAAAGGTGATGGAGATACTAGTCTCTACAAGTTGGTCTTTATGAGGAGGTGTAGTATATGGATGAAATTAGTTGAATGCAACATCGTTGAACCAAAAAGTGGATCATGATGCGATGTTAGGTACATAAAATTAGCATCAACTGGTAGGTTGATAAGAGACACATAAACAGGATCGAGGATTGAGATAATTTGTGGTGAAACCAATAGGTTATGGTCTATGCATGATAAATAAAGATTAAATAACGTGAGAAAACACCAAATATACATAACACACCAAAATTACAAAACATGCACACAAAAAACTCAAATCTATAAAAAATTATATGACTTCTTCGAAAAGCAAAAAAGACCCACTAGGTTTATACAAAAAAATAGTAAAACCCATAAAAAAAGTTCCTCTTTGAGTAGTAAATGGTAAAAATATTTATAAAATATAAAAATTATCTTTAGACCCTCCAAAATGGTAAAAAATGAACTATCACCAAACCAAGTCATGTTTATAACCATTCTCAGGGTTTTGAGACCTTTTGAATCTAATGATATTATCCATTTTTTTAATCTAAAGTGTTTGGTGGTTAAATTTACATGGATTTACATGAAACCCCACCAAACCCTTGAAAACATTCAAGATCATGAAGAACACCAAGAAGGAACTAGAATGCAAGTGAGATCACAACATAATCCATGGAATTCATCTACCAATGTTGCTTTGTTACCATGTTAGAATGGGCCACACTTGAGGATCAATCTAGATAGGATTGAATGCATGACTAAAAACCTATATAGAGTAGTGAAATCTAAATAAACAAATCAAAATAAGAAACTTGTCTTCATAATAAATGAATTATATTAAAAACATTCATTCATTTATTAATTGGCCAAATACAAAGGAAGATTCATTATATTGTTGGAAGATAAACATGCCCTCATATACTCATAAATGTGGGATTATCTTCCCTAATTACCTTTATTAAACACCTAAGTGACATCTAAGTAAGCTAACTAGACCATGTAGGTAAAACCAAATGGTATAAAAAGCCTAAACCAACATGACTAAACACAAAGATGAGAACATGGCCATTTATACATATTCATATCTCAAGTCTATTATATCCTTGGGTTTGCATTGAAACTTGAAATTTTTATACCCATAAAAATTGGATAAATAATGTAGTGCTTCCACCAAGTCAAGTTAAAAAAATCATTGGGACATTCAATATTATTTATATTACTATGAAACCTTAGGCAAGATTGGTATTAGGATTGTTAGTGGTTAAAATTCAATTTTAAATGTTATTTGATGTACAATGATGCTAGTGATAATATGTATAAACTAATTTCATTAATTTATAAAGCATAAAATATATAATATATGTATATATGGTTTTTTAAAGCCTTTGTCTAATAAGTCCTAGATTTACCTCAATCTCCTCATTGCCTAGAATTGATGTTTTATTAGGGTTAAATCCTAGAAACTTTATTTAGTTTGAATTACAGAATACTTCTAGAGTAACTTATGTATGAAGCATTTTAGGATTTATGTTTTAAATGACCCTATTTGATTCATCACCATTACATAAGTGGAATAAATTTTAGTTTTGATGATGAATCGCATGGGGTGATTGGAAACATCAATCCTAGAATTATTCATACATAAGTTATTATAAAGTGTACTCTAATTAAGTGGGTTGTTAAATTCTAATATCTATAAGAACTAGTTTTATTGTATGTTTTATGTATAATTGTTGAGATATAAATATACCTTGTGTTGTTGCAAGAGATTTTATAGTTTACATAATCAAAGGGATGTGCATTCAATGTAGATGAACTATATGATGAATTTAGCATGGGAAAGATGGTTATAATGGATAGTTTTTTATATTACAAGGAAATACTTTACACATATTTGATCATATTAGCCCAGTGGTGGTTAAAATCAAAGAAACACTTAGTGTGACAATTTTTAATAACAACTTTATCAATTCATCGGTATTAGATGGAGTATTAAGTTGGGGTGCTTACTAAAATAGGACTCATATTAAAACCAAATGGGATATCCTTTTATAATTGTGTAAACCTACCTTAGTGGATTGCTTTGACTTAACTTTAGTCCCTTAAGGTAGTTTATTAGTTCTTTTGCATGTATGTTGTTTGGCCTTCTTGTCAACCATAATTAGTTCTTGTTAAGGAAACTCACTCATTTGTTATTTGATAAGAAATTAATTATAGTTTTATATAATTTTTATTTGGTAATGTATTAAATTATATTGCATTAACTCTTTGCATGTTTATTTATTTATTTATGTGTTTATTGAGTACAAAGAATTTATAAAACTATTTTTTGATGATAATGATTTATTAAAAAAAATTACAAGAAGGAAATCTTAAATATGATTGTATTTAAACATGGCCATACATCTATGAAAATTAATTTTATAATAATATTTTGGATCAAATTGTATGCAAAAATATGATCACTAAAAATTTTGAACATACACACACACACACACACACACACACACACACACACACACACACACACACACACACACACACACACCATGTGAATAATATAATGTTAGTTGAATTACATATATATATATATATACATATATATATATATACATATATATATATATATACACATATATATATATATACATATATATATATATACATATATATACATATACATATATATATATATATACATATACATATATATATATATATATATACATATACATATATATATATATATATATATATATATATATATATATATATATATATATATATGTATATATATATATAAAATGTAAAAAATGTGTACATTTACATATATGCATACAATAAAGTACATTATGTAAGACATTCCACTCATCAAGAAGTCTCCATCTCTTTGCCTTGCTTGTAGAAGGCTCTCCCTCAAATGCCTTGATTTTATATGGAGATCCCTCAAATTACTTAAATTCATCCAATATCCAACAACGAGTCTTTTACACTCATATCTCACTTATATATGAAGTTGTTCATTTAAAATTATTGTTACAAAATTTAGATACTAAACATGAAACTGAGTTCAAAAATTATTTTTTAAATGATACAAAAACTATTTCAATATGCACTTACCGCAATCTCATGGTCATGCTCAATATTATTTTGATGCTCAGTAAGGTCAATGGTAGGTTGAGCTTCATTCACAAGAGTGTGAAATGGATAAACACCAAGATTTGGTGCTTTGATAATCATCTTAACAAGATATTATACATCATCAAATAACCCTAAGTAGATAATATTCACTTCAGTTACATTTGCACAAGTACAAAAGAAATTTATTAGAATGAATCTATATTTATAGTTCAAAATTAAAAGTTATCATATCTCAGTGAGTTTTTTCATAGATGAAATTGCATTATTAATGTATATTTCTATTCACAAACATAAATATGTAGGATTCTCTATTGTGGTCATTAAATAAACAAAAAATATATGATTTTTAGTTGAGCACACTTACACACACACACACAAATTATAATATTAACGAAAAATACCTCCTCACATTTATACATTGGTTTATTGATAATATTATATTCACTAGTAGATGACCCATCATCTTGGTGTGAAAATGATTAGATCATCTCCTTCTAAAACATAGAAAATTACATCATTATTATATAATTACATATATGAATTATTATCTTTTAAATAAAGATATATATTCAACTTAGCATGTTAGATAGTATACGTTTTTATTCTTCTTTTGGTAATGTGTCAAATATATAAGATACCTACATAGGTGAAGTTGAGGTGTCCACACTAGATGTATGTGCCAAAACTTATCAATAATAACCATAACATTTATCCCCCTAGAATCACCACCATCCTCATCTAAAGGTATGGTTCATATAGCACCATAATATCTATAATGGTGTGGTTAAGCATCAATTTTAGCTAGAGAATGACCATGTACACACTCTCTAGTATCATTGTAGGGTAGATTATCAATATAATGTGTCTTTTGGATAAGACTCTTAAAGGCTGATTAGGTGCATGACATGCACCTAGTCTATCATGTGTAGATCCTTTTCCTCATCCTTGAAACTTTAAATAATCAAAATATTTTGGAAGTTCATTGAGAATAAAATCACAATAGAGTTTATTTAAAAAATACAAAGGAACTTCATGGATGTTAAAAGCTGGGTAATCAAAGACCATCCACCATTAGTCCTAAATTTTGTCTCTTATCAAATTATGTTGTCACTAGTGGATTAGGAACTATTTGTATGATAGTAGAGGTGGTGAATTGGTAAATGTATTTTATTATTTTTTGTCTCACACTAGCCATTGATAATTTTTTAGTGTAGTTAGACCTACATCTCTTTGTATAAGATGCAAATCTATCAATATAACCCCTTATTGAGTCAACTTGACCTTGTAATGACTCTAAGTTATTTTATAATGAAGTATGATGGGTATTAGTTTAATGGGAGGCCTTTATTCCCTTAATTATCTCTTTAATTTGCATTTCATTTTCTATTATGTGTACAACCAAATCCTCTTGACTACCTAGGGAGTCTTATGGAACTGTAGGAAGGATAGGAGGGTTATGAGGGTTTTATGTATTATTTTATTATTATTCAATTCCCAAATTTTATGTTACACTTGAACAGGTTTGATAGGGTGTAAGAACTAAAAAAATAAATGGTTTTAACACAAACATAATGTAAATCCAAAAAAATACTAAATTGTATTAATTGGTAGGAAATTAGGTTACATACCTCTCTTCCAATGAAACATTATAAATTTTATCAGTAAATAAAAAATTCAAAAGATGTACAAAGAGCTTCTCTAGCTAATTTTAAAATAATGTGATAAAACACGATCACAGTGTTCAACAGAATTATGGGCAAGCAATGAAAAATTGCATTGTGGTATGAAATTAGACTAGGATTTTTTAAAACTATATTAATAAAAATTCATACATGTTATAATGCCTACACATTTTTGGCTTGGTATTTACCAAGCTTAACAAAAATACTTGTATTTTAATAATGTGTACATATCTATGGTCAATTTGTTAAAATGTCCACAAATTGGCCCATTAACTTTGTGCACTTACCCAATGTATATTGTGTCAAAAAACAAGGGAGAGACACTCAAGACTTCAAGTATATTATAACACATACATAATCCTTACAAGAGGTGGGAGGAGGTTTCCCTAGATATCATCTCAAGGTTTCCAAAATATGAATATAAATATATCATCATGGTTGTTGTGGATACACTCAACAAATATTCTCATGTTTACACATTATCACATATATTTGTACAAAATTAGAAACAACATTTATGAATATAGTTCAAAAGTTTAACTTGACCCAAAGTTCATAGTAAGTGATCATGATCTTATCTTTACTATAGTTTATAGACTTTGTCATTCTCATGTTTGCATACCCAAATGGCTCTTATCTCATCTCATGATCTCCAATTTGATGGGAAAAATTAATAAGTGTTTAAAGGGTTATCTTCTATTTTTCTATTGTAGATAAACATTAGAGATGGGTTTAATGGTTGACACTAGTTGAATGGTTTTATAATAGTTATTTCCATACATCATTCATAATGTCTCTATTTTTGTGTTATATGGGTACTATCCACCATCCATGTTCTCATATTTGAGGTTACAAATATAGTTTCAATTAATCCTTAAATATATTCAATACCACAAAGGGGACTCCCTAGTTTTTGAGAGCACTTAGCAATGGAACAAAACTACATGAAATCACAAGCTAAATAACACTATTGTGGAATACATTTTACACTCAGAGATTGGGTTTTTTTTAAAATTTACATTCAAATAATATAATATTTGTAAAACAATATAATAATGATACTAGGATTTCATTTAAGTAGTATAATCCTTCACAAGTCATATATAAGATTGACAATGTAGCATACAAACTAGAGTTACCTCACTCAGTGAAAATACATCTAGTCTTTCCATGTTTCCTACATGATGAAGGTCATTGGGAAAATAATTTCATCATAGATATAGTTATCAGAGCTTGATGAAGATGTAAGAATCATTTTAAACCTAAAGGTATTTTTTAGACTCATATTAAAAGGTCAAAGATAGGGGTGAGTCGAGAGTATTTTATCAAGGGGAATAATGTATCTTATGAAGATTCAACATGGAGGATGAAGCATTCCTACGAAAAAATCCAACGATCATAAAAAATTGAGCAAAACATTCATTTAAAGAGTAAAGGCAAGTTACACCCTTAACCTAGAGTGTGAGTAGGATATGTGTGCCCAACTTGTGTCTATTATAATGTATGATCAAGTCATTTGATTATTTATATAGCTTCAAATTGTTATTAAGCTCATATTAGGATGTGTTAATATCATAATTAGTCTATATATATGAGGAAGTGGTTATTGTTTTATTATCACATTATGAATTTCATTCATATTGTAAGTTTGTGATGGTTTTTCTCTCAAAATGGCTTAGTCATATGCTTCATTACTTTATTCTTATTATAATCATATTTTGACCCATTTTTGTGATTCTACTATAGTGGTAAATTGATTTCATTACATATATTTTAATTAATTATGATTTTAGAGTCAAAATAAATTCCAAGAAGAATGAAGAAGTGTACCCAAATTTTAGTATTAAGGTGTGTATTTATTAGCATGTATAGAGAATAGAGGGAAGTCATGGTATTGGCATGGTGTGTTCCATATTAGTGAAATAAAATATCTTTACATTCATTTCTCCAATGATAGTTAGAGAAAGTTTCTTGTGTGTCTAAGGTGTCTCTACACTAGTGGGAGAAGGGTTGGCATGTAGAGAACTTATTAGTTAGTTTTCCTCTAGAAAGTTTCTTACACAATAAAGATTTTTTGGTAAGATTATGTTGGATTTTGGGAGTGAACTTAATGTTATTGATAGGCTCTCTTTCTTGGTTACTATTTTTTCTTACAATTTATTTTATTTTTTAGAGGCACTAAGAGGTCATAATGCCACATTTAGTGGTAGGTATATTATATTTCTCATTGAATGCTGATAGGGAATCACAAGTTTACGTTGAGGTTTTTGCATAAGAAACAATGTCATATTTATACATTTTAATACTTAGTAAAATAAAATGTCTTAAGCATCTTAAGCATGAATTTATGTCATAAATTTTATGGTTAGAGAGAGAGAGAGAGAGAGAGAGAGAGAGAGAGAGAGAGAGAGAGAGAGAGAGAGAGAGAGAGAGAGAGAGAGAGAGAGAGAGAGAGAGAGAGAGAGAGAGAGAGAGAGAGAGAGAGAGAGAGAGAAAGAGAGTTTTTTAAAAAAATGAGAAATAATAATAAATGTCTTAAGCATGAATTTATTTCATAAATTACATGGCTAGAAAAGAAGAAATAATAAATTCTTTAATCATGAATTGATGCTATAAATTATCTGGCTAATTTGGTGTCTGCCTCCCTCCACCAAAAAAAAATGATTTTTTAAAAAATAAAATAAAATATAATTTAAAGAAATCAAAAATCAAAATCTTCACAAAGGTGGATTTTTTTAATTAATGGAACAAAATAAAATACCACTTCAAAAATATTATTTCAAATTTTGTTTTAACATTCACTTAAATGAAAATACTAACACTATTATGTCGATGGCTATGGCAAACCTTGACATTTAACCCCTATGAAAAAATTAAATTACAAAACATATTTATTTTACTCATTAATATTATTGGAATGTAATTAATTCATGTCACTATCTTAGCTACACTAAGCTAATAGTTAACATACCAACTGTAAGTGACTCTAATCCACCAAAAGTATACTACCAATGGTCTTCCACCAAATGACCATCCCACTATATGCACGTGTCTCCACTAAAATATATTTGGATTTGTCTGCTAACAATTTCATGAAGCCCTCTTTTTATAAAGGCATTTGTAATTGTTTTGGTAGGACTTTAGTAGCCTCCTAATAGTAGTTAGTTATAGGAGAATGACAAGTAAGACCTTCTCTTGGAGAGCTAAATCTTTTTGTGTGTGGGTTAAGCATACATTGAAGTGTATTTGAAGAAAGTTTATATAATTCTATTTGTGTGTTGTGAATATGGAATGTTTTGAGTTCTAAAATTTGGTATCAGAGCCTAAGGAGAGAATCATGTTAAGTTTTAGAAAATGTTTAGATATTTTTGAGCCTAGGCAGATGTGAGAAAGAAGTAACCAACTGAGTTATATAAAAAAAAAAGTGAAGCACTATCAACAAGAGTAGTTAGCAGATTGTGAGATGAGAATAATGAGTAATTAATGTATATAAATAATATTTAGTCATAATTGAGTAGCACATTTGTGGTGTAAAAGGACTACTATAGTAAGAAGCATGAATGTAGATGATGTTTCAACTATTGAATATGCATAAAATAATGCCAAAGCCATTTGCCATTCAAAATCAAATAATGATGAAAATGATTTATTGTTTTCTTAGTAATCTACCATAAAATGGTATAAGGAGTATTATTCAAAGTGAGGATCTCAAAAAAGGAGTGCTCAAGTTGAAGGGATATAGATTGTCTTGTCAAAATGAAATTAAAAAAGAGAGTAAAAAATGGAAGAGGCTCTTCAACCAAGACAAGAACCAACATTATAGTCATGTAAAGTGTCTATTGCATTGAATGCAAACATAACTATCCAAGAAGAAGAGTAGTTTGGTAGATTTACAATCATCATGAAGTCATCCATACTAGTAGACAAATCATGCCACATGTTGGAGTCTCAATTTTTTTTTGAGGAGTAGAGACTCATTATGGGCCAAGTAAGAGTGGATGACATAGCTAATGGGTCCCATTAGTACTTACATGAATATGCATGAAGAAAATAGCATAGATTAAAGAAGCATGGAGGTGAGAATAGCTGAAGATCATCTGAAGAAAAAAATCAAGTGTTATATAGTGGTTATAGCTTGACTAGAGAAGGCAGATGAGAGGAAGTTTGAAGTAGAGATGAAAAGAAGGAGATCATTATCATAAGAGATAACAGTTTCAATACATAAGGAAACCAAGTATATCATGGGTGTATAGCATATTGGTCAGCATAGAGTGAATGTGTGAAAGCAAGAGCTAAAGTGTGGAGAGCCTAATTGGCATTGAATCATTTGATTAACTAGATTCGAGTCATGAGCCATTCATGTTATCAAGAATATGATTGAACATAATAACATTGATATTTAATTCATGTATAGTGAGCATTAGAAGTGAGTGATGATATGTATTCATATAAATAATTTTTTTATTACTGACCAACATATTATCAAAAAAATTTGGGCATCCAAATGTTAGGGGGAAAAAGAAGAAGATAACCCTTGCATACATACAAAGTGATATGGTGTTGGACCTTAGCACAGGTTCCACCACCAAATTTTGTAGTTATTTAAATAGGCAAGATAGAAAACTAGCACAACTACAACCAGAGTGAATCAAGAGTTTAAGATGTGGTATCAACCCACATATGTGTGAGAGAAGATAATTGTGGGAGAGATCATGACCATTAAAGATAAAGAAGTGTATGAAATCCAAAAATATGTTGCCTAGTAGCACCAAAGAGGAATTTCTATCTATTGATGAATATTTTATAGCTATAAATCCATAATAAAGGAAGAACCCACATTAGAGGCATTGAAAAGAATTGATCAACTATGCATTGAAGAAAGAAGGAAGAATAAGAAGCACATGAGATATAATAGCAAGATCCATCGATAAGTAACATTAAATAGTCCTAGTTCCACATTTGGTAACTAATAGATTCATGGATCATCAATTGAATAATGATTGAATATGTGAAAATGCATGAAGATTAGGTTGATCATTAGCATAGCTAGACCAACATGGAGAGAACCCAATATAATCTTGGGAGGAAACCTGAGTGGTTGAGCATCATGTGAAAGAGAGGTAAGTAAGTAGTAGCTTACTAGAGTTGGGCATGCTTTTTTATGTTTTTTGATAACCTTTCAATAGGCTATGGTGGTAGACCTAAACATGAGATGGTCTGAGAAAGTCCTATTAATGAAGTAGTTGTATTTCTCATTGAAGAGAAAATGTAAGGTATTGTATTTTGCATGTAATGTGGTGTATTTTACATGTGAGGTGGTGTATTACACATAGGAAATCTAAGGTAGTGTATTCTATAGAGGAAATGTAAGGTGGTGTATTCTATAAAAGAAATGTAAGGTAGTGTATTTTGTAATAGCTTCCCAACATTAGTGGTAGGAATTAAGGGAGAGTGTTAAAATGTAATTAATTCCTTCCACCATATTAGCTATGATAAGTTGATAGTTTATAGGCCAACTATTAGTCACTCCACTCTATTTAAAGTATACTACCAATGGTCTTTCACTAACTGACCATCCCACTGTCTACATGTGTCTCTACCAAAAGTTATTTGGCTTTGTCTCATAATAGTGTCATGAAGCCCTCTATGTATGGAGGCATTTATAATGGTTTTGGTAAGCCCTAAGTGGCCTCCCAATAGTATCTATTTATATAAAAATGATAAGCAAGACCTTGTTTGGGAAATATGAAGCTTTTTATCTATGGGTTAAGTTTGCATTAAAGTGTAATTGCAACAAGTTTATATAATTATATTTATGTGTTGTGCATTTGGAACATTTTGAGTTATCAAAAACATTACACACTCTAAATTCTATTTACTACAATAAAAAATATTAATTCATCATAATATTGGATCAAAATTAATTATGCAGCATAAGTGTGAGAGGCCCATGGGAGCAGTGAAAGGGGAAGTTATATGCAATGATTAAAAGAACACAATGAAGAGAGACAACATTTCAATCCCCTATCTGGAGAAATTTAAATCCATTTAGGGCTTATGGATTTAAATTTGGAGGAAAAACTAGAGAATCATTATTCTCAAATGGAAATAGTGAAAATTAATTGAATTGGGCAAATTCTAACCAAGGAGATTGGCACTCTCAACTCAAGTTCCATGATCAATATTTGTTAAGGGAAAGGCCCTACAATCATGGTAATAGAGAAGTGAGTTCATGATAAATGAGGGAAAATATAACCCTAAAATTCATGCCTAATGAGTTTTTCATAGCCATTTTTGATATGGAATCATAAAGATCAGAGATTCTAGAGAAGTGGTATTGGATGATGGAAGGTTTTGGCCATTTATTAAAATTGTGGTCTCCAAATTTAAATCCTATGTATACTAAAATTTGAGACACTTTGGTTTGTTTTTATTATTATGTTTTTTTTTCTTATGGAATTTTACAAAGAAGGTTTGCTGAGGAAAATTGATATTAGTCTAGGGAAAGTCTTGGAAATTAATAGGGAAGCCATTGAAGAAACCCTAGCCTCTCATGAATGAATTAGAATTTACATTAATTATTATAAATCCATTCCATATGAGATTAATATAATTATTTTGATTGGGTT